>JBAMCM010000428.1:6097500-6577500 GCA_037075145.1 Scaptodrosophila latifasciaeformis
TGCTACAGGTAAGCTTACTAATCCTTTCCAAAAAGAACACAGAGTGTTGACTATTTGGTTCTCCCTCCAACTTTAGTTGGGTGATCTCTCCAATCCGGAATTGCGTATGCTCACGGATCAATTGGAACGTATTCGGTATGGCGGCGATGAGGCGTTTGTGAAGCGCCTATCGATCCGAGGACTCCTGCCGGACACGGATCATTATATGACCTACGATGGCTCGACAACGGCACCCGCCTGCCACGAAACCGTCACCTGGGTGGTTCTCAACAAACCAATTTACATAACCAAGCAACAGGTAAAGCCTAGACAGATTATTTCTCTTTTGTTACTCAATGCTTCCAAGCAAATTGTGACAAATATTTGTCAGATTATCTACCAATAAAAACAAGCTCCCACACACACACAGACACAGGCCAGGGCTACCGACATCAGCAGGCATCCGCCTTCGTTTTATTTAATGATTATTAATTAGCTTCGTACTCGGGTTGAGTGTGTGCCAGTTATATTAGCTAATTTCATTTAAGTTTTAAATTAAGTTGCTCTACAGCCAAAGAGAGGGAGCGGGGTGGTTTGTGAGACTGGCAACAAAGTGGCAGTGGCCATAACTTATCTGATGGTCTGCATGGACGGACTCACCGAGCCCGGTTACATTTCGCTACTTTACGTTTCGTTTAGCTGGCCCAAAGACACGGACTCGCCAAGCACACAAAAAAAAAAAAAAAGAAAAGTACACCAGAAAAATAGAAAATATCCAACCAAGAAGAAAGTTAACTGAAACAGTAGCAAAAAATAAAAAAAAAGGAAAGAAAGAACCAACCGAACCGAATAGAATCAAAAAAGCAGCGAACAAAAAAAAAACGCAGGAGAAAAGGAAAAAATTTAACGCAAATGTTTATTAAGTGCAGCGCTGTAATAAAGACGCCAACAGGCAGGGCAGAGGGTGAGTTGAGGTGAGTGGAATGAGAGTTGGCTAGGAGTGGGCAAACAAATGCTTGTTGGCGTTAAAATGTTGCAAAAGCTGTTGCTGCCTCCTGCCTGCCTGCCTGCCTTCTCTCGACTACTGCCGGCCTGGCCTGCCGCCGGCTGCACCCGTGTAAACAATGTAAACACACACACACACACATACAAATACACACAGAATGAGAAAAACAGGTGAAGGGCCGAAGGGGTTGTGTGTGGGTTTTGTGGGGAGAGGATATGCTCACAGACATTGCACATTGCACGACGCAGGAGTCTCTGCATGCAGGCAGACTCATAAAAACTTCAACAAGCTCAATGGCACCCATGGGCACATGATTACAACTTGCGGCAGCACAACGCCCCACCCAACTCCATCAGACTCCATCAGAGCCGAACCTATCCAATACACTAGCCCCCAAACAAACCAGCCCCACCAACTCAGCCCAATCGAGCCAGACAAGCGACGTTCTCGTAATTTAGTGCTGCTGCCTTGCCGCCCTGCCGAGAGAGAGAGAGAGAGAGATGGTAGAGGGGGGACAGACTGACTGCACCTTGTTGCAAAACATAATTTACCAAATTAAAGTAACGCCCGAGCTTGATACTTGAGTTCGAGCTGGCATCGAGCGCGACATAAAGAAATTGCAATTAAAATGGCGCTGGCAAAAAAAAAAAAAAAAAACGAAAAGAAAAAAACAAAAACCCCGACAGGTCTGGCCTGGCATTATTTTTGCCAGAGCAAGTCAGACCAGAATAGGCTGGCTGGGCCAGCATCAGCCATTGCCATTGCCAAGTAGTTGAGCAGTTGGATAGGCGGACACGTAATGTTATTAAATGAAAATGTAAAGTTACCATTATAATAATACCAAGTCGAGTACCGACTACCACAGGTCGTATGTGCAATCACATTCAGCATAAATTCAAGGGTGAACTAGAGTGAGTGCCTGTGTGTGTGTATGATTGAGTCAGTATAAAGATGTGGCCTGGTGTGATTTGGCCAACTCGAGTTGCCTGCTTAAGAGTGCCCAGCATAATCGAATTATTTATCGATCAGCTTCTCTTACATTTCTAATTTCTTTAGTGCTCTAATGAATCGAATTAAATGAAGATATTGATTCCTCTAGACTTTGCAACTGACCTCCTCATAAACATAGCTTTGGTTTCTGGAAAAAAAAAGACACAAAATTCTCGGGATTCCAAAGGACCCTCATAAGCCTCTCCGGAACTTGAAAGATATTGCCATATTTCTTAAGCTGGGGAATACATAAGTCCAGACCTTGGATTTTATTGGCCCTTAGCTAATGGTAATTGATCAGAGTCTCGCTGGGTCTCGCTGTGTGCCTTGCAAGGATCCTACGAAAAAAACTAGCTTGCCTTCTTTGAGCGGCTTTCTGCATCGCCTCCCAACTTAATTTCCACTTCAGTGTGCACGTTAAATAACAAGAAGAAAAAAAAAGCAAAAGTAGGGAAAAAGTACAAAAAGGAGAGTTGAATTGCTAGGGCGAACAGGAAGAGGGCACCACTTAGTGAGAGGAAGGAAGGACTAGCAACTCGAGGGGATCTGCCTGCAGTACGGGTATATTTCACGGCACGTCATGAAAAGCGCTTTTGACGGAAGTCAATTGATAAACAGATTGAGTAGATTAAGTGTTATTGACTCATCGTTGTTGCCATCGTCCTCGTCCTCGTTGCTGTTGTTGTTGTTGTTGGCTGATGTTGTTCCGGTTTTATGGCAGGCCTGTTGACTGTCGTCTCTAACGTGGTGTCCTCTGTGTGTGTGTGTGTGTGTGTGTGTATTTTGGTTTGGTTTGTTTGCCTTAGCATGTAGTTTGGTTTATTTTTATTAGATTTTGCCTCAATGTATTTTTAGGATTAATTTTGCCAAGCGTAATTTTTCAAGCACCTGATGAGACAACGATCAACAAGCCGGGCTGACATCAGTCACTCCACAGCTTCTCTGGCTTGTTTGGCTTGTTTGGCTAAAACCTTATAATTAAGCACATTAAATTGCCCCAATGAAAACTATTATAGAGTCTTTGCTCGTTTTTTTTTTTTTTTTTTTTTGATTACAGTTGCACGCTTTACGCCGTCTCATGCAGGGCAGTCCCGATCATCCCAAGGCGCCGTTGGGCAATAATTATCGACCACCACAGCCGCTACTGCATCGCCCCATACGCACAAATATCGACTTCAAGACAACAAAAACAAATGGCAAAGCCGCCTGCCCCACCATGTACCGCGAGGTCTACTATAAAGGTGAGTCAATATTCCCTAATCTACTTACTAATTTTAAAGAGAATCTAAAGTATATTGTCTTTGTTTCGGAGAGCTTTGGGCATGGAATCAAATATTGCAGAATCCCAAAAGTCAGGTCTAGATGGGTTAGCCGTCTGTCTATCTCATTGTCCGTCTGTTTATACATATAGAAGGGGGTCAAATTTATAATGAGTCGGACCAAGATAATCTTAAGACTGGCTTGGTGTGTGGGTTATATGCGACGACTTTCCTATACCGATTTCATTAAAGTTTGTAGAAGTTGTATTAATGTGAGTACAGCGTACCAGACTTTAATCGATTTGTACAGTTATTTTTGAGGACTATCTGAGTGCCTCAAATAGGTGTACCCGAATTCACTTGGCTTGGCTTGCATTCTTTGGATAACTCCGTCATTCATTACCTGATCATATTGAAGCCTATATTCTCCGACATTCATTGACCGATTTTATTCACCTAAGATATATCCGACAAGCTTTAATCGTTATTTTTGAGGACTATCTGAGTGCCTCATCAAAATCAAATAGGTGTACCCAAATTCACATGGCTTGGCTTGGCTTGCATTCTTTGGATATCGAAGTTACTTATCTCCTTCATTCATTGACCGATTTTATACAACTAAGATGTATCCGTCATTCTTTGACCGATTTTATTGAAATTAGATATTTGCCAAGCAATTTAATTCTAATGGGACGGCAATATCTCAGAGCTTTCATAGATCAAGTTTTGTTCAAAGTTCTCCTTCATTTATGGTCTAATCTGATTAGAAGGAGGAAAGACCAAAGAATCTTCGGTAACCCGAATATACCATCACTTTTTGAACTTTCGACTTGTCTCCAGTGATTCTAACGATTATGTTGTTTTTTTTATATTTTTTTTGACAGCCACGAGTTGGAAACAGAATTAAGACTGGCCAGGGCCTGGTCAGCTTTGGGGGGGCAATAAAACGTGCGACGTGCAACAGGAGCTTCCACTAAACATATATATAAATACATAACATAACCTAAAAAAAAAATATATATATATATAAATATATATACACATGCATATATAAATATAAAATCATTAAGCTATTAACTATATAAAGGCGAGTTGAAAATCTAGCAAAGGTAAATAAACACAAAAACCTACTATAAATATTTTTAAGTATAAAAAGAAAAAAAAAAAGAGAATAGAATTTTTTTTTTTTTGAAATGGGAAAAAGACAGTGATTATAATTTCATGAGAAACTAGCTTAAAGGTAGACAAGAAATGTTTATATGATATAAAAAAAAAAAAAAACAAAATACTATCAAATAAGTATCGAATAAAATTTAGAGAAAATATTTAATTAAGAAAGTGAAGAAAAAAAATTAAAAAAAAAAAAATAGAATTCCCCATTGAAAATGCTGGATGGAGTTAAGCTAACCAAAAACTAAAACTAATGAAATATTCAATAATGACAAAATGTAATCATAATCATAGCTAAAATCAAACTAAGGCTAATTAATGGTATGACATCAAATAGATATATCGAAACATAAACAGAGCCTCTCCTCTCTAAGCCATAATCAATTTCAATAAACCTAAATAAATGTGTGCATGTGTGTCTCTGTGTGTGTGTGTGTGTGTGTATGTGTGTGTGAAAACCAACAAACCAAAAAGTGAATTTTACAAACAAAAACAACAACCATTTGCATTATGCAAAACCCACCCATGTGCGCTATGACACTAGCAATATCGCACATAAATGTATCTATAAAAAAAAAACAAAAACTATTTGCAAATATTCGTACTCTTTTCGAAGAAGAAATAGCTTGTCAATGTGATTCCGTAACTTAGAATCAGATATTATTGGATCCCAGAATCCAGATCCCTCAGCATTACTGGAGGCTTGAGATGGAATACTCCAGTTAGAGCCAGTTGGATCGGACCGCTATAGTCTAGTCCAATAGTCTAGCTTTACTGGAGACTCGATATAGTGGTCCAGTCGAAGTCAGCTGGATCGGACCCCTATATTATATGACTGTCTTACACCCTCAGGTCAGATTAAGTGCAATAGTCTAGCTTTACTGGAGACTCGATATAGTGGTCCTGTCGGAGTCAGCTGGATCGGATCGCTATATCATATGACTGTCTCAAACACCCTAGTCAGATTAAGTGAAATAGTTTAGCTTTACCCTCGAGTCTCCACTCGATATAGTGGTCGGAGTCAGCTGGATCGGCCCGCTATATTATATGACTGTCTCAAACACCCTAGTCAGATTAAGAGATATCTCCGACAATCTCTTGCCACCTCCATATATAAATTGCTCAGAGAAAATGATATATGGATTGGAGATTCATTTGGGAATATCTCCAATATTTATTGAGCTCGGCAGCATGAAATTCTTAGCTCATATATAGTCTCAATTTTTTTTGTGGATCAGCCTTCTATATAATATAGGTGTCATTACAACGGCTCATTCATACGAAATTATATATCTATATTATCATGAATCCAACTTAAATCGGTGTATGTCTCAAAGAAACTTCGAAAAGAGTCAGTAGTCCTCGGCAAACCGAGGATAGAATAGGAATTATTTCTGTCTTACCTAGTAAAGATGGGATTAAGAATATATAGTGTATGTGTGTGTGTGTGTGTGTGTAATATAGCAGAATCCCTAGACTTAAGAGCAAAGTGATATGATTTTCTAGTTGAGAAGATTTCCAACAAATCAAATTGTTTTAATTTATTCTTGAGATCTTCAGTTTTAATTGGTTGGTCTCTGACCAAGAGACTCGAAATTTATCTGAATATTTTCAGGCTATTTTGGGGGTTGAAAATCTCATGAATAGAAATATTTATTGAGTTGTTATAGAAATGAAAGCACTCGTGTTTCATAAATGATAAGCAAACCCACTAACGATTCATAAATTTAACATAAATTTAAGGGAACCAAAGTAGAAGAAGACATTAGCATGGGCCGGTAAAGGTCGGTCTCGGTCGGTTTCGGTCGTTAAGTGGTCACTGGTTCGCAAATGGCCGCCAGACCAGACCAAACCAGACCAGAACAGACCGTAGCATTTCGGAATTTTAAAATGCATTTAACCGCAGAAAACTCTATACAGACATAAACGTCGATATATATATATATATCTATATATATACACACATATATCCAGACTCAATTCGGTATGCTCTTTGCCTGGTAGTATACCTTTGAGAGGAATCCTCTCTCTCTGTAAGTGTGTGTGTGTGTGTGTGTGTCTAGCAGGCGTCACAATGGTCACACATTGGGTAATGGGAAACATTTCTCCAGCATTCTGGTCTGGCCAACATTGGTTTTTGGCCAACATCTAAGGGGGTTGAGTGAGTGTAACACACACGCTTATCGCAAAATGAAATGCAACATGAAAACCACAAAATCTGTTGCGGTTATTTAAAATCACGTTTAAATAGTTACAACAACAACAACAACAACAAGAGGCCGGCAATGAACTTTTATGGCCAAAAGGGAAATCATTTCGCCTGGGACCAAACGAACACACACACACACACACATATAATAATTTGTATAAATATTTGTATTATTATTTTTTTTTATTTTCATAAATCCATTTTTTTTTTGTTTTTGGATTTAAACAATTTTTTTCGATGGTAGGCGGAGTGGTTCTTTTATTCACATTGGGGACTCTCACTTCAGTTATGGAAATTATGATTTAAATTAATAGATTTGAAATGTTATTTATTTATTTACTGCTTGGAGCTTATTGTATTAATTGTTTGCCCATGGATTGAGTGATTGCCCCAGCCAGAAAAAAAAAAACCAAAGGACACGTCTGGCAATTACATTTGCTCCATTTCATTTTTTTTTTTCATTTGAAAACTAAAGGATATGTAGATTTTTCCTTTTTTTATTTATTTTTTTTTTTTTGGCTATGCGAGTTCCATTCAACTGTGTTCGACTTTCAATCAATCAAATGGTCCAAGGTGGTGGTGGTGGCTGGTAGATTGGGTCTCCTCAATTCATACTGATTTGCGGTGAGTTTCACACGAGCCGCCAGATAACCTGACATATTGACGGCCTCAGTCAGACGCCCAAAGTCCCCCAACTCCAAAAATTGACTTTACATTCACAATTCAGATTCATAGCCCTTGGCCAAATGGTGCCAACTGGCTGGGATAGTCCGGGACTGGCCGGGACTGGCTGGCCAGTTTACGAATATCATATTAACCCTTTGATAGTCTGTGTAGGCATTTTCTGTATGCCTTTTAAATTACTTGTTTATTTATTTGGCCAAAAATTCCTCGACACATGCCAATGGAATTGCCGGTTTGGTTTATTTCGCCCTTTTTGTTTGGTTTGGTTTGGTTTGCCCAAAAATATTGAAAATATTTCGCTTTGCTTATCTCTTTGGGATATACTGTCTGGCTATGGAATCTGGCTAATCAGTTTCTGGTGGTCAAGAGTTATTTTTGTGAAAATATTTTAGATCATTGGCAAGTCGTGTTGGCCCATTCAATCATTTTATTATTTACCTTTTGTATGGGTCATTTTTCGTTTGCTTATCGCTGACACAGATAAGCGTCCACCATCGATCAGGCCGAGTCTCTTGGCCCAGTGTGGGCGGGGGTGGCCTCTTGGGCCATTTGGCTTGACAAATTCAAGCCAATTTATTACAATAAACTGTTTGTCTGTCATTTTGGCTCTCTTTCTCTGGGAATATCTGAGAGGCCCTTCTAATTGTCATATTCCTTGGGGTCTGACTGGGCCGAGAATTTCTTCATTGATGAATGATTATTTTCTCTACGCTCTCATCTCTCTCTGATCAAGAAATTCGAGAATCTCCATAAAAATAGTTATCATAAATATGGTCAATCAATTAGGTAATAGGTAATATTATGGCCAGTACCACCAACCGGTTGGGCCTGCTATCAGTGGCAAAACGATTGATGATGCAATTGTTTAGTATTATTTTTTTGTAATTTATTGTTTAAATCATAAAATATATAAACAAGTCGGGGAATGCATGTGCATTTGTTATGTAAGTGAAATGATTCGGAATGAAGAAATATGAGACGAGCCTGGAAATATTTCAAAAGCGAACAGCTTCTCACTCTTTGCTGAAAGGTTTTCTAAAATTTTCAAAAAAAAAAAAAAAAAAAATTTCATTTAATTTTTTTTTGTCTAACCGCAAATGCAACAACTTTAAAGCCAAATTGACCACATCTATGGAAGAGTCTGGGGCATATTGCAAAATGCCATCAGTGCCACTGCCAATGCCACTGGCGCTGCTGTTGTTGCCATTGCTCATTGCTCGGGCCAATACAAATACAAACACTAATTAAATTATGTAAATTGAATTGAATTAAGCATATTTTGTATGGTTCATAAATTTTCTGACTAAAATGTCAAAATGCATTTTCGTGTTTCGGCCGGGACCGAGAGACACATTGACGACAAATGTATATATGGACAGACGGACAAATATGGAATATATAGGGACCCAGAGGGATCGAGAGGGATCCAGAGGGCTCGACTGACCAAAGCCGGGCGACCGATTTCGTGGTTGCTGTGTAAATCATATTACAATAAAATGCTTAGCGCAGCGCACGAACACTTAATTATGACATCATTAATTTTTAATAATGACAATTTTACGACAATAAATCAGTTAACTAACACAGACACACAAACACACACACACACAGACAGACACAGACAGACATACTCAGAGAAATTTATACATTCAGTCATGTGCAGGGGCCGAAACACTCAAACACCAAATGTATAACGATGTCAGAGACAGAAGGACAATTGTTAGACGGGTCGGGACTGACCGGACAGTTCGAACAAGGTGAGACCGTATAATGTTAAGCGATTTTCGGGGTGGCTTTCCTGGATCGTGGGACACTTGCTGGGATGCTCCGACTCTCTGTTTGGCTCACCAACAGGGCAGGTGCAGTAAAGCGCGAAATGCAAAACATTAACATATGAAATTAGTAAACTTCGACAACAGCAACAACAGAGCTCAACATGGCAAAGGTAAATGAAAATAATCATCTAAATTAGAGATGAGCACAAAATCACGCAAATATATATAACATAACTTCTTACTCTTGCATACACTCTGCTTAACGTTTCTCTTATACTTCTTGTTCTTGCAGACTCTCTGCTTTACATTTCTCTTATACTTTCCAGGCGCGCTTAGCTAACCAAGCAGCCAGCTAGGTCTTCTTTTCTTTGTTCCGCCGCTGAGAGCAGGCACAAACTCCCTCTCACTCTCTTTCTGATTCTTAGAGTCGAGCACGCACCTATTCCGTTTCGCTCTCAGTCTTGCTGCATTTTCGTTTCAATTCAGACGCGTGGTTTCTTCATTCGATTTAATTGTGAAAAAATTAGATCACTTGACTTGGTTAAAATTTAAAAGAAATAATAAGTTGTGCGTTAAATCATACATAAATATCTGGCACCTACTCCATGAAGTGCTTAAATTATTTTCGATTTATATGATCGGGCAATTTACATGAATTGCCATATCCATCTCCGTTTCCGTTATGTTGTCCAGTCTTTCTGTCTTTCACACGCGTTGCTTCGTCTTTCGTGTTCGGCAAAATTTAATTGTGATGAAATTAGATCACCTCGATGAAATTCAAAAGAAATAAAGAAGTTCTTGTGGTGCGTTTATACTCGATTTATGTGATTAGGCAATTTATATAAATGTCTAATACCCACTCCGTTTTCGCCTAACTTTTGTATTCCAGTCTTCCAGCTTTTTCGTTTCAATTCACACGTGTTTTTGTTTCGTTGACAGAGGTGCTCTTTTTTTCTTTTTTTTTGTGTTTTGCGTTTAATACATAAAAAATATTTAGTTTCGGTTAGCAAAATAAATTGACCATGTGAGAAGTGTCTTTGTTCATCAAACCAAGTGATCATCAGCCGCTGTATTCATTTTATTGCCTAGCTTGGGGTCATGTGTTCGTTGAGTTCTTTGTGTCATGTGTTGCTCATCGAACTAAATTCACCACCCAAAAAATAAAGGTGAGTTTTATTTTATTTTTCATTATTTATTTTGCTGTCTCTTCATTTCTCGTGAGCGGCTCTTTCACGAGTCCATCCCTAAGGTGTGCTAAAGTAATAGATTGCTGAATTGGTAGACTGGCTGGTTGGTTGGTTGGTTGGCTGGTTGGCTGACTGAGCATCTGATGCATAACATAAACAAATAAACAGATTGACTGTTCTGGCATTGAGTGATGGCCAGAATGGCTGAGCGTGTGTGCGAGTGTGCGTATGCGTGAGCACACGTATATATGGGAGCCTGTGAGCCTGTGAGCCCGATGTGCATGTGCATGTCCGTGTGCCTGTGAATGGATGAATTTAATTAATCTCGCTACCGTCAGTTGCACACAATTGCAATTAACTTGCAACACTCGCATAATTACAGGCGACCTCATGTTTTGCTACTTATCAGCATCAACATTGACCAATGCCAACAACATCAGCAACAACAAAAATAACAACATGAATATCCTTTCAGTGACAGGATGAGAGCCAACTAAGTGGGTGGCCAGCGGTTGCTGTTTGAGCTTGTTTGTCCCACCACCCATGCCGTGTTCGTGCCTGTGCCTATGTCTCTATATATTTTTGGGGGAGTGTGTGCAGTGGTTGGCTCATTGGTCATTTGGTTGCCAGCCTCTTGGATAGTTGGTTGGTTAGGGGGGAATGGCATGGCCGGTGGTCGGTTGATTCTCGGTTTGGTGTGTCTGACGTTGTGCGTTTGTCCACGGCCACCGCTGATTGCAAATGCACTCCACTCTCCTTTCACTCACACGCACTTCACTCCCCCACAACCCACCCAATCCTCCTGCTTGCCTGGGAGCGCACAACTCCACCAGCTATCTGTGTTGTGCGGTTTGGCTTGGCCACAACTGCCGCACCTGCCACCGGCGGTATTGCCTGCAAATTAACATTTTGTTACGCGACCCGCTGTATTCCATCTCCCTCACTCACTCACTCTGTCTCTTTCTCTCTGTGTGTGTGTGTGTGTGTGTGTCTATCTACTTTCAATTCACACTTTGTGGGTAGGTTCAGCCCGATTTGGTAGGATCTCCGTTTGTATTTTCTGCATTTGACATAAAGTTGCCGCCAGTGGCAACATCGACCTGGCCAACTCGACTGGCCGCTGTATTTGCGTATGATTGCCAAATCAAATATTTGCTACACCTGCCTTTAATTTTACTGATAGAAAATATTCCATATATATATATACATATATATCTGTGTGTGTTTGTGTGTGTAGAAATAAATAAAACCAGCAAATTGAAATGGATGGCAAAACCTCGAAAGCGCTCAAATTAAATACTCCATACAAATTATCCAAAAACTAATACTTCACACACACACATACACATACACATGTGTGTGTGTCAGTTAGGGCTCTTTTATTATTGATTTGGAATTTTGTTGTATCAGTTTTTAATTCAAAAAAATTTTATCAACATTTCAAGCCAATAAATTATTAACTTTCGCCGAGGCAACATCGATTTGATTTTAGCTCTTTCCAATCACTTTGCTCATTTATATAATTTTTTTTTTTTTTTTAGAAAATAATTAATTAGTCGTAAATGTTCAAATCAAAGAAGGAGAGGCTCTGATAATTTTTTTTTTTTTTGTATTATTAAATGTAATTGTATAAACCAATTAGAAAAGTATAAAGCAAATAATCAATTCAAATGAAATATTAGAATGTTGAACAAAAAAAAAAAAATAAATAAATAAATATATAAATGTAAAAAATCAAACCCCGAGTAGAATAAAATAACTGAAAAAGATTATAGAAAAATTATATAAAATTAAAAAATAAATGCTTTGTATGTTCAAAATATTTAAAATGTGAGTTTTTTGGTAGTTGGAAAAAAAAGAAAAAAAAAATATCTATAAAAATATTCCAGAGAAATCCAAGTGGGTTGGGTGTGCTGTACTGTAATTGTAAAAGATTAATTAAGAATTAAAAAAAATAAAAATTAATAAAAGAGAAAAAATGCAAAAATAAATTGGCATTTAACTAGGTTAAAAATTTTCCTAAGGATTTAAGTAAAATTATGATGGAATTAATATAGAATTAGCGCATTTGGGTTATGTCCTTTTGTTCCCCAATTTTGTTGTGTTATTTAATTGCAGAAATGTAAAAAAAAATATATATATATATATATAAAAAATATATTAACGAAAAAAAAAAATAAAACAAATAATTTCTCTTTCTTTTTTAATTGTTGAAGGAGACATTTCTTGGGAAATCTAGTTAATCCGTTTCCTTTCCGGGGGGGAGGGGAATTACCTGTAACGGCATAACAATTACTCATTTCCGAAAAGCTTCTGCCAGGCGGCAGACAAAGACAATTTTAATGACGGACCAGTGAAAGTGAAAGATGAATAAAAAAAAAAAAAAAAAAAAAAACTAATTTCCGCCTGGCACAGCCACAATGGCGTCATAAAAGCCATGAAAACACGAACACGTTAGGCCAGGAAATTCAGCCAGAATTTTCTTAACGCACTTTCCATGCTCTATGCCAACTTGGTCCAGCAAGTTGTATCTGTGAAATCCAAGTGATCCGAAAATTAAAGAGTATCTGCCTCGTGGACCAAGTCAACTGGTGGCTTATTTTTTGTGCGTGTGGCCTTTTGGTTGCTGGGCGAAAATAAATATATATATATATAATAAGATGATAAAATGGATTTTTATTCTTTTTATTTTTCTCCTTCTCCTTCTTCTTGTTTTTGTTGTTCTGCTTGTGGTTTTTGTTTTTCTTTACGTTGGTCGAAGAAGTGGAAAAGCTGCTGTGTGGCGATAAAAATCTTCTTCATTTCCCATTTGAATTTGCGGCCGTATGTTGTCGTAACAGTTTAGTGCTTGGCTTCTTATCTAATGCCACAACAACAACAACAACAACAAAAATAACACTAACGTGTATTAAAATCCAACAAAGGCAAAGAGCAATAATGTTTTCTGGGGGTGGCAACAGGCGTATCACACAAATATGGATTGAGACCGGCTGACCGAATAGGCCAAGTAGCATTGAAATAAACGCCGGATATCCGTTGTCACAGGCCACCATTTCCACGTTCCCCTTAAGGCCTTATTTCCCTTAATAGGTGAAAGCCAGAGCAGGATGCTACCCTGACAATCTCAAAGGCAAGATGCTCTCTTTTCTTAGTGTTTTCTAGGAGTTATTTCAGGGCTCTCATAAGGTGATGAGGTTTTCTGGAAATATTGAGAGATTTTAAAGAATTTCCAAGTCTCCAGAAATATAAAGATCCTAAAGATTTTCATGATAGTGTTCAGATATTTCAGTTTCTTTATCTTCCTCTCTTTTGTCAAGTCAATTTATTCTTAGATATATTAGAAATTCCAGGTCTCCAGAGGTAGATGGAACGAGGTATTCCAAGTTATTAATCAAACCGGTTCCTTCACAAATAAGTCGGAATTTTTAGGTCTCCAGAAATTTATAGGTGCCAAATTAAAGAAGGTAATCCATGATAGTTTTAAGATTTCCCTGGACTTATTTTATTTTGAAAAACCAACCCGATTCTTCAGTTTATCAAGGTCTCCAGATTTCAAATACAAAAAGATATTTCAAGTTAGCTTGGAGATTTTGCTGAAACCAACCCAGATCTTCCAAATCTCAAGAAGTACATAGATCCCAAAATTGAGCGAGGCATTCCAAGATAGCTTTGAGATTTTCCTGGCCTTACCAAATATCCAATTCTCAAGAAGTACATAGATCCCAAAATTGAGCGAGGCATTCCAAGATAGCTTTGAGATTTCCCTGGACTTTTTTTATTTTGGAAAACCTATCCGATTCCTCCATAGATAAAACAATCTATCTTGATCTTCAAAAGTGCTATATAGATCTCAAATTGAATGAGAAATTCCAAGGTAGCTTGGAGATTATACTGAAACCAAATCAATTCAATTTTGTAGATCCCAAATTGAACGAGGCATTCCAACATAGTTTTGAGATTTCCCTTGGTCAACAAAACCTACCCGATTCTTCCAGAGTTAAGTTAGTATATCCAGGGGAACATATAATAGATAACGATCATAACAAGGGATTCCAAGATTGAAAGATCTTCTTTATCCTACTCTCGTTTGTCAAGCCAACTCAAATCATCAATGGATAGGTTCGATTCTTTCAGGTCCCCGAAAATATATAGTTGGGGGTCTAAAGTATTCCAAGATATCTCTAAATTTGTTTTTTTTTTTCTTGAGAACGAAAGATGTTCTCTATTTTATTTTATTTTGCCGAACGGACCCATTTCGTCAAGTTACTTTAAACCAAAAAGAGTATGCAAAATTGTCCTCCTTCTGAGATTTTAGCCTTGCTGACCTTAAGTGAAATGGGTCACAAAACAGGTTTTAATAGATTTGGTGGCTTATTTGCTGGTGCGAATGAAACTTTCCCCCCTCCTCCTTGGCCCATTTCGATGCGGTTCATTTCTGAGTTCAATAGGCGACTTTTGTTTCGGCTTATTGATTTTGTGTGGGGTGTATGTGCGTGTGTGTGGGGGGGAAGGGGCAGTGAGTCTGGCCAGGTTATTGGCTGGGGAAGCTTCTAATTTGTAGCCAGTTGGTCGTTTTCAATTTCATGGGCAAACAGAAAAACGCGCGCCCAAAAAAAAAAAATGGAAATCCACCAAAGAAAATCGTAGCCAATGAACATGGTGGAGGGAGTCGGAGGGGGAGGGAGTGGTGGGATAGATGTGTCTCTGGGGCTGGCTGGCGGCTCAAATATTTTGCATACAATGTGTGGTTTGAGATTTTCACTTTTCACGGAAAACTAAAAAAAAAAAAAAAAAACAACTCCCCCGTCTGACCCGAGTTTTGTTTGGTCAAAGTTATCGAATTGTTGCCGTCTCTTTCGCACAAGCCAGCCACTCTCTGTTTGTCTCGGTCGGTTTGTGTCTTTTTATGGTCGATTTTAATCTTAAATCGGATTACACACGAGGCGCTTAGAGTTTGCCAATGCGGTGGGTCTGCATTCGGATTTGATGCTTTCAAAGTGAGTTGCCAAAATCAAAAGAGCGGGCCTCACCTGCCTCCAATTAAAAAATACAGACTGAATAAAAAAAAAACGAACAGTTCAAGCCAAAAAATGTGGAGTGAAACATTTTCAATTTCGATGCTAAAAACACCACAAAATCAAATTCTCCATCCCCCCCCCCCCCCCCCAAAAAAAAAAAGAAGAGAAGGAAAAATCAAGCAAAACCAGAAGGCACAGCTTCATCAGTTTGTTCAAGTCGAAGCTTAAAAGCTATAGGAAGGGGGGTGGGGAGGGGGGGGGGTCAGTCTTGCTCACCCACTCAAAGGCGAGACAAGCAAATTGGAAATATGAAAACTGCAAGCGAATCAACAAACTGATCGGCCGACCGGCCGGCAGGCCACAGTCAGAATCACAAGGGCTCCGTTGATAGCCTCTGTGAACAGGTGTTGCCTCCAGCCTCCCTCCCACTCAACGAAGCCCAGTGGAATGGCTTTTGCCACCAAAAAAAAAAAAAGAAAATAACTTGGGCCATGTTGATGTCGAGGTTCATGCTTACGGTTTCTGGTCATGGTTGTCGCCAGCATCATCGGAAGCCGGATGTTAACGGCAGCTGCAGGATGCAGTCGGGTCTCTGGTCACAAAAGAGGAAATTAAAATATGCAGACACAAAACCGCGCGTTTTGAATTTTGGCGCGATTTTTGGTTATGGTTTTGCATAAATTTCCCTCACTCTCTCTCTCGGTCTCTGGAACCAATCCAACAACGACTTCATTCTAATCTCCAGGCAGAGCCCAGTTTAGTCTCTGACAATTTCACCATGGCTCTTTGGGAGTTGGTACCGTTTCGTTTGTGGTAAGCAATGTATCATCAAAATATGCAAATCTCGCACCCAACATAAACTTTTTCGCTCCCTCCCCCCCAAGTAGGTCTCGTTGATTTTGCTCTTGTTAGCCGCCACGGGCTATGAAATTAGTAGAGTGGCAGTAGTAAATAAGGCCAACGCTGCCCCGCGGTCAAAAAAAAAAGAAGAAAAACATGAATTAAAATCGAAACAAAAAGCACACACAGATCAAGGCAAAAAGTCATATTGGGGTGTTTCGGTTCAAATTTATACTTATCGAGAGTCCTTTTCCCCGGTACGACTCTCAGCTCCGGTCTCATCTCAGGCCAAGCGCCAAGCAGCCAGTGTCTGTGTGAGTTTTTCTTTTTTGCGCTTGCGGTGCATGTGGCCAAACGATTTATGTGCCATCAGATAGAAATCGATTGAACTCGGGGCTAGCCAACCCTCACTTTTGCATCCTTCGGCTGGGCGGTGTAGCCCAGGCGGTGAGTGTTTAGATTGAATGTAAACTGCACTTATGACAATGAACAAGTGAACCCGACAAACCCCGACCTAACCAGCCCCCCCTCCCCCTCCTCCTCTCACCCAAAGGAACCCAGCGTGTGCCCAGGTGGCGTTTGCTGTGACTCTTAGCCAGCACACTGGTTCCCAACTAGTCAAGTCGTGAAATAATTTTTCCATTTTTTTTTTTTTTTTTTTAATGAATTTTTAATTCGTCTTCTTTGTGAATCTTTCATTCATTTGTTTGCATCCATTTTGAAATTTGATTTGAAGGATTTTTTTTGATTTGTTGTTGGCCAAGTGAAGCGAAGGAGAAGCACAGTAAGTGTGGCAGGAACCATGCAGCTGTTTAGTGCCAAGTCCTGCTACCGTTTCCAAGCCCATCCTGAGCAACAACAACAACAACAACTTGAACTACCGTTCAAAGTTTGTGTTGCCACACTACAAGCACCTTTGGCATTTGCTATTTCTATTTCTATTTGCTCCCACTTATTGTTGTTGTTGTTACTAGTGCATTTGTGCATGTGTGTGTGTGTGTGTGTGTTGGCTTAGTGTGGTTGTAGCTATTTTCTATTTCTTTTTATGATTTATGGCGCTGAAATATTAGTTTTGCTTATTTCATATAGACGATGGCGACTGGCAAAATGTCTCCCCTTTTGCTCCGCCCATTCCCCCGCCTCCGCCTCCGCCCCCGCCATCTTCTCCTGCTTTCTACCTTTCTTTCCTTACAGATCTAAACGTTTCTTTTTATACTTGTACTTGTTTAAGGCCTTGGGGAGGCCAGGAATAAACCAGCCAGGCCAAACCAACCAGGACAAACCAACCAAGCCAAGCGATCCCAGAACCCAACTGAACTGAGCTATGGGGCACGGGCACGTCTAAGTTGCATAGCTCATTTTATGTGCTATGCGAACGTTTATAATAATCATAAAAAAAGGGATAGAAATATAGAGATGGAGAGAGGGGGGGGGGGGTGGTGGCTAGAGAGAGAGAGAATCGGAAAATGCCGAAGGCGGAAAGACCAAATCGAGTGGCAGGGAGAAAAGTCCTGATACTTGCAAGCCCGCCAGGTGTGTCTGCCACAGAGTCTACAGTTCTGGTAATGGGCAAGTGTATGGCAGGTGCGGCAGGTGTGGCAGGTGTGGAAGGTGTGGGAGGTGTGAAAGGGGAATTGCTTCACCGTTTAGTTGGGCAGATAAAATTGTTTCGCAATTGATGCACAAATCGTGTGCGCTGTGTTAATAAATTGCCACTTGCAGCTATTTTAGCTATTTTGTGCAGTATGCCAAATTGGCTTTTATGCAACTGCCAATAAGCTCAAAACTATGAAAAAAAACACACACACACACACACACACACACACACAAAACAATGGCAAAACAAAATCAAAACTAAGCCAAACCAAGCCAAGCCAAGCCAAACCAAACAAAACGAAACAAAATAACCCTCAAAGCAAAAATCCATTGCAACTTTGCTTTTGGATTTTGAATATGAAAATTGCTTACGTTACGTATACGTAATATTTGTGCCAATACCCCTGCAACGGATCTAAAATAGCTGATTGACTATTGCAATGCCAAACAATTGGCTTAAGTGTTTGCCATAAAATTTGATTATGCCAGCCATTCGATTCTCTCGGTCTCCCCCCCTCCCGCTCACCCCTCTAGGCTAGCTGGAAAAGCTCGTAACCGGAGTCAAGAAATTGACAGTGACAATGAATAAATGAAAAGACAGCTGAATTTATTAAAAAAAAAAAAAGCAACAAAAGGAAAGCTGGCAAAAAAAAAGAAAGAAGAAAAACGAAGGAAAAGGAAGGAAGTGAAAAACTGGTGAAAAGGAAATAAGTTGCTTGGGTCCGGGGGAAGCAACCAACACGACGAAAAAGACTCATTCAGGTTGCATGACAATTGTCATTTTTCACATTTTTCACGCTGTTTTGGCTTGCGGCTCATTAAAACACAACAACAACAACAATAAGCCCAAAAACAGTGACAAAAATAATGAATCAAGTGTATACACTTTTTCTTTGAAACGAGTATAACCTTTCTGACCTTTTTTTAGTCCTATAAAAAATATTTCTCAAAAAGAGTAATGCCTGTTTACCATAATGAACCCAGTGTATACACTTTTTCTTTGAAACTAGTCCATAGGTTCTGACCAAATTCCGGGAAATTTTCATTCTTTCCGGCCTAAAAAAAATATTTCCTATTGCCTAGAAAAAGAGTAATGGCTGTTTGCTATAGTAAATACACTTTTTCTTTGAAACTAGTCCATAGGTTCTGAACAAATTCCGGGAAATTTCATTTTTTTTGTGGCCAAAAAAAAATATTTCCTATTTCTCAGTCTATTTTGTGCAATGAATCCTGTGTATACACTTTTTCTTTGAAACTAGTCTATAGGTTTGAACAAATTCCGGGAAATTTCTTTTCCTTCCTTTTTTGCTAAAAAAAAAATACCACTGCCTAAAAAAAGAGTATTTTTAAAATGGCTAATTTCTTGTGTATCTTAAAAGGTGTCAAAGGTGCTCAACACGCAAGTAAAATAAAAAAAAAAAAAGAAAAAAATTTCAGGTGGCAAAACAGTCAACTTCTGTAATCGTCAATATGCGTGGGCTGGGTTCATTTGGGTATTTGGCATTTTACATATTAATTCCGAGTTACCTTAAACGTATGCCACACGTAGTAATATGTATGTTGCACATTGTCACACCTCAAAAAAATACAAATAAAATACGGAAAATGAAAATATGAACAGGGCAAGACAGAAGGAGGATGTGAGGAAATGAGGACTAACTGATTTCACACCCGCACAATCAAGTCAAGCCAAAGTCAAAGCCGAAGCCACTTCCTGGTGGCAGTTGGTTGGTCTTGAGCGTTCTCACGCTTTGGCAGAGCTTAAGTTAAAAGTGGAATTGTTGCCAATGACATTGTCAGTGGGCCTGTCATGTCATGTCCTCCTCCTCAGACCGATTCTGCCCCACACTCCCATCTCCACTTATATTGACGACCTCTTCACTTTGACAGTTGCCAGTTTGACTGCGTGGATGCGTGTCAATCGCTTGATGTGTTTATTTGCCAAAAGCATCAGCGACAATGTCAATGCCAATGGCAACGCCAAAAACAACAACGTTTACCTACCCACACACTCACACCCACACCCACACCTACACCCCCTCACTCTAGCCCATCAGCACCATCTTAGAGGCTTCAGTCAAAGTCATCAACGGCTCTGATAATCGATGTAGGCGAGTGTATATGTGTGTGTGTGTTTGTGTGTGTGTGTGGCAATTAGAGGCGTGTGCAAAGGTGCCAAGCTGTTAAAATTTTAGATGGGGCCTTTTTGTGTGTGTATGTGTGTATGTGTGTGTGTGTGTGACAAGGGCTCTGACAATGGGCCATAAGCTACTTGAATGCTAAATTGGCTACGTTGGATTACAAACCCAAACAACCAAGTCAGCCAGACAAATAACCAGCCAGTCTCTCAGAGAGAGTGACGGAGATAGAGAGAGAAAGAGAGATAGAAAGAATGAGACAGCACATTAGTAACTGAAAGTGTGTCTTGTTCATCACACAAATTTCCTAATTAGCACAGGTTCATAGCCAAAAGTCCATTAAATATTTATATTCCAAATAGTTACAATCATTTTGAATAAATAAATAAAAATATTGGCCTTGAAATTTTAATTGATTATGTCACCAATGCCACAAAAACAAAAGAAATATTCCATTAGGCCTTTGTCAAAATTAAAAGTGCCACAGCAAAGCCTAACCAAAACAACAACTTGTGGTACCTAAATAGATAATTCCTATATCAGGATCCAAAGTATTAAAGCTGAAACTGTACATTTTTGAGTAGATCAGAATATGTTTCAAGATTCTCGACCTAACAACAAGAACTGAACTCAAGGCCTCCGTTTGAATACTGATAAAAGTCACATCGTATATTTGGAATGATTGGAATCAATCTGAAAGTTCGAACTGATATAGCAGACACGATAGATATATCAGTATATCCAACAACTTGAGGTAACTAAAGAGATAATTCTTAAATAAGGATCCAAAATATTAAAGCTGATACAATAAATTTTTAAGTAGGTCAGAACATGTTTCAAGATTCCCAACCTATCAACAGGAACTGAGCTCAAGCATTTAATTTGAATGCTGATAAAAGTCACATCGTATATTCGGCAAGATTTGAAATGATCTGAAAGTTCGGTCGGATATAGCAGACATAAAAGATATATAGAATATCGAAGGTATCACCGATCTTAGACCCGACTCTTAATCTTCATAGAAAGAAACTAAGAAAAAAGCTTGTCTACATTAAGCAAAAGACAAGACCCTTTATAAGCCCAGATTTTTATTATTTTTTTCATACCTTATTAAATCGGACAGTCCTGCTTTTCCAAAAATCCTTTGCCTTTATCAAAAATTTAAGCCTTTTTTTTGAGAGTTTCAAGGATCAGAAAACCATATGCAATGTTTAATGATACTTGTGTGTGTGTGTGTGTTTTACTTTTCGGATCTATTGAAGATTTCATTGGCCTCTTAAAGGACTTAAAGTTCAAGGCTTTCCCCGCCTTCAGGTTAAGCATTTCATGGCTCCCCATCAATGGTGAAAAATAAATACCCAGCGTGCTTTTTGGCGCTGAAAATGAAATTTAATTTTATGACTCATTATTTTACACACACACACACACACACTCACATGCGAGCACAGACACAGTTACAGTCGCAGACACATACGGAGACCATAAATATCGACGCTTTAAATGAGCTCGGTGACACTTGTGCCCGCTCCACCGTTGGCTCCTTGTCCGCTCCGTTGTCAACGCCATCGCCCTAGAAACCGGGGCGGGCCCAAGGACCGGGCACCCCGCAGCGTTGTACCTCAGGCGAGCAGCCCGCAAAATACCAGGGTCACCAGAGTTACCCCACTTCTTTTCCCACACTCCTTGGCCCCCAGAACGTTGACTGTTTATTTGGCTTATTTATTTGTAGTGACGAGTCTCACTCCCAGCTCGGCTGCTCCTCTTCAACCTTCTGTTTGTGTGTGCGTGTTTTTTCTTCTTCTTCCCCTCTTCTTCTTCTGCTTCTCTTTTTTTTTGTACCCATTTTATGCACACTTTTACTTTTCATACACAAATGCCGTTTGCCGTTTGTCATTTGGCTTTGCCGCTGCCCCCGACCCCTCCGAAAGAAAGAGGAGGAAAAATACACTCGTGCGGCTTTTGATGTAGTCATGTGAGCAGGTTTGGGGAAAACGGGGTAGTAGCCGCGGAGGGGGCTGAGGGTGTGTGTGTGTGTACTGCATGTCTATTTAAATCGAAGTGAAATCAATTTTGGGATTCGTATTTTATGCACAGAGCAAACATAAAATGCTCACATCAAATGCCCCGCACAGTGAACTCGGCAGGTTTCTTTCCTGATTTCATTCTGTTCTCTTACTCACTTGCTTGGTATTTCTCCGGGCTCCTTCTTCATTCACTTGTGCTTCATCGTCATCACTTCATTGTTGTTGTTCTTGTTCTTGTTGTTGTTGCTGCTGTCGTGAAGCGTGCTCCAATGTGATATATCCACTTGAGTACCCATGACATTAACCACTGTGCCAAGCACACATGCCCAGACAATTGAAATGTTACTTTGAAAAATCGGCAAAGGCGTGGATTCTCAAGAGGGGATTCCATAATCGTTCAAGTCAATTTTTGATAGATCAATAAAAATCAAAGACTGATTTGAGCAATTTTGAAACAATTCTGATAGTCTTTTAAGCTGATCAAACTATACTTAATTGTGAGGCTGAGGTACAGTCACCTTCTGCCTTCAGAACCTAAAAAGACTGACCTAGCCAGGAAACACAAAGATGAGGTACAATCATCTCAGAAAGACTGACCTACCGAAGCGGTCCAACAAACTACACTCAATCGTGAGGCTTAGGGTACAGTCAACTCTTGTCTTTAGAGCTTAGAAAGACTAACCTAGCCAAGCGACCCAACAAAATACACTCAATCGTAAGGCTTAGGCACAGTCATCTCATGCCTTCAGAACCTAAAAAGACTGACCGAGCTAAGACACCCAACAAACTACATTCAATCGTGAGGCTGAGGTACAGTCACCTCCTGCCTTCAGCACCTAGAAAGACTGTCCTAGTCAAACAAACTGCACTCAGTCCTGAAGCTGGGGAACAGTCACATACTGCCTTTACAGCCTAGAAAGACTGACCTAGCCAATCGACCCAACTGCTCACAAAATATTTACCTGACACTGAGTTACTATCCAGATTTCCAAGTCTCCGAACTATATCAAATTATATATCAAATAGATATGGATATTTGCTAATATATTCAAAGTCTCTTGGAGAGTTTCAAAAGTATTTAAGAATTTAAAAAAGTCTCCCCTCCACCAGCCAACGCCACTGTCTTTTAATGCGTGCGTCTGTGTGTGTGTGTGTGTGTGAGCTTTTTTTACTTTAACCTGTCTCTGTGTGCAAAAATAATCGCATTTCCGATTTGCGATTTGTGATTAGCGTGCGATAAACATTTTCTGCTTCATGCCTTACGCTCTTTCATTCTCATCTTGAAGTTGTTCTATTCTCTTCTCAATTTTTTTTCTTCCTTCCTCTGCTTTTACCTTCACCCCACACTCTGAGCTCCTCCGTTTTTTCTTTGGCATTGTATTCCGCTCAAAGTATTCGTGAGGGTGAGATTGTGTGTGTGTGGGTGTGGGTGTGCATTTTTGTGTGTGTCCATTTTGTCGCCTTTGTGTGTTGAAGCATAAATATTAAGCGTTTATTTCAAGTGAATCGGAAAGTTTTATTTATTTATTTTTCGTCTTTTTGGTTGGTGTTATTTTTATGCGCGGTTATAAAAATGTTTACCTGGCAACCGTCTAAGTACTTGGGTAAGGGCAACTTCATTGAGTCAACCCTGCAGCGATTGAATTTAATTAAAAAAATATTTATATAAATCGGTAGACAATTTTTGGCTTACAAACTTGTGAATCATCAGCCCTATCGGGCTGGTCGGCATTACGGAAGCTTTTGGACTTTGGACGAGACGAGACCCCTCCTACTTCGAGTACCACTTCCTCGACATTTTCATAGAAATTCTTTAATATTTTTTTTATCAGCCCTGGCAAGCATTGAGCTGTTGATTTTGGTGGGTGAGGCAAGAGTAAGAGTTTTTACTAAACAGGCGGCAACATTATCGCCTAGAACATTATTCATTATGGTTAGTCAAACATAAACTTGTGACTCTCAGCCGCACCATCTCCTCCTTCTCCATTTGAGATGTCTGTGAACTTTTCACCAGCATCTCAAGTTGTTGGCTGACATTGCAACAGATACGTTTACGTTTTTATATAGAACATAGGCAACTGGCAAAAGCTTCCTCTGCGATCAAAAAAAAAAAGAAAAAAAATATAAAAAAGGAGAAAGAAATGCATACCATCATTTGAACCCAAAATACGAAGACTCTGAAAGAAGCAGAAGCAGAAGAAGAAGAAGAGACTCAATGAAGTTGCAAGAACGAGTGCCAGCGGCCAGCCAAGTCAAGGCTTTGTGCCCACATGAAAGTCAAACTCTGGACAAAGTTTTTCATATAGAAAAGGAGGGTGGGAGAGAGCGATAGAGAGAGAGAGAGAGAGGGAGTCGGAGTCGGCAAACAGAAAACTAAAAACGAAACAGGCAACAGGAAAAGGCAGCTCCAATGATGTTGCCCGATTCCCGATGCCCGTGGCAGCCGGCACAAAAACTTCCGTTTTAACTTGTGCCACAACGACGACAACAACAACAACAAAGACAACGTTGACGCCGAGCAGGACGTTGGCAATTGCTGTGTAACTGTTGTTGTTGTTCTTGTTGTATTTGGAATGACCAGCAGTGCAACAGCATTTCATATTTTGTATCCTGCGTGCAGAGGACATATCCCTGGCAGTTGCCATCCCCAAGGCAAAAACCAAACCAAACCGAACCAAGCCCAGGCCAGCCCAGTCCAGCCCAGCCAAGCCAAGTCAACTCAAGCCAAAAGATGGTGTCGGTGGATAGTGAAGCGAGAGAAAGAGAGACAGCTGCCTTCAGATTTTCATGGCGGGCACAATTTGAGCCTTGAATATTTTGCATTTATGTAAAGGCGACAACGATGCAGCCAGCCAAAGGAGAGACAACAACCTAGGCGACACGACATTTCTCCCCCTCTCCCCGCTCCTTCTACTCATTTTCCAAACAAAAAGTAAATGGAGCGCAGCTTGCAATGCCTTCTTCTTCTTCTTCTTCTACTTTGAATTCTTGAATCCACCAGCTCTTTCGAATTGCCCACTACAGATTTTTGCCCACTTTGCTTTGGGAAAGTTCAAACTTTTGTGTTGCATGCGGTTTTTCTCTGTGACATTTTCGTAGATTTCTTCAGCTTCTTCTTCTTCTTCCTCTTTTCAAAGGGTTGAGAAGGTCGATTCGTTCCAACCAGAATCTTACCAGTTTAAGAAAAAATAAAAATAAATAAAAATATAGCCAAAGCAAACCAGACACCTCTTCTACTCTAGGCCCTTTCGCTCGGTGCCTCTTTACAATTTATGAAAACTCTCGGAAAATGCTCGAGATTTTTCCACAGCTTCTTCTTCTTCTTTTATTAACATTTATGCTTAATGAATATTTTCTCAAAAAATAATAAGAAAAAGCTTAAATTTTTTTTTTGGAAAACTTTGAAAGCCACACTAAAAAATGTTTGTGAGAAATATTTTCGCCCAACTCTTTGTTGGGTCTTTACTTTGCCAATAATTTTCCTCGCATCGTATAGATTTGTTGGTAAAACCGGAAATATTAATTATCTACAAATTTCCATACATTTAAATATAAATTTTTTTTAGGGGACTCACAAGTGTGGGTAAACCTGAAAAAGTCCAACTTTTTATACCTTCATTCGTCACTGCAAATATTCTTCCAGAAATTATTATTTCCCAGTTGATAAAAGTTGCTATACTCTCTGAGGGGGAAAATAAAAAATTTTATCGAGACAACTACGATTTCATAAACAGGTTTATTTGCTCACGTTTATTTATTTTTTTCTGTGGGGTAAAAATTAAAATAGATGCGCCAACACCTCAAAGAGTTTCTCGCAAATTGCGAGGGTCAATCAGAAAGTACTCGAATGATAAGAGCTGCCGAGTTGTAACAGAGTTCAAAAGGCCTGATAACTGACACAACGAATGCAGCAACAAGTCTTTATATATACATATATATATATTCATTCGGGTTTTAATAATCAGTTGGTGCATTGAGAGAATGCAAATATTCAACCGCAAATGCTAAAGCTTTAGTCGATAGAGAGAAAGAGCGCAAGGGCGGATGGTAGAAAAAGTCATGATCTGATCAATCGGAAAATAGAGAAACCATCATCGGGTCTACGAAGATCACAGACTCTTTTCGATGTGTCGGACCCGGTTTGAGTGGCTATGACATCTATATAAATCGTAGTCTAATATCTAATGGTGTTTATCTATCAAGGGTTTTTTTTAACCCGATTTGATTCTAAATGAGAGTTTTATGATATAGTGGCTCTATACAAGCTTGACATCCTAAAAAAGACTTAGTCTGATCTGTGTGGCTGCGCAGTCCTAAAAGAAGACTATAAGAAACTTGACAATGCGGAACTGATTCTCCTATTGGCCTTGACCTATCGGGAGGGTCTATGACTTGGGACTCGGAGATGTTGTATACCTATAATCATTTTGTTTTGACAAGAGTATAATAAATGTTAAAAATTAACAAAGCTAAAAATTTTGCGGCAAACACGGCGCTTGGGCAAAACCCAAATAAATTTCAAAAAACAAAAGAGACTCTTGACTCGTTTGAGCTGGGCAAATGCCAGATGAATATAGATTTGCCAGGTTGTTAAGCTTGGAATTTAATTTAAATTCAATTGGAAGTACGACAACGCATTGATAGCCTCATAGCCGCCTCATAACTGAGATTGAGCCAGAGAGTAAGATTGAAACAGTAACAGAGGCTGAGGCCGGGTGGCATTGGATGCTGCTGATAGAGTCGAGACTGGAAATTATTAAAACAGTTGATCATGAGCATCTGTGGCAATTGAACGCCTTACCCAGCTCATTGCTTACTCACCAACAAACTAAACTTGTTTTCATATTACAAAGAATTATAGAAAAAATAACAATAAATAAACAAAACAATGAAGCGGCATATCGAAATTGGTTGGCTTTTGGTGTCGCTATTTCTGGCGCTTGGAACGGCTCAAAATTTGCGTAGTGAGTGAATATTTGAGCATCTCCAAAATCGAGATGAAAATCTTTTCCATATATTGTATTTCAGAGGCAATTACACACTACGGCAATTGCTTTAGCTCCGTATTCGGCGAGGGACGTTGCATGGAGAGCTGTGACACCTTGGATAATTTATCCGCGGCGGACAACAATCGTCAGTGCCGTTCGCAGTTTAGGCCTCTGGTGATTTGGAGAGTAAAGTCGTGGAAAGACATAAATTTATTGTCAGTGTTTGCTTTGTCTTATAGGTTTGTTGTCCCCGCAATGCTGCAACCACTAAACCAACAACAATCAGGCCAACACAGTTGGCAGAAAGAGCTGCTGCATTTTCCCCTATCGTACCCAACGATCCGGCCGATCAGCTGCCCACATATCCGAACTGTGGAACTTCATTTGCCTACAAGCTTATCGGTGGAACAGAGACGAATCTTTGGGAATTCCCCTGGACCGTTCTGCTTGAATATACCGTGAGCAATAGCAATAAGCCAAAGCAACACATTTGTGGAGCCGCTTTCATTGCCCAACGCTGGCTGCTCACGGCTGCCCATTGCGTGGATCCGTTAATCTTGGGCACTGACAAGAAGTTGACCGGAGCTCGTTTGGGAGAATGGGACAAGACAACAAATCCCGACTGTGTCACCCTCTTGAATGGCAGACGGGAATGTGCGCCCCCGCATATCGATGCGGAGATCCTGGGATATGTGATTCATCCACAATTTGATGCCGGCAACTTAACCAATGATATTGCTCTCTTGCGCCTGAAGGAACCCGTCGACCGAGTCATGCTAAAGCATGTGGAACCCGTGTGTCTGCCCCTGGAAGAAAGAGTACGAAATCGTCAGCTGGAGGGCGCCGCTGTCGATGTCTCCGGCTGGGGTCGTCTCGGTTATCTCAACAAACTGAGCACGGTGAAACAGAAGGCCGTGTTGCATGTCAAGCCTCTCTCAGAATGCCGTGAGAAATTTGGCCAACAGGGTTACCTAATAACTGACAAGCAAATTTGTGCTGGTGGCCAACTAGGCGTAGATACCTGTGGTGGCGACTCTGGTGGACCTCTGACCATAGAGACCTTAAATGATCAATACGAGCAGTATGTCTATTTGGCCGGAATTGTTTCCTATGGCCTGGAGCAATGTGGTCAATCAGAATTTCCCGCTATCTACACACGAGTCAGTAGCTACGTGGACTGGATAAAGGACAGTATAAAAAATTATCGAGTCCCACTATAAATTAATACTAAGAACTACTAAAATTAATAAAAACAAAAAAATAATAATAATAATAAACTATATCAAGTCCCAAAGACTGATAGCTGAAAATCGAAATAAATTTCATTTAAGTTTTTTGAAAAGGTAATTTACCCTGTTCCTTGGTATTATTAGTAACCCTGTCAGTACGTAATCTCTGTTGTCCGGTCTAGCTTTCTAACTGTCGTCATAAACTGACGACATGAATCGTATGTGTAATCACAGTTCTTCATTAAATAATTCGTAGCACATGTTTCTTGAGTACTATCTAGTGATCTAGTGATGGAATATCAGCCGGTTCGGCAACATATATTAAAGTAGCTGGGAAAATACCCCGATGACTTTTAATAAATATATATTTTATCAAATTAGTAAATGCGTCTTTTTTTTACGAAAAAAAAGAGTATATTGATTTTGATCTGATGTTTGAAACGCACAGAACCACTCATTGTAGATATCTCTAGAATACTTAGAATCACTAGGAAAATCGATATAGTCATGTCCGTCTTTCCGTCTGTTCGTCTGCTTTTATACAAACTAGTTTCTCAATTTTAAAACTATTTAGACGAAACTTGGTATAAAGCCTTCTTATATACATAACCTTCTTATATACATAGTCTGCATATTTTTCGGAACCGGCCGGATCAGAATCAGTTTAAGGAATAACTCACATATTTATTTTTCGATCCTTTTCAAATCTGGTATGTTCTATTTAGTGTTAGATATATGTACCAAGTTTTGTAAGGATCGGTAAACTTTATAATATATCTGTCATACGAACCTAAATCGGTTTTAGGAATAAGTGCCACAAATATTAACTGATCGTTTTTTATATAAAAGAACGCGTGAATTTTATTCAAATCAGACTACTATATCATATAGCTCTCATACCAACCTAAATTGGTCCTATTTACTGACCAACTCCATTCATATGAGCTACGGCAGAGAAAACTACGAAACTTCTCAGTCTTAAAGCTATCGTAATGAAACTTGACATATAGTTTTAAATAGGCTTCAAATAGGCTTCACATTTGTCAAAACCAGTCGAATCAGATTAGTATATCATATATAACCTTATAAGGTTTTTCCCACATTTATTAATTGATCCTTTTCAAATTCAGTACACAAATTTCTGGCTTGTATGGATCAATTTTCATCGGACCCTTATATGTCATACGAAATTAAATAGATCTATGGAATATTTCCAACATTGATTATCAGGCATCAATTAAATTTGTAAGGAAGCTTACATGTGTGCCATATTTTATCGATCTGCGCTGCTATAACATATAACTATGTCTTTGGAATATCTGTGGTACATTCATTGAAAATATTCCAATATCTTAAAATTTAATGGTTCTTAAGCTCGTTTAAATGTTATTGTATTTTGTTAACACCTGAAAGGCATTAATACATTATACATTTTTGGTCTCACTCATAAGAAAACAATGAGGAATTCAGGAAAATACTCATTAAGTTAAAAATCTAGGGGAAATCTCAAGAATCTCTTCAAGGTTTCTAGATCTTACCAACTTACCCTCACCCTTGATTTCTTTTAATAAAAAAACTTGATTTCTTTACTTAAAATGTATTTGTATATTTGATCGTTTAAAATTAAATTAATTAGATTTAAATTAATGAAAATCATTACAACTTTGTGCTCCGAACAAGTTTAACATTTTCATGCTTAGAGAGAGACTTTTTAGGTCGAGCTTTTTGCTTATACTAAGAAAATAAATTAAACCTTAGAATCAATAAAAAAAAAATCCGCTTAGGGCTAGGAATCCAGTTAATTCAGTTAGTTTCGTCCAAAAATGATGGCACGCCGACAACGCCCACGATGATCTCTCATACGGCCCTCCGGGCAGGGCTTGGGCACTCTCCGTGAGATTAACAATTGACTGGTGCGCACTTTCGGATTCGGATTGTAGAATATGAGACGGCTGGCCTCTGTCGTTTCACTGCACAGCACAAGTAAGGCCAAGACAGCGGCTACCACAAATTTTATGAACAGCATTCTGTGTGTGTTTTTGTATTTTTAATTTGTATTTAAAAAAAATCCTTGGAGTTCTTTGGAATGCTTGAAAGTATTCACTATTTTGAATTGCGCGTGCCGTGAGGTGAAATGCGTGCTCTTAATTAGATTTGGTTCGGTTGAATTTGCTTTTATGACTGCGATATTTTTGGCCGCTAGTTGTATAGTCGTTCTGCCAGCCTTATCGATATTGAATGTAAACTAAGACCATTGATAAGATAAGAACCGGCGAGCCCGGGGTTTTTCAATATGCCTTATACCCTAAGGTATATCGAGTTTATTCAAATCTATCTAACATAGAGAAGGAGACATCGAAGACCTCCCACCCCAAGCTACCCACAATATGATCAAGGTGACTAGAGAATATGTCCGTCTGTCTGTCTGTCTGTCCGCTACAGAGACCATAAGAGCTAGGGCAACCACATTTGAGATTCGAACTAAAGGCTTACTGTGAATGTAGGGTATCCCAAACTCGGTCGCGCCCTAGTCAAATGTACTCTCTTGCCCGCATTCTTCCCACATTCCATCCATTCCTTCAATCGGTTCGCCGATAAGATGGCCATAGCAATGTAAAAGAATATACTTTATGGGTCTAGCCTTAGGTATTTTCTAAAATCATATTTTTACCATATAGCACACTGCCAACTACATACAGATATCATTTGCGTCGAAACGTAAGGGGGCATTAAAATTCCACGGCGATGCGTGGCACCGAACGTCATCGCCATTGTTGGCCAGTTGATGAACTCAATTATCACCGTTTCTTCCGATTAATCAGCACACTTTATTGATCGTTACTTCCGTAGTTTTTTTTATGAATAGTCATTCTGTTGTGGTTGCCAGGTGGGCTTTTTTTCTTGAGGCCTCCTGAAATTATACTTCATTTGTTGGTAAAGCTTTTTCGTAAAAAAAAATTTATTTTTTTAGAGTATTTTTCTTTATGGGGCTGAGAGAGTTTTGAGTTTTTTTTTTGTGTTTTTATCAATAATTATTTAATTTTCTTGAAATTCGTTGGCTGCTTTTAGTTCTTTCCTATTCAGCGGCGATAAGCTAATTGATTTTTATGACTTTTTATACAACTAATTTGTGGTTTTTAATAAAAAAAAAAAACAAATAAACATTTTATTTTTTACTATCTCTAAATAGTTTCAAGTAAAAGAATTTTCAGGTTGGATAACATTAAAAAGGCTACAATTTGGTTCATTTGAATATGGCGTAAGCAGTCGAGTTTTTCGCCCTTGAAATGGCCAAAATGACGAAAACCTATCGTAATCAGTTACCTTGATTAATTGGTAATAAATTCAATTAATATGAAATAATTTAAAGGTATACATTTATTTTTTTTTCATTGGTAACATTAAGTCGAAAAATCTTGAAGTCTTGGGGTAAGTATTTCAAGTTAATTATACCTTCAAGAGGCTACAAGGTAGTCAAACATATTCTGAGAATATCAAGGAGAATATTGCATTGATCCTACCATGGTAAATGCCCCAACACTTCAGGTGAATGAACTAAGTCTTCAAAGGGCTACAGAATAATCAAACATATATCATGGAATATCCTATAGCTCTTTCCAGACCAATTGGAAAATGCTTCACCACTTCAGTTGAATGCACTTTTAATAGATAATTGACAAGTGGTCAATAATAAAGCCTTTGCCTTATTGGCCAATTCGTTGGCTTTCCCCTAATGCCTGGGAGTTTCTAAACAAACTGATATCAAGCAATCTCTTTGATGGTGCGAAAATAAAGTCTTTTAAACCCAGAAACTTAGGCCATGATTTTAATTTATTGCAAATATTTATGACATTGTTGGCAACAACAGCATCAAAAAATTAAGAAAATAAAAACAATTTAATTTTTTTTTTTATAAAAATGGTAGCATAATACTCTCATTTATTAATTTTAATATGATAAAAAAAAAATTAATATTACATAAAAAAAAGTTGTGGGAATGCGGTTTATCTATAAATAATGACACCAGGGATAGTGCTAGTTTGTGTGGCTTGAGAGATTCAGTGGCAGAACAGGAATACAATTTTTCATAGACTTGATCATTCAAGTAATTCACTCTTTTTTCAGCATTGCACGCCATCTAAAAAAAAAAAGAAAACATAAAACAAAAATTAAATTTCGAAAACATTGCTTGGCAATTGGAGTAATTTTTTTTTTGTTTTGCAAAACACACGGCGTATACGTTATTGTCAGCCCACCTGCATTGAACGATAAGACGCGCCGGCAATTGCCTCGATGATCTCTCATATGACACTTTTGGCAGGGCTTCTCTTTACTGTGCGTGGCCAGTATCTGACCGGTTAGGACCTGCATTCGTCTTGGTCCCAAGAATATTATCCGTCTCGATTCGCTGGGCGCGGGAGCACAAATCACCACCAATGCCAGCAGACACAGCATATAGAGAAACAAATGGTTCAGCGAATTCACCTTCATACCCACAGAGTGCAAATACGTAGCGATTTGTGATATTCACGTATGTGGAAATTATTGTCAAAAACCGATTAACTGTTTTATTTTTTTTTTTGTGAGTTGCCAAAGTGCCTTCCTCAAATGCCGGCAAATTACTGATTATATACGAATTGGGTTCCAACTTCTTAAGTAACAGTTTCATTGTCGTGGCAGCTTTTTTTTTTTATTAAATTGATAAAGCATTATAGAGGGTATTCCATAGAAAATCGAGTTGCCCAGACCACTAGGCCCAATATCTTATTGTACATTGCCACCCTGTACATTCAAATCTTATCTTCAGAAAACATGTATTTTATTTGCAATCTTTGTAATTGAGTGCTTTGCTTTGATTTGGCTCTCATTGGCAAGCAATCCACCAGGCCGTGGGTAGCTGGCAAGCCTGAGCGTGCAACTCCCTATCAAGCTGGGGGTTACGATATTTGCTCACAAAAGGCACTGATTGTCCAAATACCTGTCTACATATATTTCACAATTGAGCGCAATATTTTCTATAATCCCTACGATCTGTGCGAAAAGTGTGCTCTCTGATTTAAATGCTGATGCAATCAGCTGAGCTTGAATCAGTTTGTTCAACCCATTTGACCTGTAAATAGATAGTGAATGGTTTCTAAACAAACCTGACTTAGACTAGGAAATCTTCAAAATCGTTGTCATTTTAGGCAAAGTACTGAGGCCTCACTAGTTAACTGACCTATGCCAAGTTTGATTCATAAAACATATTACCACACTTAAAGTTAATTCTTAAGAATAAAGGCTAAAGGGGATTTCGTTAGGTAATCTATAAATAACCAAAATGAGTTTTTGATTTTCGAGCGAAAAGCTTGAAACACTTTTGCTTTCAATTGTATCAAGCACGAGCCGAATATACAAAATTTCCAAGAATTTCCCAACAAATACAATTATTTCTGCAAATAACCATTATATTTTAATACTCTCTAACTCAAATTGAAAAAGGGTATATTGAGTTTGTGCAAACGCCTGACAGATTCCATATTTGTCTTTCCCAACTCTTCGATCTAGGCTTTCTGACACAGCTTCTTACTATCAATAAGCTTTCTGGATTTAATGAAATCTACTATAAGTTCCAAGCTGGAACCTGGAAGATTTTCTGAAGTTAAGCAAAGCACTAGGATTATCGGTTGGATATATCCTGAAGAGAGGATAAGTCAAAGATATAGAAATGCTTGGAACTCCTCAGTAAGCCTTGCCTGGCTCTGGGGGATCTAGTCTGATCGGTTGGATATATCCTGAAGAGTGAATAAGTCAAAGATATAGAAATGCTTGGGATTCCTCAGTAAGCCTTGCCTGGCTCTGGGGAATCTAGTCTGGTCACAGGGTATGCCAAGATCGGTCGGTCTTGTGCTTGAGATTCCCCAGTCTGTTCACTTAACGACGTCATTAGACAACGTGTTTCGTGATCGTCTTATCGAAGTACGCAAATAAAGTCAGGCAGTGGCATTTCGCACAATACATTCCCGTGTCTCCGTGTACTCTCGTAGTACAATTGTAAAATTGCCATGTCAGCGATAGTTGAAAACAAAGAGTTTCTCAAAAATAGAGCAATGATTCAGAGTTTCGGTGGTGAAATTTTATCTTCCAGTTCGCACGTTATTTGGGTATCTATTTTTTTTTATTACGTGAACTTGGTGCTTGTCCTGATTATTGCCAAATTGTTTGCCTTATGATCTCATCATGCCACCTGGAGACTCCAATTGATTCGGTAATTGGCACCAAATTAGGGAATTATGAATGGGAATCGTTATAATACTGAATTGATAGATGGGTAATTCCCGACTCGTGGTCGAATGCTCAACACTCATATGACTAACTTGGAAAAGAGCAATATTTTATCAAAATTGTATTTCAAATATCACTAATGACGTTTTTACAATTTGGACTTTGACTCATGAGTTTTTCGGTTTGTTTTCATTTTTTTTTTATTATTTGACTAATAAATAAAAATTTTTACGATTACGATGGTAATCAGCAATACGTCAAACACAACGTGAGATTAACAAAAATTAATTATCCTAAATTATCTACAAAAAAGAAAGAAAAAAAGAAAGAAAGAAGAATATACACATAAGTTTGACAGATTTCTCCAAGGGGGTTAGACTTACCCTACGACAGCGTCCATGATGATCTCTCATGAAACCCGCACGACATCGATTACCACGTATATCCAATAGCATACTCTTTTCAGTATAATTCTGGGTCTGGTTTTTGCCATTGTAGAAAATCACTTTGGCGGCATCGGCCACCAGAGCCGTCAAAATCAACAGGGTGCAGATTAAAATCAACGGTCTCAATTTGCCGGACATTTTTCTATTGGTTCTGTTTAGCTGACCGTTTTCATTGCTACTGATTGCCTGCCACTTAATGTTTTGTCTGAGTCGCAAAACACAACAGTTCTTATCAATTTTGATTTTGTCAAACTTCTCACTTGTTTTGTACTTAAATCCGTCTTCATGCGCTAAGCAAACTGATGGCAATATGATAAGCAAAACTCAAGATAACCGCCAAAAAAGTCAAACATACTTTTAGGCGGAATATAATTTCATAATTTCTTGAAACTGATTGATATATGTATGGACGAAAAAAAAAACAAATAAAATTAATCCAATTAAGTTTTGAAATTGTTTACATTGGTGTGGAAAATAAATTTGCTCTACTCAATTGAACAGTTTGGAAGTCTACAGATTTATTTATCATATTCACTGGTTTCACATTTTGTTTATAATTATTTATTTATTTTATTTTACATCTGTTAAAGCTAAAAAAAAAAATTATATATATAGCGCGCGCGTTGTAAACAAAAACAATTAATGTTTTTTTTTTTTTTATATGTACAAAAGGACGGGATACACAGACAAAGAGTGCGAGAAAGAGAGAAAGGAGAGGGAGTGAGGTATATGTATCTTTAGGTCTGTGTGAATATCTTTTGTCTGAGGCTGACAACGGGGAACGAGCGCATTAAAATGGGCCGAAAAAATAAACACACAACAAAAAAAGAAAAAAAAAAAAGAAAGAAAGAAATGAAAAAAGCACACACACGAAAATAGGTAGAATTCCGAGTCTGATAGAGATGTGTGCGGCTATCTAGATATATCTATCTATCTATCTATCTATCTACAGTATGTATCTATGGCATATATGTTTATATTGTTTGTATATCGGATCGGTGTATCAAAGTATCTTCTATCCGCATCTGTGACATCATCTTCAGCGAGCCGTGGCGCCCGGCGCAGCACGATAGACGCAATTCTCCGGGTCCACCGGGATGAATTCTACAAAGAGAGCCATGTATCTCAATCTCTTTGGTTTTCAGACTTGCAACACTCACCTTGGGTCAAATCCTTGCCACAATTGCGCTGAGGACGTCTGCCACGAGGCTGTCTGCGTCCGGAAGCCAATTGCCCGTCCTCCTCATCAGATGTGGAGAGCAGCTGAGCCATGCTACGTCTACGTGGTCTGGCCGAGCATGCACGCTTCCTGGTTAGCTGACCCTGCTGAACTTGCGGCTGGCTTACCTGAGTGAGGGTCGGCTCTGTGGCCCGCACGGAGCTGCTACTGGGACTGATTACTGCCTGCATTTCGTTGTGCATATTCTCGGCACTGGATGAATAACGCGGTCGGCGCCGGCGCTGCCGCTGACGATTGAAGCTGTCCTCCTGAATGACAAGAGTACCAGCCTTGCTGCTCCTCAGGTAGTAACGGGGTCCCAAGTGGACCTGGTGCTCCTCCACTGTGCCGTATTCCGGAGAGGAGAGTCTACCCTTAGACAGACTGAAGCGTTCCAGTATTGAACCAGAGCCGAAACCGCCACTGGCCCCACTGCTGCCGGTGGTGCCATCCGGAACTGGCCGGCCCGAGCTGTGAGAGCGACGATAGCGTCGTTTCTCCCGCGGTCCCGACGAAGACGAGTTGGCTGTGGTGGTCAAGGTGGAAGTAGAGGGTGGCGTAGGATAGGTGGACAAGTTGGCTGGCTGGTCTTCCATAAAGCGCACACCTCGCAACGAACTGGAACGCCGTTCCGAACGCTGCTCATAGTCGGGCAGCTCATGTGTGTTAAAGTCAATGCAGCTGCCACCGTGGATCCTACGGCCTGGCGATCTGGACGGTGTGGTACTGGGCGTTTGTGAGGGTGTGGCCTCTGCTATCTGCAGGCCATGGAAATCGCGCAGGCTCTGTCCCAAATTGGCAGTGGCCGAGCGTTTTCTAGTGGCTTTCTGCCGCCTAAGTGGCTCCGTTCGCATCGTGGGCGATCGGTAGCTTTGCTCTGTCTGACTATCGGCATCCACCAGGAGCACACCATTGTGATCGTAGAGCAAGATGCGTGGCAGGGCAATATTGCTGCAGCTCCGCGAAGTGGTCAACTCCCAGTTCCAATGGCTGGGCTTACGCAGCTTCAGACTCAACAGATTGGCAAATGGATCCTCCTCCGCCTCCTGTTCTTCGTGAGATGGTCGATCTCTGCTCCCTCCGTCCCCATCATCCTCGTCCTCGTCTTCATCATCGTCATCATCATCATCGTCGGCTTTCTGTTGGCTTCTGTGGGTGTGTTGCAAACGCCTCTGTTGCATGCTCATAAACAAATCTGACATTGCAGGGCCACCGAAATTTCGGTTTGGCTGACTCACTGGTGGTATCAGCTGCTTGTGGATGGCCAAAGAAATTCTTTATTCGCTTCCACCTGTTTGTGATCTGTTGGCTTTTGGCTTTTGTGGTTTTTGGTTTTTGATTTTTGTCTTTTTTTTGTTTGTGCTTTTGTCTTTGTGGGTCTTTGGCAGGGGACTGAGTCTGTTTCGATTGCCACAGAACGTTGAAGATCACAGTTTGCTTTTGCTTATTAGCCGCTGGCCTCTGGCCAAAACTAATTGTTTATCTCTCTCGGGAATGCCTTGCTCAAATTTGCTCTGCTCTGCTCGGCTCTCTTCTCTTTTATCATTTATTCTGTTTTTATCTGTCTCTGTTTTCACTCTTTTCGTTCTGCCCACACACTCGTTTGTCTTTTTTTATATTTACAAATTTTTAGTGGATTGTTTATTTATAGCCAAAGAGATTCCTTCATCTATTTCATCATTTACTGTCCCGTTTCGCTTGACATTTAGTACGCTGCTGTTCCACTTTCCTTTCACTTTGCACCAACCACACAAAACGAAATTAGTTTTTCCCCTCTCTCTCAAAAAAAAAAAAAAAAAACAAGAAGAAAAAAAAAAACGAATGGCAAACAAAAATTTTTATGTGCTTTCAAATAATTTGATTTGATTTATAGTAAATATTTTTAGCAGCCCGCATAATTTTGTTTTTTTCTTTTTTTCACTGATCTTTAGCTTTTCTCTCTCCCTCGCTCTCTGTGTTTTTTTTTTTTTTTTTTTGACTATCTCTCTCTGTCTGTATAGTGGGGATTTGCCGTCTTTGTCGAATCGATGTGCTGCGACTGCTCTTTGGGCTTGGTGCGTCCGCCCGCCAACGTGCGCCGTTGCCAACTGTTTGTGTTTGCTGGCCACTTTTTGAGGCAACCAGTGCCGCACATGTGATCATCTCTCACCCCCTTCTATAACCATACCGATCTCGGCCAGCGTCGACTATGCCGCCCACTTCGCATCACGTATTTCAGGCCCTGCTCTCTGCGCTGTTGGCCCCGCTAACCGCATTTAATTTCATGCCGCTGCGGTTCTGCATATTTCATATACTCACATAGAACAGAATACAAAACAATATTTCTGTCACACCCAAAACACACACACCCACCTCTCAGTTTTATAGGTTTTTCTTACAAGCAGCCTTTTCCGCAAGTTATTTTTCCCATACATTTTTTTTTATTCTTCTTTCTTCGTTTTGTTTATAAAACTGAGCAAAAACTTGGTAGTTTTTTTTTCAGAAAAAAATTTTGTTATTTTTTTGGTAAACATATTTGTGGCTAATTTGACTTTCGCCACTGAAAAGTCTTTCATGTATATTTAAATTTTTGTTATGTGGCATGTGAGAAGAGAACGACAGAGCGGCTGAGACCATGGCCAGGTGGAAAGGCTTTGGCATAAATTCAAATGTGGGGGAAATAAAAATGATTATGAATTCAAAATTACATGGTCTTTGGCATTGTGGCACCGAGGTCAGTTCAAAGGTGTTATCATTTCAAAATAAACTGAAAATTCGATAATTTCTTGGCAAGCAATTAGGCCAGATTGATTTATAAAATAAACAAAGAAATTGTATAAGCCAATTTAATTTGATATTTGATAAAGAAGCAATTAAAACGTTCAAAATATACCAGAAAATTCTTTCGATAGATATGTGGATATGTGGATATATGGATAGATAGATAGATAGATAGATAGATAGATAGATAGATAGATAGATAGATAGATAGATGGATAGATAGATAGGTAGATAGATAGATAGGTAGGTAGATGGATAGATAGATAGATAGATAGATAGATAGATAGATAGATAGATAGATAGATAGGTAGATAGATAGATAGATGGATAGACAGAGAGATAGTTGGATAGTTAGATACTTAGATGGATAGATACTTAGATAAATAAATAGATAGATAGACCGATAAATAAATGATAGAAGGATAGAAAGTTCAATAGATATAGGTGGTTCGATACTAAAATTATTGTTTGATTTGACAAAAAAAAATTATTCAAATCAAATTTATAAAAAATGATATGCTTCTCTCTATTCAATTGTTATCGTCTATCGATAACTAGTCAAAATATTAGCTAAGAACATTAAATAGCAAATGAAGTATTCTCTTTTCTTATACTCCCTTCGAACTTAAATGAGCTACTTATGATTCCATATCCAATTTATAGGGTATGAGCAGATCGGTCTATGATTTTGGTATGCTCAAAAGTTCTTATGTTTTGTGGCTAATTTGTCAAAACCTCAAAAGTCGCACATTCTGAAAGCGCTCATATCGTATTTTTAATTTATGCTTCTGCACTTAGCCTAGACATTGATTTATTTGTCAAATGTTGACCAAGCAAATCAACAATAAAATAAACCAAAGTAATGTGACAAGCAGCTGATATTCATACAAATGATGTCATAAATGTGTTTTGCCTGAGCCCGCCTAAAATTATGCTTTTAATTGTCAGGCGAGCAGACACTTCAGCCAAATACTGCGTGTGTTCTTTAGATCCAATAAGAGTGGTGCCAAAAGGTTATCGATCGTCAGGCGATAATCGTGTTTATTAATTTAGCTACAATCCAACAAATTTCATTCATTTCAAAATGGCAAAGCCAATGGATTGCCTAGCTGTTCTCCTTGCTCTCTCTGCTTTGCTGTGCTGTTTGGATTTCCTGCAAGCGGCTCCGCCATGCGTGGAAAAGCCGCCAAAAGATACCGTCCACTACAGGCGGTTTGTCCGCCGACGTCCCTCTGTCCAGCAACCAAATATAGACTTGTACGAAGTGCGAGAGTTTTACTATTTGAAGGCCACAACACCGAAACCAATTAAACGAATTAGCGATGAGGAAATGGAAATGCGCACTCTCTGCTATTTCGAACCCTATCGAAAAGAGTGTAAGTGAGAGTAGTGATCCTAGGTTGGGAATAGATTCAATGGGTTTTTATTTCAGGTCAAAATGGTCCTGTAAGCCACACAACGACCACGACAACCCTCAGGCCTTGGCCCTGGACTACGGCTAGATCTACTTTTGTAGCACCGCCGACGACAACAACCACCTCGACGACCATGCCAACTACCAGCACCACCACAACAACATCAACACCTTGGTGGTACCTCCCAAAATCTACAACAGAGTTCCAGGAAGAAACCGAAACTGAGAACCCACCAACGACCACGACAACCACCACCACCACCACGACTACAGAATCACAACCTTCGTGGTCCAGTTCAGAAACTAAAATGGAGTCCGAAGATTATAATGAAAGTCAGACCCTTCCGGAGACCATGGATAAAAATACAGAGACCACTCCAGAAAATGCTGATGAAAATACAGAGCCCAATGATATAAACGATTATGAAGGTAACAGTGGAGATGAAAATGAAACGGAGAATATAAACAAAAGCGAAGAAACCGAGTATCTACCCTCTCCAGATGACACTGAAGACACCGAAGATATTGGGGAAACAGCAGACTACGATGAGCACTTAAATGGAGAGCAACGTAGCATAGGTGTTTTGGATCCCTCCAAATAAGAAGTTTCGTCTTGTTAATATGTTAAACTCATTATATATATATTTTGCAAATTGTAGCAATTTAAGCCAAAATAATTGAGCCAGGAGTGATTTCCTGCAATAAAAAAGAAATATAATTTTTCACAAATAAAATTTGTTCATTTCATTTTTATAAAAAATACGAAGGTATAATAAGTTTTTGAAATGTATGTCACATAGAGAAGAAGACTTCAGAGACCTCCCAAAATTATCTAAAATATGATCAGGGTGACTAGAGAAATCGATCAAGTCATGTCGGAGATGGTAAGAGCTAGAAACTTCCGGGCTGTTGCTAATAATCATTTGTTTTGCAAGTTGGTTCAAGCTTATTAAATCTTTCTCTCTCCCCGATTTGGGTTCGGAATAAATGAGCTTATTAATATATTGCAGCGAAACCTGGCAGCTATAAATTCTTTTATGTTTTTAATACAGATATGAAGTTCCAATCTGATCGGGGTACTATATCCTATAGCCCCCCATAGGGTCGATGTTATAATTTATTTGTTTAAAAAATTATTTTATTCAAATTGTGAAATGGGCTGACTTTTAGAGTACCAAACAGCTTTGAAAAGTTTAAATGAAATTGGATGGCTATATCATATAGCTTCCATAGAGCTAGTTGGCCGATTTCTGCGCCTCTTTTTTTTGTAAGAAAACGCAATCAATATAATTATTTATATGAAAATATATGATTCGTTTTTTGAACATCAACTTTTTTCCTTATCACTTTCAGCTATTTTAAGACTGAACCTTGAAGTAGAGCTTCAGGATTTCGGGGGATTCACAAAGAAACCTGTTTTTTGGCATTTGCGCAGTTATAAATTATTCAAGTATTTGCCATTTGACTGTGCCTAATTGAGATCAGCTTCCGATTCAGGTAAGTCACTCAGTCTGCATAATAATTTAGCTGGTAATTTCATAAGAGTTGAGTAAAATTCTCTGGCGGGGAATTGGCTATGCCTCTGACAGGTCCCCATCAATTGACACGCTTTGTGTAGCATTCTTCAGATTACTATTGTTATTATTATTATTATTATTATTGTTGTTTGTGTTTTTGTGTTGTGTCAGCCGTAAATTGAATTACTTATAAATAAATAAAGAAATGCGAGCAAACGAGTGCGAAGTCAGAGAATCTCGTGAGTAGTCTCTGATGACTCTGAGACTGAGACCGAATCTAAAACTGAAACCGATTCGGTGACAAAGACGCACTTGGAGCTGGAGAGACAACGACTTATCGCGTCATTGGCGTTGTCATTTTACAAAATTGAATTAAGGCAACAACAAAGCAAGCAATTTTCCTTAAATAACAGTTGACGTTGCCGTTATTATGATTTGTTTTTTTTTGTGTTTTTTTTGCAAAAAAAAAAAAAAAAACAAAACTTATGATGTTTGTTGCTTTTGTTGACCTCACATAAAACGGACTGTCGTCCACGCGCCGCCACACAGTTGCCAGTGAACTTTTGCCCAGCCAGTCAGTTCAGTTCAGTTTGGAAAATCTTTGCCAGAGGAACTAGGATAATACAAAAAAAAAAAAAAAAATCAAAAAATCAAGGAATATCGAAATGCATTCTGCTTGTTGGCCAATCCTTGTGCTGTTGTTGGTGGGTGCCTCATTGGGTCGGGCTGATCTGCTGGACTGCGAGGACAAATTGCCTGCGGCCATTTCGGGGCTGGGCAGTGAGATTAGCGACAAGCTGGCTGAGGTGACCGGAACTTCAGCCAGTTCGGAGAGCGAGTTGAGCGACTTCTTCAAGAGTGTGGGCTGTCAGATCAAGAAGGGGGCCAGCAAGGTTAGCGAGCAGGCCAAGAAGTTGGGTACCGAGATAAAGGAGGGAGCCAAGAAGCTCGGCGAAAAGGCCAAGGACCTGGGCAGTGATATCAAAGAACGTTTCGATGATTTCCGTGACAAATTGTCCAAGGACTCGGTGGAGGAAATGAGCAAGGATCGAGGCTTTTTGGCCAATGTGGAAATCATCAATCCCGAGATACTCAAGGGTGAGCAACAATGCGGACACGGACACATTTTGGATGCCTTGGGCAATTGCAGCAAATTGAGGAAGTGAACTCCATTCCAGTTCCTCCCCCAGTTCCCAGTTCCCAGTCACAGTCACACTACCTGTTTTGATTAAGCAACAGGAAAACCAAATTCATTTTATTTTGTATGTGTGAGCGATTTTATTATTATTATTTTTTTTTTTTTTTTGATGTGTGTGTGGCAGTATTTTTTTTTTGTTTTTTTTTTTTTATTTTTTTCTTTTTTTGTAGTCTGCTTAGCTATGCAAATAAATGCTGAATGCTGAAATGATCAAAGAATAAGTTGAACGAAGAAATTGAAATGAGTAGTCGTCGATTCATTTACTTAAGGTTTGCTGGCCGCGGGCGCTTTGACCTGGCGGCCCATTTAGCAGGCCGGCTGGGCAGCTTTCTCGACTTGCATGGCCCGAACGTAGACCTGCCGAGAACTTGGTCAGCCAGCCCAGCTTGATCTGCAAACGGGTTTGGCTTTGGCATTGGGTTTGTTTTGTTTTAGCTTTTCAGTTGCCTCCTGAGGCTCGGCCACAAAACAACGCCAGATCGCTGTACGTTTAAATTCAACGTTGAATTGAAATTGCAAGACGAGCTTTAAATAAATCTAAAATGACTCATCAGCTTGTGGGTGTCTTGATCTTTTTGCTCTGCATTTGGCAATTGCAAGGGGCGGCCATCATTTGTGGCAGTAATGAGAGCAGTGATGGCAAGTCGAACGAACCCATTGCCAGCAGTGTGGAGACTACGGTCAGGCCCAGCAGTGAGGTGAATCAGTTTCTACACAATGTCCAGTGCACTCTGGAGAAGGCCAAGCCCTGGATAGAAGATCTCGAGAAGGAGGCCAAGCGTCTCGAGGAGACAGCCAAGCGTGTGGGTCTCCGAATCATTAATAGATTCGGCGATCTAATGGACACCTTGCTGGGTGCCGGGCCAGCCAATAGGCACACAACTACAACAACAACAACAACGACAGATTCGCCAGTCACTGAGACCTCATTGAAAGAAGAGGTGAATACTCTGCAGACATCCACGGCTGGACCCAAAATCGAACTCACAGACGAAGCCAATGATATTATCGACAATGAGATACCCTCCAAGTCCGAAGGTGAACAAATTTTCAAGTCCCCATCGACATCGGCAGATGTGCTCAAATGAATAGCTTAAATATTCGAAATCCTTTTGCTTATAATTATAATATTTATCGAATGTATTTTAGTTACTATTTTAGTGTAGTCAATAAAGAAGCTTAGAGAGAAAGTGACAAACTCAGAAGTGAAGGGTTTATTTTTTACCATAGAGATGCGCTCTCCAACCAGTTGGACAAGTTCATGAGAACCTTACTTTTACCCAAACAAACAAATAAAAAAAGCAAAGACCATTTGGCTTTAAAAGTGAGTTTCAAATTTGAGGTCGATTCTGCTGAAAATGATTCATCAGACTCATCAGACAAAACAACCTTAATTTTAAATTAGTTTTGCTTTGACTGAAATTTTTCATTTTAGAGTGAAGCTTTGATTCGTTGTTCTAAATAGTTGATATTATCTAAATGGGAAGCCCCAGCCATTGCAGATATTTGATGATACACGACTCTGGAATAGTCTAAAAAGAAAAGCCTAACCTTGCTGCTAAAATTTGAGAGACTAAATTAAACTGAAATACTTTGAGAAAGAACAAAATGACAAATATTTATAGACAAATTCGTCTTCTTTGTCTGGCAAGACACTTGATTTCCTTTCCAAGGCAAGGGTATTTTGTGGTCAGCATTCCTTTTTAACAGCCTTGGGAACTGGTGCATGAATCATCTAAAAATGTGGATGAGAAATGAATTTCAGTTCGCTGTGCACCTTTCAATCTTTGGCCAACTCTTTAAGTGTTCGGTTGCATTCTCAAGAGTTTCTCTTTGTTTGTACAAAACAAAAAGTCCTAAATAAAATGAAATTTTCCTGGTGTTTATTCATTTCATTGCTGTGGCTTTTAAGTGGCCTGTCGAAGGATAACTCGGTGGAGTCGTACGTTTTCGGCGGACAGAATTGCCGGCAAAGAGATCACACCGGTTGCTGCCTGGACAGGAAGACCTTAAAATGCCGCAAAACAAATACAACCAGACAAAAAGTATTTTAGTGATTCGGAAACAATAAAACAATTGAAATATTTTCACAAAACTACTCATAAGTGACTGCTTAATCATCAAGTTATTGACTGTTACAATTTAGTGAAAGATGTCTAAATGAGAACAATTAAATTAGGCTTGATTGCTTTGAAACACGAGGGTCTCTCCAGAAATTTTTAAAAGTATCTGAGAAATAGAGCAAGAAATATTATCAGTTTAAATTGGGCTTTGATAAGACTTGCACTGGCCAGGCGTCCCGAGGTTCTCTAAGGAATCAAAGAATATCTCAAAATAAATCAACTAGAGACTTCTAGTTCCACCATTCTATTCAAAGATTAGACTTAAAGAAATTCTGAAAAATTCCAGGGATTTATCCAAATTCAAAGAGTGATTCAAAGAAATCTGAAATTTTTTTCAGCACTGCCCATGGGTCCCGAGGTTCTCTAAGGAATCAAGGAATATCTCAAAATAAATCAGCTATAGAATTCTAGTTCCACCATTCTATTCAAAGGTTTCATTTAAAGATATTCTGGAATATTCCAGGTATTTCTCCAAAGTGAAAGAGTGATTCAAAGAAATCTGAAATTCTTTTCAGCACGAGATTCTCTATGAAATCAAGAAATATCTCAAAATAAATTAAATTTTACCATTTATCATCTACAGAATTAATAAGCATTATCATGTTGAATTGAGCTTTGATAAGGTTTGCTACTCTGACGTTTTTTCAGCACTGCCCATGGGTCCCTAGTTTCTCTAAGGAATCAAGGAATATCTCAAAATAAATTCCATATTACAGAAATCTAGTTTCACCCATTCAAAGATTAAATTTAAAGATATTCTAAAATAATACCAGGAATTTTCCAATAAAGAAGAGTGATTCGAAGAAACAGAACAAGAAACATTATCAGTTTGAATTGAGCTTTGATTGCTGCTTGCTGCTCTTGAAAGCTTTTTCAGCACTGTCCATGGGTCCCTAGGTTCTCTAAGGAATCTAGGAATATCTGAATTCTAGTTCCACCCATTCATAGATTAGATTTAAAGATATCCTAAAATAATACCAGGAGTTTTCCAATTAACAAGAGTGATTCAAAGTAATTCAGAGTGATTCAGATCTTGAAAGATTTCATAACTGTTTGACAAGTTATGGAGTCCGTCTCGTGCTAAATTGCATTGTCTTCCCCCTCGTTTTTGTCCCTCTCTCTCTCTCTCTGTCTCTCTGTATTTGACTTCCAGCTGATACCCATTTTTTGCTCTGTACAACTTCCTGATAAGGTTTCTGAGACTGGTTTCTACAAACAACAACAACAACGCACACCACCAAGTAAGTACTGAGTGAGTCTTCAATTGATTACATCAAAGTTTACTTAGTCCCACTGATGGGTCGAAGATGGGACGATCAAGGGGGTTCGAGGTTGAGCTGCTCACTTGAGCGCAGCCAAACCGGTTGCTAGAGTCGCTGGCAGAGTCGCTGACAATCTAGTCTAACTTTTGGCATTTGAGTCTGCCGCTCAGTCAGTCTTGATAGCTCGCAGCGCCCGGTCAGTTTGACATCAGATTTAAGCGGCAAACAAGCGGCACGCCTTCAGAAGACCTTTCAACCTCGTTCGATTATAAAATTCAAGATGAAACCAATTTATGCCTGTGCCTTGTTGGGTTTGGTGCTGCTGGCTGCCCAGTGCCAGGCTGATTGCGATGACCGGAAGCCCGATGACAGTGATTTCACGCATTTCTTTAAGAATCTGGGCTGCAAGGTGAAGCAGGGGGCCGAGGATGTGGCCGAGGCTGCCAAGCCTTATGCCAACAAGGTCAGCGAGGGTGCCCAGAGTCTAGGTCAGACTGTGGCCAAGAAATACGATGAACTGAAGCACAGTCTCACAGATGATGCCTCCACCACTCCTGGCGCCGTTCATGTCGATGGACCCACCGAGAAGGTGCCTCTGGCTCCCATTGCTGGCTCTGCCATTGCCCAGCCAGTTCAGCCTGTTCAGCCCGCCAGTCCCGCAGGTAAATAGCCATGAGCTGACACAGGCCTGAACTCTCTAATTGATGCTCTGTTTTTGTCTGAATAGCCTAAAGTTGGAGCGGAGTGGATCTCTTTAGTCATTGCAAAAATCCTTGGGCCTAGTTGAAAGAATTCCATTTTGGTGTTTATTTTTTTTTTGTGATTTTATGTCTCTTTTTTTATTACTCTTTTTTTTTGTGTGTGTAAAATGAAATTGCTCAATAAAGTGTGAGAAAAGTGAAAAGAATTTTTGTTTATTTTTTTATATAATCCGAAACTTTAATTGAATATTTTGTCGGCCATATAATTTTGTTTTGTCATTGAAAATATAACAAAAAACTTGCATTTAATTCATTTGCAATTATATTTAAAATTGCTCTGATACCTCAAAAGTGGAATTTTTTTTTATATATTTTGTTTTGTTTCGAATGTCACAAGCTTTGAATTAAAGCAAATTAATAAAAGTTCCCCTTCCTGGAATTGATTTATTTTATTTACTTTTTGATTTGAGCTATGCGCATGCGGTGTTTTGATTTTGATTTTGTATTCTGCCCTTTTAGCTGACTTAAGCTAAATCTGATGTATTTATTTATAATATAGAAATCTGGCATATTCCCCTGAATAATAAAATCAAGACAACCTTGCGATTGATTTGAGTTTTTGTGATAAGAATGACGCTGTCATAATACAAAATTAATTAAAAGATTTCTTAATAAAAAAATATATATAATATTTTGCCTTGATTGAAACAAAGCAAGAAAATCCGTATTAAACGAACTTTTGTGAACTTTTTAGAAACTGTCTGCTTGGGGATTTTCTTAAAAAAAAAAGTTCAATAAAAAATGACCACATTAGTCTCTAAATTATTCAGACAGCTTGTCAGGTCATTAAAATTGAAACGATCTTTTTTTTTCGTTAACATTTTCGAATTAAACAAATTGTAATTAAATTTAAATGAATTCTGAGAAAATGACATAAAGCTTGACTATTTCGGGCAAGTCACTTAGGAGAGAGACTCGTGAGCAAGAGCGAGAGAGAGATATTTTATATATAAAATAATCCGGTCAACAATTGCTATGTAAATTACAAATTGCTCATAATTGCTATAATCAAGCAATATTTAGTTAGATAGACAGAGCGATGGACGAATAGATTGTTGAAAAATACATAAAGGCCAACTCAGCGACTAATTGAGGGCAGAAAAATAAACAAACTAAAGAAAAAAAAACCAAAACAAGCAAAATATGATGAAGATGTTGAGATAAAAATAAATAAAACTGCCATAATAAATTGTAGAAAAAAAGAAAGAGGAAAAAAAAATTGCGTAGCAAAAATGCCAAAATTAATTAAAGCAATCAAAAAGCCTAAATCACTTTTATAAACAAATCCAGCAAGACAAGACCAGCAAAAACAAAGCCAAACTAGCTTTATACAAAAACTCACACACAATAATAAACAAATAAATAGAGACAACAATAAATTTGTTGTCAATAGACGATGATGAAAATTCTATAGAAAGTTATGGGTGGGTGTGTGTGTGTGCGACAGTGGTGATAATGACAGATGATTGCGATGATGACAGCAGCCGAAAAAAAAAGAAAAAAAAATTGTATTTATTTGCTGAATTTATAAATGGAATTAACACATATTTTTTAATTGAGTTATTTCGAGTTATTCGACAAAATCAAATATAAAGTCAAATTGGAATTGGAACAAAAAGTGAGGCATACTTTTAGGCTGTGATAAAAAAAATAAAAATCATTTCTTTTTCTTAAGCATTTCTAGTCCATTTAATATCGAAAAAAAAATTCCTTTCTTATTTATTCACTTTTTTGAATAATTGAAAATTGCCTTTTAAAAGTTTACTTCCACTTACCTTGCCAAGACTGTAGAGGAGTTGTTATTAAAAGGAAACCTTTAAAGTTTAAAAGGCGCTTAAAGTTTCTAGCCAAATCCTTTTGCATCTTGCTATAAAATTTGTACGTAGAAAGCTTTCACACTTTGGCTTCTTATCTGATTAAAATTGCTTGGATTAAATTCGAAATAGCCCAAGAAACAAGATGCAAGAACAGTATGTAAATCTTCAAGGCCTAGAAAGCAAACAAAGCTCTTTCACAAACTCAAAATAGAAATACATAGATACACACACACACACACACATTCCTCTGCATATGAGTTTTTTTTTGCAGGCGGGGGAGAAGTCGTTCCATATGTCCCATAGAACCGTCATCCTATCATCTATCCAGCTGTCCGGCTCTCCGACTGTCGGGCTGTCCGGCTGTCAGGATGTCTGTTCTTTTTGGTCGGTTTGCCTATCTGTTTGTTAGATTTTGTTTGTCTGTCTATTTGCCAGGCTGTCTAGGATTTGTAACAACAAACTCAACGACGACAGCTTCAAGTGCCATTTTCCTCTTTTCGGGCACTGAAATCGCTTGCATTTTTGGTTAGAGTTCGAAAGCTTTGGTTTCATTTTCTTCCACAACTTTGCAGACCCGACTTGTCCTTGTCCAATTCCATGCGTGTATATATATGTGTGTGTGTGCAAGTTGGACTTGCTGTGACAATGGCAGAGTAAAGTAAAGCAAAGCAAAACACAAGCTGAGTAGACTTTCTAACTAGAGACTGAGCTGGTTACTCATACGCCCAGTTGCACTGTGGCTCTGACTCTAACTCTAACTCTGACTGCGGCTGTGGCTGTGGCAATTGCAATTCGTAAATGGGAAAATGGGTGAATGGGTGAACCGGCAAACCGGCAGCCGCCACTCATTACCGCCGCAAAAACTTTTGCTTGTTGCCAAGAAAATGGCTGGCCTGGTGAGCCAGCCAGCAGCGCAGGCGGGCTGAGTCTTTGAAGGTCCCGAGGATGTTGGCCCTCTGATGGTCTCGTACTTGCAACGTACTTTCGAGACAGCCATCTCATGGGCATCGAATTATGACACTTTTAGTGGTTTCTGCCAACTATGCAAACGTTCGAGTGGCATGAATGGGGCTGGGGTTGGGGCAGGGGCAGGGGCAGGAGCGAAAAGCGGTTGCCGAAACCGAAAAGCTGAAATTCGCCTTCTTTGTATTTTCACTACTTGTTTTTTTTTTTTTTTTTGGATTTGTTTGCAACTTTACTTCGATTTCATGCCACACACACACACACACATATACACATTGGCACATATTCATAGAACATTAGTGTCTATGTGTGGGTGTCTGTGGGCCTCTCTGTGTGTGTTGATATTTTTCCCTGAAGTTATTTTAGTTGAAAACAATTTTTATATTTCTTTACAACTTTCTCAAGTCGTGTGGCCGTTTGGTCTGGTTTCGTTTGTTTCCATCGCCTGGTGTCGTCTTTTTCTTCTTCTTCTTCTGATTTTTTTCGTTGCTTTTCCTTTTCTTCTGTTCTGTTCTGTTCTTTTTGGACCGAAAAAGTTTATCAATAAAATTATGACAGAAAACTTTTTAATTTGACGCATAATAGTCGGCGAAACATTTCGAATGCGTTTTGGGACCACTAAGAAAAACGACAGAAAACTCAACAATAAACAAAAGAATGCAAGCTTTTATTTTTTATTTTTTTCTCTCTCTTTTTATTTGTAAAAAAAAAAAAAAAAAAATAACATAACAATAAATACACAAATTTATTTAGAAATGAAATAGAAGGAAAAGAAACTATCACACTTAAAACGCTACTTAGGTCCAGATCTAACCTATCACAGAGACAAGGACACCCACACAGACAAACAACCAGGGCTCCTACATGTTTTGCTAGCCAGTTAGACCTTTGAGACCTTTGATTTTATTCTTCTTTTCCACAGCCAAACTATTGGCAAATTGCTTATCCGCCTCGGCCTTATACTCCTTCAGGTTATAGTGTGTAGCCTGTTCATATAAAAGAAATATAAATAAGACTTTAGAATTATCAAAAGTCGATGTACAGAACTCACATTCATGGCCTCAAGGAATTCAGTTTGGGCCAAGCGTTGAATGCCACGGAAATTTCGACCAAAAATGCGACCCAACTCATAGCGAGAAATCCGATAGGCCTCGGTAGTGGTGGTGGTCTCATCGCTAGTATCACTCTCCTCGCCACTCAGACTCTGTGAAATAGAGTATAGTAAATATCTTTTACCTCAACTCAGAGTAAAACTCACCGTGCGCTCTGTGGTGCTGCGAGGTCGACTTGTGGGCTTGGCAGGTCCTGGATCACTGAACTGCTCATTGATCGTATTATAGATATCATTCAGGGTATTCCTGGTGTCACTATATTGCTGGGGAAATCCAATGAAATTGTGTATAGAATAAGTGTAACAAATTAGTCGGTTTCACTCACATCCACAATCAGGTTTTTTGTGATGAACATTTTCTGAAAGAAATCCCAAAAAATGCCACGCTTAGTGCGCACTTTTGGCATATTTGAAATATTCGAGATTTTCACTTCATCTTCGGAAATCTTAGCTGTGGACTGATCCATCCATAAGAATAGGCACAGTGTGATCAGGACCAAAACCTGAATGATTTTCGTCATGGCAAATTCTGAAAAGTAGAAAAGTCACCAACAAAATTAATATTCCTTTCCGCTACTGCCAACCAGCAAATGTAATTAGCTAGGAGGGGCATCGATCAAACCCAGAACACAAAATCCTACACCCTTCAAACACAAAATCCAAACAATATTGGACACTCCCACCCAAGCCGGCAGATGGGATTTGCCGCCCCTACAGAGTTTTTCGGCCATGCATAAATCATAATCAGCGACCAACGGCGACAAATGAATTAGCCAGGCGGAGTTCTACCTAACGACGAAGAGTAGATACACTTTACTCAAAGAGAGAAGAAAATTTCTAGCCACCAAAGATGACAGATGAATCAGCTAGGCAATAACGAACACCAGATACACTTTAGCCAAAGAGTCAAGCAAATTCCTAGCAACCAAAGGCCACAAATGAATCGGCCAGGCGGACTCCATTCAAACGACGAAGAGTAAATACACTTAAGCCAAAGAGCCAGGCAAAGTCCTAGAGCCTTATAAATTTCTATATAGTATAATCGGATCATAAACAGTATTTTTTTGAAAAATGTATCAAATTGGCTTACGCAGCAGGCGGAACTACGTGGGAACTGGGGTGAGCTTAAAATCGGGCAACAATTTTTGTAATTAGCAAATTACAAGAGTAACTTTAATGCACTTTTATATTTTAATTGCACTTTATGCCAAACAGGATAACAAAATGACAAGAGGGGGGGTGGAGGGGGCCACAAAACATAATACATGATAATAATGGAATGAGCAGAGCAGAGCAGAGCAGAGCTCCCTACCAGGGGGTGGGCCCCCAACAAAGACAGCGAGAGAGAGAGTGAAAGCTTTGCTTATTAAAATGCAAATGAGTAACTTTTTCGCTATTGTTGTAGTTGTTGTTGTTGTTGGTTGGTTTTTATTGTTATTCTAATATGCGTTGGTAGAAATTTTAATCATTTAATAGGTCTGCCGTTGTCGTGGCTTATAAAAATCAATTGAGTACCCCTAAAGGCGCAAAGTCAAGCCAACAATTAAGCAAAAAAAAAATACTTAAATTTATTTTATTTCTAAAAAAAAAATAATTGACAATTATTTCTATGAAAATATGAAATAATCCAAATGTGTGTGTGTGTAAATTTAATTAAAATGCAGCAATGCAATAGTGAAATGGCCTATTTTCTGTCTGTCTTATTTGGCTTGTTTATTTGTGTCTTTTTAAGCCGACACAATCGGGCAAATCCATTCAACTATTTTTCATTAAATAGACCAACTGCTTTTGGCCATAAAATTCTTAGTGATTTCAACCAAATCAAATAAAGCCTAAAACAATCTGGCCAAAGATACACAAAGTCAGTGGGAGAAGTGGAAAGGGCGGGCGGGGGTGAGGTCGAATAAAATATATCTGCACAGATAATAAAAAGATTTGACCATCTGAGGTCTATGAAAATTGAGCCAGCTGAAAATAAATTCTCTCTGCCTTTCTCGTTATTGGCATACAAATTAGTAACTAAAACCAAGACCAATTAGTGGCTGAGCAGATTTCGAAAGAATCTCAAAAGAAGAAAAAAAAAAATTACATCAATTAATTGAAACTGTTAAGAAAATGTGTTGGTTCCGAGCCAACGAAAGTCGAATTCGATTATGAATTCGAAGCATTACGTATACGCCACCGAAATAAGACACGCTCATCATTTGGCATTTTTCATTTAATTGAAGCTGGGCCAAAAAGAAGCAAGTGTAAATGATACTGGGAATTAAGATTGTTTTTGTTATTTGAATTTGAAATTGCAAGCCTCAAATATTTGGTTTGTTTGTCAGCCATTTGATTCTAAGCTTTTCAATCAATATTTATGTGCTTTTTGATATACGAAAAATGCTTAGCCAAAGACAAAGCAAAAGAATAACTAAATGAAAAATCGAAAACAAAAAAAAAGAAAAACTAAAAACTTGTTTAGTTTGTGCAAAATCCATTGAATTGGGGTATATCGCATTTCTCTCAATAATTCTCTGAATACGTTTCCAGACTTCAAGCCAACTCACTTACCAATTACTCCTTTGAAATGTCTATACGATTTGGATATGCCATATATTTTCCAACGGAAAATCTAACCATCTCGCTCACACACACACACACTGTGGGTGTAGATTCATTCAGCTATGCATTGCATGCACAATGCACAATTTCAAATCAAAACTTTTCAAAATTACGCAACTCATACACACAAACACACACACACACACACGAAAGTGGCTCAGAAGGAGAAGAAGGAGGAGAAGAAGACGTAGGGGGATGGAGTAGTAGCGAGATAGATAAAGACTGTCGAGTTTTGGTATACGAATACACCTAGCAACCTGCACTTGTACAAATCAAATGTGCACAAACAAGCAAGAGGCAACAGAACCAAACTGAACTGAACTAAACAGAACCAAATAGAACAGAACAGAACTGAATAGAACATAGACAAATATATACAAGAATATGCAGGCATAGATATGCTCAAATCGGCATACAATCTCTGCAGAGAGCAGCCAAACACTTTGCCCAGTTATCGCTTATCCCGAGCACCCAAAAAAATAAAACAAAATATATATAGATATATATATATATATGTGTGTGTGTGTGTGTAGATAGATATATGAAACATATAAGACTGATTCAGTTTTGGTTAGATGGAAAAGCCGAGACAGACAGAAAGGATGGAGGGCTGAAAGTTGCCACTGGCAGTGGCAGTGGCAGCGCGCCGGGAATCCTTTAGACAATCGTTGATGCTTTAATGCTACTCAAGTGCTCAAGTCTCCGCAGCTCAGGCTCAGAGAGTCGGCAAGAACCACAACAACTTCCTCAATTGCCTTAGCAATGCACACTCAGCTAATACACCAAATCCAAAAGGAAGCCAAACAAGCCGAAAGCAGAGAGACGAGCAAAAAAAAAAAAAAACTTACTCCAAGTGAAAACTTTTCATTTTTTTTTTTGTTTTTTTTTTGTCTCAAAAATGTTGGCAGCTTCCACAGCACCAGAGCAGAGCGGAGATCGGAGAGTGAAGAGCAAGGACCAAGCTTAACCAAAAGTAAAACCAATAAAAATATATTACATAAAAATATTCATACACAGATGTATATATATATATATGTATATGTAGACAGATTCATATGTTATGCGCTTTGATTTGAAATCAGAATCATGGAAATATATATATTTTTTAATATCACTTGGGCACTGAACTGCAATCCGAGATGCAGCCGAATGCGAAATAAGCCAAATTAAATACAAAAGCAAAAAAAAAAAAAAAAAATCCGAACTGGAAAATTTAAAATAATTAGGCTTTTAGTTTTTGAAATTTATCGAAGTAAAAGGAGGAAAATCAGAACAAAAATTTTATTTCATTTTCTTGGAAAGATCTAAAGTAGCCCTGGTCACACCTGCTTGGCTTAGAGCAAAAAAAAAAGGAAGAAACTACTCCATCCAACTAGATGGGTAATTGTATTTGAGTTTGTGGCCAAGTCTGTTAACAATCCCAAGGCAAATGCCAACATAAAAGACCAAAGAGTCTACTCAAATTTTCCCAAGCGAAAAGATACTGAGGCGGAGTAAAGTGTCAACCACAAAGCCAGCCAAAATGCTGGCCAGCTGGCCAGTTGATAGCTGAGTTGGTCCTCGGCAACCTCCCAGGCGTCCAGTTAGCCAGTTTTGGCCTTTTTGCTTTCACAACTCGGGATTCTTGAGTTTTGGGCTCTGTGTGATTCTTTGCTCTTCTTTGGCTCTTGTCATTATCAACGTCTTCATTGCAATTGCAACTGTTCACTTTGTTGTTTTCATTGCTGTTCTTGCCGTTCTTGGACTTGAGCATTTTAATTATGCCCTAATGGCGCATAATCGCTCCGCACTCGTTCACCCAGCAAATGCCCAAGTTGCCTGACTTTTCATTACCGTCAGTCCCCCCTTTTTACTCGTCAGCCTTTTCTTCTTTTTTTTTTTTTAGAGAGAGAGAGAGAGAGAGAGAGAGAGAAAAAGTATCTTTTGGAAGTGCAACCAATCTAACCAATCCAATCGTTGCCAGCCATTCTAGCATGTCCTTTTCTCAGTCGGCATTGTTGTGTTTGCCGCCGTTTAACAAACGCAGCGTAAATGAAACTTTTTGGCAATTTTACCTTCTCCTAACCTTTTTTCTTTCTTTCATTTTCTAGGCAAATGTATATGTAGGTGTGTATGTGTGTGTAGCTTTTCATCTGTCTATTTGTCTGTCCTTTGACCGTCGTCTACAGGTAAATATGCCCAGGCCCGCAGCTGGCCGAACAATCCTTTTCCTAGTGTTCCACAGTTTTTATGGCCACTCCAATTTTGTTGTCATTGTTTTTGTTGTGGAGATCTCTCTCCCATTTATTTTTGAGATACTCTAAACACAGGGAATTTCTATCTAAAAAGCTTCTTAGCTTACTTGGAAAGCTAGAGAGAAAAATATTTGACAATTTTTTTTTGGAATTTTCTTGAGTTTCTTTGACTATTTTTAAGAGCCTGGGAAATTCGCTCCGGAAATAATAATTTTTTTTTTTTAATTCCTTGAACTTCTTATCAAAGTCAAATCTAACCTCAACTTGGCTTGGACGTAAGTGTTCTTGACTACTTTTAAGAGCTTCCAAGTCTGGGGAATCCGCTCTGGAAATAATAAATATTTTTGTTGGTATTGCTTGAAATTCTTATGAAAGTCAAACCTAACCTCAACTTGGCTTGAACTTGGCCTCCAAGTCTGGGGAATCCACTCTGAAAATAATAAATATTTCCCTGGAATTCCTTGAACTTCTGATGAAAGTCAAAGCTAACCTCTACTTGGCTTGGATTTTAGTGTTCTTGACTAGTTTGAAGAGCTTCCAAGTCTGGGAAATCCGCTGTGGAAATAATAAATATTTTTTTGGTATTCCTTGAACTTCTTATGAAAGTCAAACCTAACCTCAACTTGGTTTGGATTTTAGTGTGAAATTAGAATGATTTCCTTCCAAGTTTCTCATCAGTTTCTGCAGAGTATTTTTGGTTCGTATTTCCCTCAAACAGAATTGAAATTTCTGAGCTTGTTTTCGTTTACTTTTGTGTGGCAGTTTTCGTTGCACTTTTGTGCACGCTTTGATTATTTTATTACCCAACTCTCCGCCCTCTCCTAAACCACCTGACTCATTCTTTGCTGGTCCATCAACTGTGGCCTGGCCGCTCGCTTCACTTGCCAAACTTCATTTAAAATTAAAACTTTTTTTTTTTTTTTGAGGGTTTCCCGGTTTTCGGTCTTTGGGAAGAAATAGACAAACCTCGGCCAAACTGGCCAACAAAACTTGGCAATTATATCAATTTACCTCACCCGACTTTTTTTTTTTAATACTTTTCAGTCTTTTGGCTCTGTCTTTTCTTTCTCTCGTTTTTTTTTTGCCAATTCAAATTCAGCAAAATTTTTGCCAAAAATCAATCAATTTTCCGACACTGCCGGGGAAAAAACCGTATGAATTGGTTATAGTGGTTAGACTGGGGGCGTTGAGGGGGGAGGGGATTGAAAAATTTGTTTTTTTTCTTCTTTCGTGGCATTTCAATTAAATTTAATTGCAAATAGCATAGAAAATGTTCGGCATTGGCATCGAAGCAAATCTAATAAGAAAATCGAAGGGGCTGCCTGAGGGCGGCCAAAAAGGGGAAAACGGCATTTTACACATATAAATGAAAATGTCGGCTTTGTCAGGTTAATTTCCTGCTGTGCAATTGTTTCTCATCTTTTGTTGAGCATAAACTCTTGAGGGATTTGACACACACACACACACACACACAAATGCGCGCGCGCACAGATTTGAGAATTTTTGGCCTAAGCAAAAAAGCCAAGACAAAACTTTTAACAACAACAACGACAACAGCAACAATAGAAACAATGGCAACATGTTGAAATATCTAATCACCTAGAAGAGAGAATCACCAAGAGAAAGTAAAACAGAGAGAGAGAGAGACTCTCTATGCAATTCTGATGACTGACGATGGAGAAGTGGCGGGAAAGAAGCTTATAATTTATCATAGATGGTAGGCAAAAAGAGGATGCAATTGGCAAATATGGGTAACGGGGGGGGAGGAGCGGTGCGTTTGAAAATTCTCTAAATTTTTGCCTTTTTCGATTTTGAATCATTTTGCATTTGCATGTTGAGTGCCAATTAAATGCGACTTACGAGCGATTTAAATGCCCTCGATATGTTTCTGCCACACTAAAGACGCCCACATCGACAACAACAACAACAACAAGAATTACAACAACAACAAGAATATAACTACACTATTAAAGTTTATTCAGTGCGTGTGTGCTTGTGTGTGTGCACACACTTTATTCCCTTATGATTTCCACAGTGGCTGAGAAAAGTAAACAAACCATTCCTGAGGCAACCTCAAAAAAGAGTTGAAAATTTCAAGAAAAATTCTAGATAATTCCTCGAAATCATATAGAAGAAAATTATATAAATATTATATGGCAGAATAGAGCTCGCCTTGAAATAAATTTTGTCTTCAGAATGAATAAATGAGTCTTTAAAATCTTCACTTTTTAAGCTTTCCAATTGACTGTACTCTTCGATTCAAAGATCAGAATATTTAGGAAACCCTTTATGAACCTCTGAAAATTTATATAATAAGAACTGAATTTGGCAAATCCTCCGGCCCTGGCAAGAGTCATGAATTCTTTGAGTTTAATAAAATAATTGCAATAATTTTTTTTCGCCCTTTGATTGATTCGAAAATAAATTGTGCTAAAATCAGAAAAAAAATCAGAAATTTCTTTAGAATTTTTCCAGAATATTTTCAGAATTTTTCCAGACTATTTTTAGAATTTTGTCCAGATTTTTTTTCCGAATTTTCTTCAGAATTTTCTTCAGAATTTTTTTCAGATTTTTTTCACAATTTCCTTCAGTATTATTTTCAGAACTTTTTTTCAGAATTTTTTCAGATTTTTTTCACATTTTTTTCCAGAATTTTTTCATATTTTTTTCAGAATTTTTTTCAAACTTTTTTCCACAATTTTTTCAGAATTTGTTTCAGTATTATTTTCAGAACTTTTTTTCCGTATATTTTCAGAATTTTTGTCCGAATTTGTTTCAGTATTTTTTTTTAGATTTTTTTCAGAATTTTTTTTTCAGATTTTTTTTCAGAATTTTTTCATTATTGTTTTCAGAATTTGTTTCAGTATTTTTTTTTTTAGATTTTTTTCAGAATTTTTGTCAGAATTTTTGTCAGAATTTTTTTCAGATTTTTTTTCAGAATTTTTTTTTCAGATTTTTTTTGAGAATTTTTTCAGAATTTTTTCATCATTCTTTCCAGAATTTTTCAGCTAAAAATTATGCCTCGAAGATATAAGCCCTAGATAAACCCAAACTTGTAAATGATATAACTTCTCCCTAATATTTTCCTTCCATAGAAAAAAGAAAAATAGAGAAAAGTGAAGAGCAAGAAAGGCGGTGACAACCTTTTGGCAGGCACTGTCAAAAGCCGAGCAGCATAAATTATGTGAATGCAAATCGATGGCATCTTATCAACAACATTTGTCATTAAAGTTGGTGCAGCCAACACACACACACACAGACACACACAAACCTACAGACTGACTGTCATACAGCCAAAGAGCAAGCAAGTCACTGACAGGAAGAGAGGAAGTGAGAAAGAGAAAGAGAGAGAGAGAGAGAGAGAGAGGAACTGAGAGAGTTCTGACAAATTTGATTGCTTGCATTCGTATTGTCGGCTCATTGAAGTTTCTGTTATTGTTCTCTTAAATTGTTGTTGTTGTTGTTGCTGTTCATGCAATTTGATTGCATGCCGAGCTCAATTGGCATTGCAGTTTTAGTTTCATTTTCAGTTTCGGTCTCGTGCACAAAATCAACTTCAGTTACATGCAATATCTGTTGATTACACCCATCAGTCAGTCCAAACCCCCCTCACCGAACCAACTCACCTCACCTCACCTCCCCCCCCCCTCGAACAACCACATCCTAAAACCTATCGAACTGACATCGACTGACTAGACCAGCTGACTGACTGACTGACTGACCAACATATCATGTTACCCATAAGACTGGATTGGCTTGTCTTTTGGCCTGGTCTCAGTTTTTTCTCTTTTATTTTTGGCTTGTTTGGCTGATTGACAAAATAAAAAGGCCTTTTCCCCAGATGACAGGCCAGGGTATTATCTGTTTGGGGTAGACAAAAGCCCATCAAATGTTTGCCCAATTTGATCTAACCAAATGAGAAACTGTTGATGCCTTCAATTAAAGGAATTTAATCACTTTGATTCTGGAAATTGACAGATTCACTTTTACTTCATTTTCAGGCCAAATTTGATAAATTCTAAGGGGAAACCGACCCTTTGGCTCAACTGATTTTCTCCAGGTTCTCCATAAGATTTTCATAGCTCAAAAATTCTAAGAACTTAATTTCCTCTTTCGGAGATCTCTTGTTGACTTGGTCTTGGCCTTTGGATTAGTTATTTATTGTTGTTTATATGGAAACTATTTTAGGACATTAAAAGTCGGGCCAAAGGTGTCGAATGAAATTCAAAACAAGAAAAAGCAAAAAAGGATACCAAAATGGTAATTAAATTAAAATCACATAAATCTACAAGCCTTTGTACACACTTTAAATAACAAAGTAATAAACATAAACTTGACACACACACACACACACACACACACAGACGGATATTTGCACCCTCGCCCCACTTAGAAGTCGTAAAATGTATTTTTATTTAAATTAAAACACCAACCCGGTTGGAAAAATACATGGGAATGAGCTTTTCATATGCCAGACGAAGGTGTTGAGGCGGAAGCGATAAAAAAAAGAAGAAGAAGAAGGAGCAAGAAGCAGAAGAAGAAGAAGAGACCAACTGACCATATAGAGATGGTTGCATAATAAATGCTAATAAAGCTTTATGATGATGGCGAAAAAAAGAAGAAGACGAGAGCAAAAAAAAAAAAAAACAAAAATGAAAGGAAATAAAATAAAACCGAAAAGGTGCTCAAAATAGTAGCTGACCCACACACACACACACCCGCACACCCTAGTCAAGATATAAAGATACAGGGATATATACATACATTTTTTGGCATATGCACACGCATATCATCGGTTATTTGTATGTGTGTGAATGTGTGTTTGTGTGAATGTGTGTGTGTGAAGTTTTTAGTGCCGTCTGTTTGTTTGCTGCGGCACGAAAAAGTTAAACAACACGAAATTCCATTAAGCGAATGGATTGCCATTCATAACTGTCGCCTTTCCGGCCACCCTCGACGCTCTACCCTCTCGCCCACCCTCACCGCCTTCTTCAACACACACACACTATCCGTAGAGAGAGGGGGTGGAGTATGTGTATGTGCATATAAACTCTCTGGTTTTTTTTTTTTTTGGTATCTCTTTTGGTCGCTGAGCCAAAGCAATCGTTGGGAGGGGGCTGCTCACCCTTTTTGGCCGAGTTATAATGTTTGCTTTTTGGCATAAAGGTGACCAGACTCTGTGATATGTCATTTATTTTCAACGCAGGGTGCGCCCGCCATTTGTAAACTCAACCGGAAAATTGCTTTTCTCGACGCGTAGCCAACGCCAACGCGTTTGCCGTAGCTTCTTCCTATTTTCTCCGTTTCCTCTTTCGCTTCGACTCAATTTCTCCGCTTTCCATTTCCCCTTTTTCGCCCTTTCGGTTTATTGTTGTTTTTACTCTTTTGACTTATGGTCCGTGTGTGGCCATTCCTTTATAGTTTTTTCTCACTCTCTCTCTCCCTTTTTGACTTTGATCTAATGGCCAAAAATAGCGCCTCTTGGCCAATTTTTAAATAGTTTATTAATTTTTTTTTTCTTCCCCAATCTGCAAAGTCCTTCAACCAGGGCTCTCCATCCGACTCTCTTGTTAATTGTTAACATTAGATTATAGTTATGCTTTTTATGGCCTTTGTAAGTGTGCTGGCTTCTGCGTATGTGTGTGTGAGTGTGTTGGTGTGTGCATTGGAGCAGCTCGCCCGGCTACGTGATCAGCCAGGCAGTCTCATCATTCATATTACGTATACGCCATGTGTGTATGTGTTTGCCTTTGGTCTGCTGCCTGGGTGTGGCCCCCGGACATGGGGGCAGATAGCAACAAGCTCAGAGAGGCAGAAGTACCCAGTCCCCCTTGCCTACGTGCCGAGCTGTCAAGAGAGCGCTCTGCCGTCTACAAAGTCATGTGGCCCAGCCAGCTAGAGCAAGTCAATAAATAATACAAAGACACACACACACACACACACAGGCACACACAGACAGGCATCAACTTTTATCCTGTTTGCCTTTTAAAGCAAATCCAACTCAAGCCAACTAAACAAAAAATATGAATTAAAAAAAAAAAACTAAAGAAAATGAATTTTCTTCTTCTTCTGTTTTTGAGTTCCTCAAAAGCTTTAATTGATTAATGGTCTGGCATTTAAATTAAATCATTTGGCCTGGCCAAAAAGAGAAACATAAAAATTAATGAGTTGGTCTCGTTTAGTGACAAGTCAAAAACGAATCGAACAACAACAACAACAACAACAAAACTAAACGAATGCCAATCAAAAAAAAAAAAAAAACAAAGAAATAAAATAAAATAATAAATACAAACAATCAAATTATCTGCCTGCAAAACTTAAGTAATTTAACCTTGACTTTCATAGACCCAAAAAAAAAAAAAAAAAAAAAAAAAACTATTCGATGGATTTGTGGTATTTTTTTTGCGCTTTTTGTTTTGTTTCGATATTGAAACTCTCCCAAAAAAAAAAAAAAACCATTGTGGAGGTCATCGAGCACAACAAATTTGTCTAGCTGATTTTGGTCAATAAACAATAAAACCAAAAATTCGAAAACCCGAAAACTCAAAACTCATTGATGGGCAAATTTCGTAACGCCTTTAAAACCGGTAAAAAAAAAATAAAAATAAAAAATAAAATTATATTGACTTTGACAAGTGGTAATTGATATTTGAGGGCCAGCAATTTGGCCATTATTTCTGCTTCTTCTTCTTCTTCTTTGCTTCAAATTGTCTGAATCGTTTCAACATATATTGAAGCCTCCCAGCTGCGCTTGATTAATTGCTGAGAATTTTCCAAAAACAAGTTTTATTTTTTCGAAAATCAATTTCAAAGTTCTCGGAAAAAAAAGCGAAGGTGAACATGTCACTTAGTTCAGCTTTGGAACCGGCAAAATTGTCAGCAATTCACTCAGTTTTTCTGTTTTTTTTTTCTGTTTTTTTTTGGGTCAAACCAATATTCAACAGTTCGCAGATCGCTGAGCATGCGCAAACTTCGGACTTTTGAGGTAATTGAAAGTTGTTTATGAAACAAAAACAAAAATTATTTCAGCTTAAGCTGGAAGTCGCTACCCAACACTGGTTTCATATCTTACCCAAAACAAAAACACATTTTGTTTTTATGTACTTGTTTTTATTTGTTTTAATGTTTCAAGGGCGTTGAATGTTCATGTTGACATTGCCTATTTGATTGAGGTATTTTTTTAGTGGTTTTGAGGGTCTTCAAAAAAATTTGTTGGGAATTTGAAAGAAAATGGAAAATAAAGTCTTTCGCCCTTTTGACTTTGGCTGCTTCAGGCTTTTCTTTGGTCTCAGAAAATTCCGATAAATTCGTCAGCTTAATCATTGATTATATCTTTTCTCTTTTTTTCGTATCTCCCTCTCTCTTTCTAGCTGATGCACTGCTCTTCTTATTAAGCCCCCCTTTCTCTCTCTCTTTCGCTCCGCCAGTTGTTTTTGGCTTTTCCAGAAGAAAGCCTCTCGGTCAATTTGGACTACACACCCTCTGCTCTCTCTCTCTCTCTTTCACTCTGATCTGTCTGGGTGCTAAAATACCAAGTCAACATTTACACTTGTTGCAACACATTCGGAGACCCGGTTATTGATTTTTCATAAAACGGTGGCACCAGCGCATATCTCAAATATTTACCAACCAAATATTTTCGAATCTTTTCTCTTCTTCTTCCTCTTTTTTTTTTTTGGTAACACAAAATTTCAAGAGTAGTCATGAAAATTTTTTTGCAATGAAAAACTCACTCGCAATTGACTTACTTTCACGGGTGGATGCGTTTTCCAACTAAATTCCGTAACTTCCCCGACTCGCCGAGATTGCCAATAATCAATGAACCAATTAATCAAAAAAATAAATATTTATATATATTTATGCACTTTAGATGGAAATTAAGACACTTGAAAATATTGCACACCCAAAAAAAACAAAAACAAAAACAAAAAATAAATATTTATTACACAAAAATTTTTTTATATATTTTTATTTTTTTTGGCAAAACTTTAGAGTGACGCGTGCTCAAGACTTAAGCGACTAAGCCGACTCAACGGTCGCGCTGAGTGTGCCAGCAGCTTCGAGCAGCGGCTCAGCACACAAAGTGCAGCAAAAGCCACAAGGCGTCGGCAGAGCAGTGGGCTGCTCTGCCGCCACCACTGACCAGTTCAACCAGGCGACCCAAGCCACTGCTTTGCCGCCTGCTTGATTTGCCATGCCGACAGCGCAGTCGCCGTTGGCCAACGGTACAAGCTGCAAATGCTGCGCCACTTTTGTTATTGTTGTTTATACTTGTTGTTGTTGTTGTTTTGGTTTACTGGTCGATTGCATAAGAGCGCGCAGCTTTGTAATGAATATTTTACAGAGGCAACGCATGCGCATTGAAGTCAACTCTGAAGTAGTCACTCCCAGGCTGTCTGGTGTCGAGTTCATCGACGACGCCTTGACATTTTTTTGGTTTTCTTTTTCGTGTTTTGTATTTTTCTCTTTTCCATCTATTTTTGTTTATGTGGAAATAAAAATACTAATAAATTCCAGAGCATAAACAACCAGTGTCGACAACAAATAATAAAAATTTTAAATTCGGCTTAGCCGATGCTGAAATCCATTCGAAAAAATAACAAAGCAAAAACAAAAAACCCCAAAAAAAAAAAGAAAAAAACGATGAATTAATTTTTAACTGAAAGAAAAAAATTTATTTCATCAAGTTGGACAAAATCCTACCAAAAATTGCTCCGGATTGGCCTGTCGCTCTTTGGCCCTTCGGGGGCAACTCTGGCCCTCTGACTGGCCATTAAATTCATGCAAAAATAATAACAACAATTACAAAAGTCAACAATACAAGGCACAATAAACAAATACACAAACAAAAAAAAAAAAGGAAAAACATTTTTGTTGTTGTTGTTGTTGCTTTTGTTGTTGTTATTTTTTATGCAATAATCGCACTAATTGAAACGCTTTTTGTCCGAGCCAACGAAGCGCTCAACGAGTTCAGCTGTCCCAACTAGCAAGAGGCCGGCAGCAGCATCCTCTCCCCCCCTACCCCCACCCCACCCCACCATCTCCTCCAAAAATAGAGTAAAATAAAGAAAGATATGAAACACTCTCACGTGTGCGAATTAAAGCCCGCCGTACCTCAGTTTCAACTCTTTTTTAATACTCTTCTTTTTTTTGAGTATATTCATTTTCTTCTGGTGTTTGTAACACACAAAGTTGGACTTTATAGAGCTCCTGCTTGAACAGGCAAATTTAATAGGGCATGTCTGTCTATCGATCGGTGTACCTGCCCTTCGAGTCATCTGAGCTTTGGCTTATATCTCCTTCAGTCCATCTGTTTTCTGTGTATTCCCTCAGTTTTTAAGCTATCGAAAAATTACTTTATCTGGGCAGGTCTTCATTCGAATCAAGTCACTATATAATAGGCTAAGCCAACCTGAATAGGCTTTGAAAATATTTTCAAAGTCTTTAGACGTATCTTATTCGAATTAGGCAACTGAATAGCTTATAAAGTGAAACACAACTATAACAAATTTCATTACGATCGGACCACTATATCATATCGGTTTGAGTAATAGCTCAAAGGTCTGTAGACGCATCTTATTTGAATTAGGCAACTGAATAGCTTATAAAGGGATACAAATTTCATTACGATCGAACTCCTATATCATTTAAGCCTCAATCGGTTTGAGTAATACCTCAAAAGTCTGTTGATGGATTTTATTCGAATTAGGCAACTGAATAGCTTATAAAGGGATACATATCTATACCAAATATCATTACGATCGGACGCCTGTATCATTTATACTTCAATCGGTTTTAGTAGCAGCCCCAAAATGTATGAATCAATCGCAGTTGAATAAAGTCTTTGAAATTGTTCTAATGAAATAAATATTTTTAGGTTGCTTTATGCAGATCGGAGCATTAGATCATTGGGATCGAAAACTATATCTTACCTATATCATTTTATACACCTCTCATGCCTGGCTAGCTTGTATGACCTAGCCCAGATAAATAATTTCCGAAAGAGTCTGTGGTCTTCGATGTGGCCAGAGGTAGCTTTGGGCCTTATTTTCTGTTTTCATTTTTTATCTGTGAAAGCGGCAATTTTGCACACTTTACCTTTATTTGAATTACCAGCATTTTTGTTCATCATTTCAATTGAGTCTATTTTTATGCCCATCAAAAGTATCAACGCAATTTTGTGTCTTCAGACAATTGAGATGGTTTTTTGTGATAATTTTTTTTTCTCACTTTTTTGAATTTCTCAAAAAACAAAAAACAAAAAAAAAATGTATAAAATATTCGCTTAAAATGATTGGAAAAACTTGATGATTTATTAAAATTTTTTGCTTTAAAGTTTTGAAGCTTTAAAGCTGGCAGTTTTCGCTTCACTCTTTTGCTTTTTTTTTCTAGCCAATTTGCAATGTTTATCAATTTTTATTATTTTTATGGCATATGAATATAAATGTTTTCCAACGGATGTTGAGAGTCCACAGATTAAATACAAATTTAAAATGCAAATCAAACACAACAAAAAAAAATTGTAAAGAATTTAAAGCATAACTAAAAACAAATCAAAATGAAAATCCTATTGGACTAAGCAAATAAAAATTCTCCGACCAAAATAAAACAACAGCAACAACAAAATGGAATGAAAGGAAGAGAATATTGCTCGGCATTTAAGGTTTATTATGAATAAATAAATGTAAAGTGTTAAATATTGCAAACAAATGCGCAGAACAATAACAAAATGACTCAGCAAAAACTCACAAACACACATACCAACACACACACACACACACGCACACGCACACATACATACGCTAGGACAATAACGAAACAAATTTGTAGAGCGACTCGTTTCTCCATTTGGCAAATACCTATAAAATAAAGCTGCGTAATTAAGTTCGTTGTGTGTAAACAATAAATTTTTATTTAATTAAAATATTGAAAATAAAAGTCGAAAAATTTTAAACCCCCCCAAAAAAAAAAGGGTGGAGGCTTGCAAGCCCCCATTGAAACCCAACCCAACCCACCCCACTGCACCGCACAAGTTCGAAAATATCAGCTTCCTGGCCCTGATGACCCCGCCCATGCCTTCACCCTCAACCCCCACCGCCCCCAGACTTATCATTACCTACGGCCCCTTTTGGGGCGGCAGCTTCCTTTCTGCCCAGCAAAACACATGAAACTTGCTGCTTTTTCTTTTTTTTTTTTTTTGTTGCTATTTTTGGGCCATCCCGCAATTCCCGTAGAGAAAAGTAAAGCGACACATTTGCAGATAAACTTTTATGGCATTAAATGCAAAAATGCCAACAGCTACCAAAACGGAAAACACTGCCAAATACAACAACAACAGCAACAGCAACAGCTGACCTGACAATAAAACCCAACCGAAAGGTGAGAGTAAGTCTGACGGGTCCAAGAAGTATAATTTTAAAATCCCTCGAAATAAACTCAAGAAATTTATTTAATTTTTTCTCATCTATGATTCTGAAAAGTTCAGAAAATATACAAAAATTTAGGGGCTAAAATTTTGGGTGTATCCTATTTTGATCTCACAGATCTCTGATCTCTTTTTTTTCTATACAAAAAGAAGTGGGAGGTATTTGAAGGTGTATGTTTAAATAAGGCTCTAAAGTCGTACAGAAATATTTATGACAAAAATTAAGGTGAATTTATTTTAAAAAGGCTCTGAATTCGTATAGAAATATTCATAACCAAAATGTAAAGAGTTATTGTTCTCAAAATAAATACAATTTGACTATGTTGTGTTCTCAGAACTGATCTTAAAGTTACCTAAAAATAAGCATGATTATATGATAGGGTTATGCCCTACGATTATCTCGTATACGAGAAATTGAATATATCATGAATAGGAAATCTCGAAATCGAAGAAACTCAATATATCCTTTTTTTTCGGTAAAGTCTAATGAATTTCTTGAAAAGATCTGGGACTTACCTTAAAGACATAGACAATCTGTAGATTTTTTTCTTCTTTTATTCCCAATTTCGTTTTTACTTTTTTAAGTTGATTTTTTAGTTTTCGAATTACCAATTTATTTGGATTATATTTCTAAATAATTTAAAAATGTATATAATTTTTTTTTTAGGAATTTTTTGAACACCCACAGCTCTCTTCTAAATTGTTTTAAAAATGTTTTTTTTTTGGTTCTTTATTATATTTTTTTTTTGTACACGATCGAAGCCGTCCAATTTCAATTACATATTCCTTTCATTTTGTTGTTGCATTTGCATGCGAGTTCATTTCACTGAGTATGTGTGTTCCTCTTCCACTTTCTCCCACTCTCTCTCTCTCTCCCTCTCTCTCTCTCTCTCTGTCTGTGTGTGTTGCTGGCTCACCCTGTGCCAATGTCAGGGTGTCCGTGTGTCGGTGTGTCTGCGTGTGCATTGAATTTTTTTCCCCCAATCCTTTTGTGTTTTTGGTGTTGGCATTGTTTTTGGCCATGTTGTTGTTGCTTTTCTTGTTTCCATTTTTGTATTGTATTGGATAGTTTTTTGTTTGTATGTGTTTGTGTGTGTGTGTGTGTATTTTTATTTTTGTTTTGTTTGGGCCATAAATGAAATATGCATAACGTAAAATGTCGGTTTTTGGTATTTGTTAAAGTATTTTGCATGTCCCAAGCTTCACTACTTTGTACCCATTTAAAAATATTAATTTTAAAACATTTATTTTATACAAGAAAAATACAAAAACCAAAAAAAAAAAAAAAAATACAAATATATTTATATTTATATATTTTATTTTATTTTATTTTTTTAAATGTATTTTTAGTAAATATGTTGAATGTGTGAATGTGAAAATGGCAATCTGTGGTTTGAGCCAATTTAAGCCAAAATGGGACTTTCTGGCTAGGTTTGAATTTTGCATTTATTTGTTCCCTTGGTTTTTTTTTTTATTTTTATCAATTTGGTTTCATATAATTCTCTTTTCTTTTTCTTACTATTTTTTTTTTGTGGGCTTTTTCTTTTTTTTTTTTTTTTTTTTGTTTCTTGCTAAAATTTATTTGAATACATGCAAATTGCAAAAGCCTGCAGGCTTTTATTACAAGGCCAGGCATTTCGGTTGAGGGAGGTTAAGGAGAATCATAAACGGTTCTATTGTCCCAACACCTCAAAGCATCTGCGCTCGTCTGGGCTGGCCGCCTTTCGAAAATATGCTTCATCTCTTTTTGTTCGTTTGGAAACTGCTAGAAATTTGCATTTAATTGTGCTGGAAAATATCAACAAAAATTGAAAAATATAGAGCCCGAGCCCGAGCCCGAGAGATAAAAACTAGACAAAAGCAGATGCAGAACATTTTGAACTTTGCTATGCAAATATTTTTTGGATGTGAACTCGTGTCTCTGTGTGTCTGCGTCATAGTTGATCGCCTGATGATTGCTTGTAACAAACAATTTTGAGACCGGAACTAAATGCTCGACATGTTTTGGTAGGCTTTGTCAAACCTCACTCAAAAAGCCTCCATGCAGCCTTGCATGCAAAATTCAACTACTCAAAAGTACAGTAACCAAAAATACAGAACTAAAAACTAAAGATATCTGGGTACAGTTGGATACAGTTTAAAGCTCAAAGAACCAGTAGTCAAAAGTATAGACTCCAAATGTATAGTGCCCAAAGGTACAGTCGTCAGAAGCACAAAAAATCAAAAGTACAGTTTTCCATGGTTACAAAAACAAATGTAGAGTGAAAAGTAGAAGTCTCAGAAGTACAGTAAAAACACCAGCAATCAGTACAGTACTCAGGTGTATACTAGTCAAAAAAATAAAGCTCAAAGATGCAGGACTCAAGAGTACATTGATCAAAGGTACAAGAGTTCTCGAAAGTACAGTCCCGCCAGTTAAAAATTGCCTGGCAAGTAAGCCAATTTAAAATTCCTATGAAAAATATTTCCAAAATAGCTCAACACTTAATAAATTTGAAGCTCAAGTCAATTTAAGCATATTTTCCGGGAAAAGAGCATTTTCATTCATTTATTCATTCGTCTTTGCGTGTTTGAGAGTTAATGAATTTTAAATTTTACATTGCATGCTTTTGGACGCACGCGTTTTTTGTTTTGGTTTCGTTTTTTGGCTTCACTTTTTTTTTTTGGCATATCATAACGTAACTTGGCCATGTTATTTTGGGTGAAATCGGCCAAGTTGAGTTGCCTACTTTTCGGTGAGGCCAGTTAAATGTGTATTTAGTTCATTCAAAAAATAATTCATATTTAATTGGGAAATTTTGGCTTCTGAGTTGGCCAAATCAGTCCGACTTTCCAATGGGGGTTCCAGGCAACCAACTGTTGCTTCAGCCACCAACAGGCAGTCCACAAAGCCGGAGAGCGCCAACAGTCTTACTCTCAGCAACTGGAAACTCAACACACTCACACCAATCCACCAACAAGAAACTCAACACACACCGGGCCGAAGGACAAAAGTGTGTTGGCCAACGCAAGCTTTACTCAGTCTGCTGCGAAGCGCCAAAGCCTTGGGTTTTCGCCACTAAAATGAAGCCAGGTTAAATTTGATATTTTCTCTCACAAAATTTTTTCGAAAATATTTTCTTTCACTTTGCCAGGCAAGTCAGGGTTAACTCTGTTCAATTTGCATTTATTTAGCTGATCCGCTGTGGGTGTGAGGACTTCCTTACCACCTCCTTATAATCATATAACAATGAATATATAATTTTAGTACCCACTAAAAGTCCATAGCCACAGACCCCCCCTCCCCCAAAAAAAAACCTCGTAAAAAGATTCAAAAGTATTTCCAAAGATGACAACGATTTTGTGGATTTTGTCAGACGTGAGGGGTGAGGTGGGGGGTGTAGTTTTTGCTTGAATTCCCTGGTAGAAACTATAAAACTCGATATCGATATGTAAGTGAGTAAAAATTTAATTTCACGCTTTGTAAATTTGTTTTCTAGACTCTCTCGGAAAATAAATGTCCATTAAATTAAAGTACACAAAAAAATAAGTAGAAAATATTCAAGAAGAGAAATGGGTAAAATCGGAAAGTAGCCTACCCGAGATCCTTTAATATTTTATAGATATTTTACGAAATTAATATCATCAATATAATTTAATCCGCTTACATTTTCCCTAAGACTCGAAGAATTTTCTACTAAAAGCTTTCACTTTTTTTCTTTTTGTTAAACTTTTATAAAACTTTGAGCGTTAAGTTTGGGAAAATATCAGAAAATATTTCCCTTAAATTATTGATCAAAGTTTATAGAACTTCTTCTTCTTCCAAAATGATCTCAAGATGGAGAATTCTGGTTTCCTTTCGCCTTGTTTCGCCATTTTTTCTCATAACTGATTCTCCCGATAAAACACAGCCGCAAAAATATACTTAGTGCTATATTGATATTGCTATTGTTGTAGTTGTTGTTGTTGGACCGTCAGGCACCAACTCACTTAGAGTCGAGCTCATTTTGCTCACCCTTCCTGCCACTTGCAATTTCACTTATGCATGAGCATGCAAAATGAAACTATGAATATATCTGAAGAGACCCTAGATAAGTTTTCGGGTATGCCTGCGTGTGCGAGGCTGTAAAAATAAACAAATTGTGGGCCGACTGAAATTTCAACGCCAAAAATTCCGAAAACAAAAAAAAACACAACAACAACAACAACAAAGAAAGTGAAACGAAAGCATTTCGCGTTGTGAAAGTGAAACTATTTATTTTATTTATAAAAACAAGTACAAAATAGAGCAGGACGAGTCGGTGGGGTGGAGGGGAGGAGTGGCAGGCAACTAGTCAGTCCGTTGAGTTGAGTTGAGTTTGGCCAAGACAACGGAAACAGTTGGGCTTACTTAGAGAGAAAGCGTGAAAGGCAGAGGACGCAGAAATTGCCCAAGCAAACATATTATGCCAAGCAAATTACACACACACACACATACACACACACAGGCACACAATGGCCCCTTTCTATACATCTCAACCATAAACAATGAAATTTGTTGCTCACTTTTATGAGTTCCTTCCCTCTCAACACCCAAGGACCTGGTGAAGATGATGCAGAAAGGAGTGAACTGCCTGGCTTCTGGGCATGAGGGCTGCATGCGGGTGGGCTTGGCTGGGCTGGGCTGGGCTGGGCACCATGAAGATTGTAACTAGCTAACAGTGTTCCGAGTCCTTTTAGCCAATTTTAGTGTCTTACAATTTTCCGCATTGTCTCCGTTTTTTTCATGTTTATCCGTTTCCGTCCAACAGGCCATCATCCGCCTGTTCGGGCCACTTTCACGCCACTGTCATTGCTAAGCTTAAGTTGTACTACAATTTTACGTTGTTCCCATTGTTGCTGTTGTTGTATGATGTGTGTGTGTTTGTTGCTTGGTTAAAAGCATCTTAGTGAGGCTGGCAAAAAGCACATCAACAAAAGGGCAGCCTGCGAGGGGGTTGCGGTGCACTGGCAAAGCCAGCGAAAGATACTCACACATGTCTAACAAGTGAGCCGCAAAAAGGCACACTGGCCCAAGGCCTTACAATACCGTATCGAATTGTCTTTATTCTTTATCTTTCGGAAATATCTGAAGTAAACTAGGATGATTCTGAAGTATTGAGAAAAGTTGCTTCTTCAGGGCTCCTTAAATGATTTCTGGTGAGTTGAGGAATACTTTTTGTTTAGAGCTTTACGTAAATTACGATGGTTCTTTAAGGCTTATCAAGTCTTAGAAGTACTTCAGGGTTCTTCCAGAGAAATCTGCTGAGTTAACTTCTTCTGATTTTTAAGGTCTTCATAAGAATTAAGATGGTTCCTTTAGGCTCGTCAAGTCTTAGAAGTACTTCAGGGTTCTTCCAGAGAAATCTGGTGAGTTAACTTCTTATTATTTTTAAAGATTCTATAAAACTTAAGATGGTTCCTTTTACGCTCGTCAAGACTTAAGAGAACTTAAGAGTTCCTCAAATAATTTCCAGAGAAATCTGGTGAGTTGACTTCTTCTTATTTTTAAAGATTCTATAAGAATTAAGATGGTTCCTTTAGGCTCGTCAAGACTTAAGAGAACTTGAGAGTTCGCCTAATAATTTTCAGAGAAATCTGGTGAGTTAACTTCTTCTTATTTTTAAGGTCTTCATAAGAATTAAGATGGTTCCTTTAGGCTTATCAAGTCTTAGAAGTACTTCAGGGTTCTTCCAGAGAAATCTGGTGAGTTGACTTCTTCTTATTTTTAAGGTCTTCATAAGAATTAAGATGGTTCCTTTAGGCTCGTCAAGACTTAAGAGAATTTGAGAGTTCCTCAAATAATTTCCAGAGAAATCTGGTGAGTTGACTTCTTCTTATTTTGAGAAACTTGAATATTCTGTATCCCTGAAGTCAAACCCAATGCTTGGTTTGAGTCCATATAAAGTCGATATTGCTAGGTCCGAACCCATATAAAGTCAATATAGAATTCTCCAAATTTAAATCAATTTGTTTCTGGATTTTCAGAGAAAAATTCCAACTTTTCAAAATGGAAATATGTTTTTATTATTTTGTAACGAATTTTGAAGAATTTCTGTAAGCTAAACGATGATCATTTTTATCTAAGATTCTTTTGGTAGAATGGATCCAGTGTGGCCACAGGTTTTTGTTTTATATTTGTTTGTTTTTTTTTTTTCGTGAAACCCATGGCAATTGCCTAGATGGTTGTGCCTGTTTGGTGGGCCAGAAGTTGCCATTGCCGGTTTATGGAAACGCAACAAAGACTTTGGCTCAGAGTAGCCTTGATGTCGTTGTTGTCCTGGCTGTCGACAGTGGCTGCTTTACCATTGCCATTGCCTTCATCGCCTCCATTGGCAATTCGCTTTGCCTTTGATGCTGACATTGCTGAAGTTCTCTGCTCTCTTCTCTGTTGCCATTGCCATTGCCATTGCCGTTGCGGCTGCTTCGGCTTCTGCTTCTGCTTTTGGCCATAATCTGCTGCTGCTTTAGTTTATTGCTAGTCATTTGTTAGCTAAAGCGCTCTACCCATCTCTTTCTAGCAATCTGCTCTACTCGCTCTCTCTCTATCTCTCGCTGAGAGTCTGTGTATTTGCCTTTTGGCGACTTTTTCATTTTGTTCTTCAATCCGCTGCGTTTTGTTATAGTCGCCGACGTCGTTGTTGTTGTTGTTGTTGTTGGATATATGTATATAAAGTTTATGTTGCATTTTACTTAAAAGTTATTAACTAAATTGTACAAGAAGTGGAAATTGCAGTCGCCGTTGCCATCGCTGCTGCTTTTATTCTTCTAGTTTTTGCTTTTGGCTTTGGCTAAACGGAAACTTAATCACTTTGATGGAAGTGCAAACGAGCTGAGCCCAGCCAAGTTGAGTTGCGTTGGGCTGCGTTGGTCCAGGCACTGGTCAGCGGGTCTGTGGTAGCAGCAACAATAGCGACCAAAAGAAAAGAAGAAACCAAAAAGGCTGTCGCCTCCAGTGGCGACAATAAAGTAAAACTTGCAACACAATATTTTAGTGTCATTAAAAAGGGCAGCAGAGTGTCAAGCAAGGACACAAGGACACAAAAGACAGACAGACGCCAGGCTTGGCATTCTAGGAAATGCAAAGTGAAAAAGAGAGAGAGAGTTGAGGATAATCCAACATTTGCTTAACCCTCTTGTGCCCTCTCGCAAAACTTGAGAATGAAAGAGGAAATCTCTAAGATTTTAGAAGGATTGACAAGATCTTCAACTTGGCTTGGCCAAATCAAATGTAGGAAAATCCAGAATGAATAGCAAAGCCTGATAGGGTTAACTCAGGTGGACCATATTGAAGCAGTTTTCCACTCAAAAGATACTTTCCTAACTTTTAATATTCAAAACAACATTTAAGTTTGAAAACAAAGCAAACTGAAAGACCGAAGAACTAGACAGAACAAGAAGAAGAAGGAGAAGGAAATGCCGCCAGCCACAGGAATAACAAAAGATAAAGTATCTAAAGCATTCCAGATACTTGTAATCATTTTATTTATTTATTTTCCTTTGTGCCACCGATTGAAATTGTAATTAAAAAAACAAAAAAAAAACAAAAAAGAGAAAAAGATTTGCGAAAACTGGGAAATATCATTTCATTAAATGAAATCTGCAGATTGTTTTATAATTTCCTGATTACCTTTCCAGAAACTAGAAAGCTTTCAAAGCCTCTTCTGACTTGCCACAATTAAAATATTTCTGTGATTACTCAGCCAACAACTTGAGTGGGACTCACCTCTCAAACTGTCCACCTCAACCGCTTCCACCCGCTCTGGACAATGGTCTCCGAAAGGGAAGTGCTTGTCGGATGTGCGCTCTTAGTGAAAATTGCATTTCTGCAAAAATGAGTGTAACCCAACTGGTTCAGGCAGGCGGGGTGGGCATGCGGCGAGAGGGGCTTGGGGGCCAAAAGGCCGGCCTGACGCTTAATATTTCATCTTTCATGCTCATTTGCACTTATGCTCACGGACACTCCACCAACACAGGCGAGAGCTCGACAACAAAAGAGCCAAGCTGGTCAGCTGGCTGCCAACCCAAACCAACCCAAACCAAGCCAAACCAAGCCAAGCCAAGGCAAGCAATTGAATAAAAAGAAAAGGAAAAAATAATAAGAATAAAAAAAAAAAACATGGAAAAATATTCAGCAGAACTTCTTTCTACTTTGGCCTGCACTCAACTGACTTGGCAATGTCTTTAGGCCTGCCCCTGGGCAACCTACCTGCTGAGAATTATTTACAGCCACAAGGCAGAGCAAGCCAAAGAAGTAGAAGAAGAAGAAGCAGAAGACCCTTGGGGCTATTACACAATACCGGAAGCATTTGAATGTGTTTATGTGCAGGCGTCTGATGCCAGCCACCGGCAGCCAGACCAGCAACTAAAATGTTTCCGTTATTAAGCCAAAGAAACACTTAACTTTTGCCCAGAACCAGAACCAGAACCAGTACCCAGGTCTCTAGGAACTCTTCAAGCCCTCTTTGGAAATTCTATATGCAAGCAAGTGCTGAATGTGGCCAGGATGAAAACACTCAAAACTGTTGTTGTTGTTGTTGTTGTTAAAAGTAAATGCGTTAATTTCGGTGTTTTCAATGTTTTGCAAGGCAATTGAGGTGTGAACGTTGTGAAACTTTTACATGCCTTTCCATATATATATATTTTCGGCAATCATTTTCCCATTAATTTTGTTTGTGTGTCTGTGTGTGTTTCTAGTCCAGCAGAAGGAAACTGCAACTGCCATAAATTCATTAAGGTATGCTCTAAATTTCCCATCAAACGACCTTCACTTGATGTGTCCCAAATAAGCTTGGACAATAGAAAAATTCAGCAAGCACAACTGTACTTATTTCAATCTACGATAAAGCGAAATCGTGCGAAGCTAAGTAGTCACTTGCTACGGGACTGGCTCTAAATTATCAGAAATTATGAAGACTTTATTTTTTTTTTTTTTTTGTCAAATTGACCGACAACTTGGGCCAAATTGAAGTGGGCGAGTTGACCAGGCTGATGGTGGTCTGCCTAACTTCAATTCAATTTTATGTATATTTTTTTTTGGTTGACTTGAAGAATTTTTTTTTTTTTGGCTTTTGACTCCCCAGCTTGTAAATATTTCCGTTCAATTTGGCAGGAGCCGCCAACGTGCCCAACAATGCCCTGATGGCCGGAGGACCACGCCGAATTGGCTCGACTAGGTGGCTGGGTTGGGGAGAGGCCAATGGGAAATAGAGTCGGCCACCTGTAAAACTTGACCTGACCACACACACACACACACACGCACACAAGAGAAGTCGTTGACTTGCAACAAAGTTCCCCTATGGCCAGGCGACTCTCATATGTGGCATAAGCGCAACCAACAAAAGCAACAACAATGCCGAATTGCATTCTGCAATTTTTACAGTTAATCGTAAAACAAAATGAAAACGAAAACAATAAGCTGAAGTGAACCAAACTCCAAGCTCTCCAACTCCATACTCAAACTCCAAATCGCACTCGCACTCGCACTCAAATTCAAACCCAAACCCAAACCCAATTTCAATTCCAATTGCAATTCCAATCCAAAGCCAAAGCCAAAACTCGAATTCAACTCGACTCAACTGAAATGAACTGAACCGAACCGAACTGAACTGAAATTCAATTTTCGCATTGTAAAACATAATTTTCTACAACTTGACATCAACCTCAGCCAGCCACGACGACCTCGCCGCTTGTCCTTTATGTCCTTAAAACAACGTCGTCAGCTTGGACATGAACGTGCCTGCCACGTGTATGCGTCTGCTAGTCTCTGTGTCTGTGTGTGTTTTTCTTTTTTGTTATTGCTCCTAAAAGGTAGTTAATACTTTTTTGTTGCCATCTACATGAACGATCCATTGTTATATTTCGCCTGTATTTATGAAATTTATGGCGCACACCCACGCCGAGGGCAACGTCATTGACTTTGCTCTTTATTATTTTCATTTTGTTGCTGTTGTTGTTGTTGTTTTTTAATACTCTTTTTTTTTATTTTTCAATGAGAGTCGTCATTAAATGCCATGTGTTAAATTGTTTTTATTTTATAGGTTCAAGGGAAATCGGCTTGGGAAATAAAATAAATATATACCTCTGATTCTTTTTTTTTTTTTTGTTAATAATATTTTATTTCCATTTGGATTTCTATTTTATTTGAAATAAATTTGAGTGAAACTATGAAAAAAAATACTATAAACTGATAATCTGTTGGTTTTGTAGGGTTCAAAGAAATCGGCTTAGGTTTTGGTATTTTTTTTGGGAGTTCTTCTTGGCATATTTTTCGGCTGAGCTGAGAAAGGTTTTGGAGTTGGCTTTCTCTCAGCCATCTGAAATCGGGGAAGTTAAGAGTGAAATGAAATTGAGAAGATTTAGATTAGATTAAGAGAATTTTCTTTTCTTCTTAAAAAATTTGCGTTATTCTCGACTTAGTTTTTGGTATTTTTTTTGAGAATTTTTGGCATATTTTTCGGCTGAGCTGAGAAAGGTTTTCGAGGTGGTTTTCTCTCTCAGCCATCTGAAATTGGGGAAGTTAAGAGTGAAATGAAATTGAGAAGATTTCGATAAGGTTAAGAGATATTTTTCTTCTTAAAAAATTTGCGTTATTTTCTTGTTTCACAATTTTATTTTTATTTGATAAAAAAAAAAAAAAATTATTACAAATAATCGTATATCTTCATTAAGGTAACGAAAAAAATCAGATCTGATAAGAACAGAGGATTTCCTGATTTCTTCTTCTTTCTTTCTCATTCACACAATTCGCATTCTCTCCACTGCTTTGCCTTAGATCTTTCCCACTCACACAGATAAATCTTGAGCTTAAGAATAACTATCTTAGTATCTAGCCAGTCCACTGTAGGGTCGACAGCGTTTGCGTTTCCTTAGACGTCGGCGTATGATGAGGGCGCCTTCTTGGACCGAGGAACTGGAGCGTCCAGAGAGACGAAGAGTGCGCTGTCGCTGGACATAGGGCTTCTCGGCCTCGGTGCTGAGGTAGAAGTTGCCCTGCTGCAACTTACGGGAGTGTATGCCAAAGAGGGCTTTGTGGTTGCGGGCACACCTGCCGGCTGTGAAGTCGCGATAGCTGGCGCATTGGTAGCCCACGAAGGGGTAGCGAGGATTCATGGATTGCTTGAAGAAAATTGCAGCCGAGCTGTGGCTGCAGGCTATGGGATCTATCAGAATACAACAGACTTTAGTTGGTTTCCTTGGTGAAACGAAGAGGAGTGGACTCACTTGTGTTTTGCATGTCGCTGAGATTCATGAACATCTTGCAATTACGTTGAGGGGCCTTGCCTCCGTTGGGGTAGAAGTCGGCATGACCACATTTGGTGCTGGTGCCCAGAGTGCCACCCGAAGTGTGCAGAACCTGGACATATTGGGCGTCTGTGGCATCTAGGCGGTATTCGGGTGACACAACTGCTGGCAGGGTGAACAGGGGCCCTGCCGGATCCAGGCCTATGATTTGCTCTACTTCGCTGTCGAGGACGGCGCCAGCATAGCCCGCGGCATGGGCACCCAGGCTATAGCCGGCCAAAGTGACATTGCTGCGATGAAAGTAGCGTGGACGTAACTCCTCTAGGGCCATTATAATGCCGGCCACTGTCACACCCACATCGAATATGGACATGGAGGCGGTCTTATAGTCCATCTGTGACAGGTTGCCCCAATCCACCACGCAGACATTATAGTCCGGGGCATAAAAGGTCCAAGCTGAAAGATATATCCAGGTTGTGTTTGACTGAGCCAAAGCTTTTTAGATTTTTTACTCACTTTGCAGTAGTTCCTGGACCCAATCCTTGCTGCCCTGATCATTCCAGCCATGTAGAAATAGTGCCAGTTTCTTGCGAGGATTCAGACGCCGAAAGCCTCTTAAGTCACCCAATTGCAGATGAAAGTGAACCTCGTCGCCATAGTCCATATCCGAGCTGAGGACAAAGAGGGAAACATATAATATAACTAAATTAATTCCTGAGGCTTTCTTTGGGCTCAGAAAGGGTTAATACCCAAATCCCAGCCACACCACCTCCCCCTACCAAAGCTTCTCTAGTAAAACTCACATGGTGCGACATTGAAAGACAATCTCATAATTCAAATGGGCTCGTTCCAGGCTATTTTTCAACATTCTTTCCTGCAGATACCGGAAACTGTTTGTCATCACGTGCCATTTGTGTAAATGGGCGGATGCGCCACGCCCACAGCCCTGACTCCAAATCAGACAGAAGGCGATAAAAAATGCCAAAGTTTTATAACATTTTTGTTGACAGCTTGGCTGCTGTAATTGTTGTATCCGATTTGTATGATTGCTCTTGCCACGGCCTCCGCCCCGCCGCCTGCATAGACCGCCGTGCATGGGGGGCAAGCAAAATGAGACCGAAAGCTCTCAAAATAGCTCACAAAAAAAAATAATAAAATAAAATAATCACAAAACGAAGCACACTCGAAAACAAAAACCAATTGATAATTTATGCACACAAACAAAACCCAAAAAAAAAAAAAAAAAAATTGCTTAAACAATTTTTGATTTTAACATTCCGGAATTCGTCTCAAAGAAAGACACAAAAAGAATAAGGCAAAATTAAGCCACCAAAACGAAGAATCATTCAAAAAAAAAAAAAAAAGACTTGGCCAAAAAATAAATAAACAAAAACAAAAAACTATGTTGGCCACTACGTGAAATTCTCTGGACCGCTTTTGTTGCCCCGTGGCATGCTACTGAGTGAATCTGGCGATGACAACGGCATCACTAGCGTCTTAATCTTGTAATGGGCCAGCAGCGACGCCAGCGCCAGATAAAACTGCGCCAACCAGATGACTGGTGACCCCCAAAGAAATACTCCACAGATTTTCATAGTCTCCGCCGTTCTTGAGAGACGAGGCGAACCGAGACGCTTCTGCTCGCTGAGCTCGAACCCAGCTGCGTTTGTACAAGTGAAAGTAACCACAAAACGCCAAGATGATGACAAGGCAGACCCAACAAAAACAGTCAGACTTACTCTTAAGATAAACGATCATAATGATGATGCTGATGATGATGATGATGGTGATCGCTCCATAGCAACGATTTAATTCGATTCTTGTCATTGATCTCTTGCTCTGATCTTGACATAGAAGCTGGCTCTGCTGCATAACAACCGAAAAATACAAACAGCTGTGGACCTTTGGGTATTCTTAGGGGCCTACCTATCTGCCTATATGCTAAAAGAAAAACACTTGTCTCAATAAAAACCCAAAACGAAATGTTGAAGCAAGCAAAGCCAACCTAAACTCATATATATCTTTATACCTAGACTGTTGAAATTTTATTGAAATATCATAGATAAGTCTGGAGAAGTCCGATATATAATTATAGAGTATTTTCCTGTATAACATATAAGCAAATTAGGTTACTCAGATTCTCAAGGTCTTGGAAATTTCTTAGGGTTCTTGAAGCTTGTTTGAAATTCTCAAAATAAATCAATAATTCTTCAAAGAATTCTCCCAAATGTTCTATAAATATTAAAGGTATCATAAATATTTTCTTTGCTTAAAAATTCCTTGATCTTTGCTACTTTCGACTTTGACTAATTTCAGAGAAATATTTTTCCTTATCAGCTTGGACACGAACCTATGATTATCAATTCAAAAAGCTCATTGCTCTTTGATCTAGCAAAATCTTGAGATTTCGGATTTCTATATAAAGCGTCTGGATCCCCAAAAATTGTTTGAGTAGGCTTCAGCTCGACCATACAAAATGTGTTCATTCAAAATTCTGACCCTCTGTGCTGTCATATTGCTCATAGGTCTACATTTATCAGAGGGCAAGCCTTGTGTGGTTATCAGAAGTCCTAAAGAATGCACCAGGGATTGGTTCGAATGAGTAGGCGGAACCACTAAATCGAGTTCTTTGTTTATATATATTTTTTTTTATGGATTAATAAAAGTTATGTTTATTTGTAAGCAATAAAAAGTTATACGATTTCAAGTGTTGTTTTAGTTTTTCACATTTTACTTTTAACTTGTTTTTTGTTTAATGTTTTATTTTTATTTTTTATTTTTTAATGACAGTCCATAAAATATATCACAGATCATTAATTTTCTCTGGCTCTCTTTTGTCGACGAAATTTGTGGCGCTCCAAGTTTTGCAAGCTTTCTACGCTGCCCTGAAATGAGTGAAGATCAGAGATTTTTTTTTTTTGATTTGTAATTTGATGAACAAAAAAAGGCCTAATGATGGCAAAACTGAAGTGATACTTCGTCTCCCTTTTGCAAAGCGCCAGGTGAGCGCCATTGAAAGGGCCTTGGATTTGCATAAATTTGCTTGAATTATGAAATATTCGCTTTCGAAACAGGGTTTGTTGACCCAGAAAGAATCACAAGCAAATCATCAGCTTTTTATGATGAATTTGGTAAGAAGTATCCGTTGGGTTCATTTAAATTTAATTATGACAAAGAATAGAACAACGACGGCTGCAAATGATTTCTGTTCGACAACAAAAGAGACTTTTTCAAATGCCGAATGACGTTGGCAACAGTTACCCGAACCAAGTAGTCTGCTGTGGCAACACTGAAACTGAGAGTGTTATCATTAATATAAAGTACAACTTAATTGCTTCGAATACCCCAGAAAGCCTGCTCCCCACTCTCCGCTCGAAAGTGCGACTCACAAAAGGCGGCAGCATCAGCTCGAGACTGTGTAGGCAGAGTCGGCAATTGTTCTTTGTATGCTATTAAGCATCATAATAATAATAATAATAACAAGGAGTATGCATATACGAATACATGTACCCAATGCCTCGTGCCCAACCCGGGACTCTTTCGCTAGGCTCTACCTTATATGAGGCTCGTAGGCTCAGCCTCTCTCTCTCTCTCTCTGTCTTTCGGTCTGCCTTGACAAAGGCAACAAAAACAACAGCTGCACACAATAACTCTATAAGAAGCTCACTGAAATACACACCAAGCCCACACCTACCCACAATGTGTGGGTGGACACACCCAGCACAAATCTCAAATGAATAAGTTTCTAGACAACAGAGCAGAGCAGTCCGGGTGGGGTGGGGCCGGGAATGGGAGAGTATGTCGGTACACATTGAAAGCAATTTCCACAATTTTCGTATTGTTTACTTAATTAATTCTGCAAAAAGATTTTCATTTACGAGTGTTGCGTGTTACCCCAGGAAGGGGATGAGGATGAGGTTGAGAATGGGGAGAGGGAGAGGGAAGGCCTTCAATCTATGCGTCTGTGTGTTGGGTTGATTGTTGTGGCCTACACAGCTGTTTTGTGGCTATTACAGTTAACCAAATGAAACACACACACACACACATTCACATACACATGCATGCATAGAAGAATACAGGCAAACATTTGCCAAAGAACGTAATGAGTTTATAACATTTAATGAAGGTTTCTTGGACAATGCAACGTATACGTAATGATTTTGAGGCTCTACTTAACCCCAAATTAGCCAAGGTGATTTCGGCAAGTTAAAATTAGATGTAGTTGAAAACAGAAATTATTTTAATCTGATAAGGAATATTAAGACTCTCAATTAATTCGAGAGGAGTTTGAAATTGTACTCGTAACTCGTAAGGCTGTACATGCCCAGATACTGCACTTGGAGACTGTACTTTAAGACTGTGCTTTGTTATTTTGCTTGAGACTGTACATCGAGAATATATTAGTACTCTGAGACTGTACTTTATGCTTGTTTTTTGATACTCCACAATGAGACTGTACTTTGAGATTCGATTTTGAGACTGTACTTTTAGACTGTGCTTCGAGACTGTACTCGTACTTTGACTGCATTTTGATAGTGTGTATTGAGACTATTCTTTGAGGCTGCGCTTTTGAGACCGTACCTTGAGACTAAATGTTTAAGACCGTAGTTTGAATCTGTATTTGAGACTGTACTTGAGACTGTACTTTGAGACTGTACTTTGACACTGTACTGTGAGACTACTTTGAGACCGTGCCTTGAGACTGTATTTTGAGACTCTACTTTTTGACTGTGCTTCGAGACTGTTCTCGTACTTTGAGACTATATATTTAGACTGCATTTTGATATTGTATATTGAGACTGTTCTTTGAGGCTTGCGGCTTGAGACCGTACCTTGAGACTAAATGTTTAAGACCCTAGTTTGAAACTCTACTTGAGACTATACTTGAGACTGTACTTTGAGTCTACTTTGAGACTACTTTGAGACTGCCTTGAGACTGTACTTTGAGCCCGTACTTCGAACTGTACCTTGACACTTTGAGACTGTACTTTGAGACTTTACTTTGAGACTCTACTTTGAAACTGTACACTAAGACTGTACTCATACTTTTAAGCAAAATATTTAAAATAAATCGCAAATCCTTAAGGGGTTAAGAGAAGTTTCTTTAAATTTTTTCTTTAATTTTTCATATGCCTCCCACACGAGTTCCCCTTTGATGGCTTAAAGTGTGCAACAAGTTAAGTCTAACCATAGACTTAGGCCTTGTTGGCATTTTTATATATTTTTCTTTGTCAGACCCTCTGTGCTGGGTATTTATTTTCAATGTCTATTCAATTGAAACGCCCATTGAGTTTGTGGAAAATTTCCCATACCAGCGCTATATGGTTATATCCTTCGGCCATATAAGTAAATTTATTTGTATTTCTTTGGAAAAGGATTGAAAATATCGTTAGTTTGACTTGACTTGACTTGACTCGAGTCAACTCGACTCGACTTGATATGCTAAACAAGTGGGCGCGCCCCGTTTGAGTTTTGTTAACTTTCTGCTTCATTTGCCTATCGTAGTTGTTGTTGTTGTTGTAGTTATTGCTCTTGTCTTTCTTTTTTTTATAGTTTTTCTCTTGGTTTCTGCTTTAACCACAGCCTCCAGGGCTTAACGGGACTTGAGTGAAAGATGCCGCCTCTTTCGTCAGAAGAAGCAGCAGCAGCAGAAAATTGTCCTGGCTGCTTTTATTTTTAGATTGCCAGCCAGCCAGAGTTAGAATAAAGTTCACCTCAGTTCAGCTCAGCTCAGCTCAGCTCAGTTCGGTGGCTAAAGTTCAATTCATTCTCTGTTGTGTTATCCTTTCGAATTGCCAACTATTTTACCGCTCAATTGATTTTGCAATTTATTTGCGCGCATTTAGCCCGCTAACACTGGCACATAACCTCACTTAAATATGTATACACATGTCTCTCTGGCTGGCTCTGTATAATTTTTGGTAGCGGTTTTTACCTTTGCTACCATCATTGTTGCTGCTGTTGTTGTTGTTGTTGTTTTTGTTAGCTGCCATTGCCATTACCAGTGGCGCGCATTTTCAATTCTATTTACTCCCAATAATCATCATCAATGTCAGTTTCACTTGCACTAAAAAATAAAATACCAACAACAACAACAACAATTGAGAGCTTTGCTAACGGTAAAGGCAACAATGACAAAAAAAAAAACTGAAAAAAAAAAACCGAAAACGAAGAAAAGCAGGAAAATGGCAAAATGAGCCGAGGTGGCGTGGGTCGGTAGGCGGGCCTGGGAAGCGACACTTGGCATGAGGCAGCAAAAGTAACAACGTCAACAGGATCATTGCCAGCATTGGCACCATTGACAGCCATGACAACAACAGCAACAACAACAACAACAACAAGAAGAGCCAGAAAGCAGAGTTAACTTGTTTGTGCTGTTGCAGTTGCCCAGACACTCCAAAACGTGGCACGACGAGCCGAGAATCAAACGAGTGTGAGAGAATGAGAATCTTTGCCAGGGGAATTGGCTCTTGGTGACATATGAGGCAGGAGTTGGCAGCCCTGCCCCAGGGTGCCGCACAAATGGGGGGGGAGGTGTGCGTGGTAGAAGTCAAACGCATTGAGACTTGATGTTTATATCGATTGCTGGCAATTTCGTGAATTACAACAGCCAGCCAAGTAGTCAGGCAGACAACAGAAATAACAACAACAACAACAAGAGCAACAACAATAGCAACAACAATAGCAAAGGCAAAGTCAAAAGCACGGGCAGAGAGCAAGTCAGTCAGTTAGACTGACAGACAGAAGCACACTTGAGACACAACGTCAATGACGTGCATGTCGCTGGCTGAGTGTCAGGCGAAGAACGACAAATGATAGGGGTAACCAAAGGGCAAGGAGCGAGCTGGCGAGAGTGTGACAGAGAGTGAGACTGACTGAGAGCCTGCTTGGTTAGTCTGTTACCTTGTGTGTGCGAGTGAGACAAAAGACAGATTGACACAAGCAGACTAGAAAACTAGCAGACCGTTAGGCAGTGACAGTGGACCAAATCTGCTTAAAAAAATAAACAAACATATTTTTTTTTAATTCAGTTTTTTTTTTCTTTCTTTCTTTTAATGGTGAATTGGGAAAATGAAAAATTGTAAGGATTACAAAAATAATCTAATGATCTGATTTTTTTTTTTTTTTTTTTTTTGATTAAAACTCTGTTAGGTTTTGCCCACTGTGGCCCATCAAAAATAACAGCTACGACAGCTAAGCAACAACAACAGCTTAACTACAAATAGCTCAGCAAGTAGTAAAAAAAAAAAAAAAAATCAGCAACAACAACAAGAGGAAAAGCACATATAACTAAAACAAAAGAATTACCGTCAAATCAGTAGCTGCGTGTTTTGCGCTGACGTAGGGAAAAGTATTGCATACTTTTTGGCTGGCCGTGTATATTGTCTCGTTGTGTTGATATTGTTGTTGTTATTTTTATGCGCACGTTGCTTATTTTTCAGCATCGCAGTCTCGTTTCTTTTTTTTTTTTTTTTTGTATTTTTACTGTGCTGTTTTGCCGCTTGTTTAGTTTTTATGCTGCTGCTTTTCTCTTCTTTCTTTTGGGTTTTATTTTTTTGCTCACCGTTTTAAGTTGAGCTTGATTAAAAACTTTTCAGTTGTTTTGGTTGTCGTTAGCTTTTTTCCGCTTGCCCCTGTTTTACTTCAATGTTGCTGCTTATTTTTTTTTTTTTTTTTTTTTTATTCGACTTTAAGCAACAAAAACCAAGGCAGATGAAAGAAATGTTTTTTGTTATTTTCAAAGACGCCAGCGCACGATTATCAAGTATTATTTTGAGGGAAAATTGGCGGAATTGAGGTTGAGGCTAACGGTACTCTACCGTGTCAGCTGTGCCAGGTTGCATCATAAAAAATAAAGAAGAGGAAGAAGGAAATATTTTTTAAATGCTACAAAGAGTTTCGTTTCTTTTTTTTCGGCAATGGAGACAAATCCGCTTTTATCCCACACACACACACACACACACAAATTTCATAGAACAAATTAACAAGAGTAAAAAAAAAAATAAATAAATAAATAATCCCAAAAAAAAAAAAAAAAAAATGAAACGAATTTTGAATACATTTTTCCAGATCAGCGAAAATACCCAAAAAATATTACCACCTCAATTCAAAGAGAGTATCAAAAGGACCAATGCTTCTTCTTCTTCCTCCTCCTCCTCTTCGTTTTTCGCCTGATAATAGCAACAAAGTAAATATAAGCAGCTCAAAGTGCACCGCAACTGCCAAGCGCACTTTTCCCGCTAAGCTAACATAATTTGCACAAATATAAAAATATACATTTGCACACACACACACACATGTAAGCTTACATAACACAATAGAAGAAGAAGAAGAAGAAGAAAAAAACCAAACCAAACTCACATGTAACATGTTTAAAAATAGATTACAATGGTATAAAGTTAACAATACCCACCACCGCCCCCGCCTCCGGCTACACGGCGGGCACCAATCACTATCCCAACCAGCGAGTGACTCTCTAGCTCAGACTTTATATAAGCTGCGAAATAAATTCGCGACTCGCAAGTCAAAGTGCAACCAAAACCAGCCAAAGCGAGAGGGCAGAACAAAAAGCAGACAGAGAGCGAGAGAGCGAGAGAGAAGGAGCGAGAAATTTTTTCCAGCTTTGCCAAGGCATAAATAGAGTTCAAAATAAACTAAGTAGAATTAGTGTATGAGTGAGAATCAAATGAGTGCCAACGGGGGTGAAGCTCGAAGCAGGACAAAAAAAAATAAATAAAATAAAATAAAATAAAACGCAGCCACAAAATTCACACGCAATGGCAAAACATGCGGTAAAAAGAAATCCAGCAAAGTGAGAGAGCTACCTAACGAGAGAGGGAGAGGCAGAGAGAGGGAGAGAGAGGCTTAGGTTTTATGCGGTTGCAATGAAGATGCCTGCGTGCTAACAAACGTCATTTAAAAGTTATTTGACGTTAGTTGGTGTTTATGTAAAAGTGGCTGCCTCTCGTTGGGTCCCGGAAAGTTGGCTGAATTTTTACCCGGTCCGTTCGGCTACACTTCACTTCCCTGCTTTGCTTTGTTTTTTCCTTTTTCTTTTCTGTGTATTTAAAAAGGAAAGTACACACACACATACGCATTTACACATACACTGGGGTGTACGGTTGAGCACGCACATACAATGAACTAAACGCTACGTGCTGATTACTGCAAACGCAAGGATTTTCTGCGGGGCTTTAAGAACTGCAAAACAGGCTTGTTGTTACCCGCTTGGGCGAGGTGGTACTAAATAAAAACCATAACAACAACAGCAACAACAACAATAACGGCACCTGCGACACCCAACAATCGAAACGAAAGGCGAAAGCGAGCATAAAAAAAAAGGACCAACCAAACAACCAGCCGACAGCGCAAATTAGTGAGCTGCTCCTCATTGTTGTTGTCCTCTTCCTCCTCGTTGTTGGTGTTGTTGTTGTTGCTGGTATTTTAGTTAGTTGTTTGCTCAACATTTTCAAGGGGCTTAACCGTAAAAATAACAACAACAACAACAACAACAGCAACAGCAAGAAGAATAACCACAAGCCGAGTTGACAACAAAGAGAAAAGAGCGACTAACAAGCCGAAACTTGGTTACTCTTTTTGTTCTACCAAAAAAAAAAAAAAAAGTCCCAAAGAAAAATACCATCAAGCTCAGTCAGAAAATACTCCATAAAAATAGACCTGCCAACCTGAGAGCTAAATTAAAAAGCGCGACTAACAAGCCGAAACTTGGTTACTCTTTTTGTTCGAAAAAAAAAGTAAATAAGCCAAGAACAAACCCATCAAGCTCAGTCAGAAAATACTCCCTAAAAATAGGCCTGCCAACTTGAAGACTAAATTAAGAAGTGCGACTAAAAAGTCGAAGCTTTGTTACTCTTTTTGTTCTACCAAAAAAAAAAAAAAAGTCCCAAAGAAAAATACCATCAAGCTCAGTCAGAAAATACTCCATAAAAATAGACCTGCCAACCTGAGAGCTAAATTAAAAAGCGCGACTAACAAGCCGAAACTTGGTTACTCTTTTTGTTCGAAAAAAAAAGTAAATAAGCCAAGAACAAACCCATCAAGCTCAGTCAGAAAATACTCCCTAAAAATAGGCCTGCCAACTTGAAGACTGAATTAAGAAGTGCGACTAGCAAGTCGAAGCTTGGTTAATCTTTTTGTTAAAAAAAACCGAAAATATTCCAAGAACATACATGTGTCATAGTCTCCATGACGAAGAAGAAACTCATCAAGCTTAGTCAGAAAACATTCCCTGAAATAAACCTGCCAACCCGTTTTTTTTTTCTTTTTGAGAAAGACTGATTTGGTTGGGTCCCTTTTTTTTGAAAAACTTTAAGCTTTTGTCTGTCAGCTAGTCAATCCCATTTATCTGTCCATTCCTCGGATCACATCCATAATTATCATTAGGAAACTTAGGCTAAATATTTTCAAGCACCAGGGACTAAGCTCCTAATTTTGTTTTTTCCAAAATTTAATCTGCTCGTCTTGTTCTTATTCAATTAAAATAATTGCAAAATTATTGTTTATTAAATTACCGCCCAAAGAATAGAATAGAATTGGAAACCCCATTGGGCCCCAAAGACAATTGATTGCGAGCGACTCAAATAAATCAATTATTAAACTATTAAATAAAACTAAACAAAACACAACAAAATCAAACCAACCAAAACCAAAAGCACAGCCAGCATACACAAAGATAATTCAAGAATGCTTTAGAGGTGCAGTGGAAACTGGATAAGTAAATTTGGCATTTACGTTTCTCTTCTAGTTTCCAGGCGCGCTCAGCTAACTCAGCTAACCACGCACTCAGTTCATCTTCTGCTTATTCTTTGCTTTCAAGAGCATCAAGCTCTCTTGCTCTCTCGCTTTTTTGCACTAGATCTGCTTAAGCAGTCGGACTCACACTGCTTTGCCTTTCTTTCAGTCTGTCTGCTTGTTCTTTGCTTTCAAGAGCATCAAGCTCTCTTGCTCTCTCAGTCTTTTGCAATAGATCTGGTTAAGCAGTCGGACTCACACTGCTTTGCCTTTCTTTCAGTCTGTCTGCTATCTCATTTCAATTCATCTTGCATTTACGTTTCTCTTTTACTTTCCAGGCGTGCTCAACTAACTCAGCTAACCACGCACTCAGTTCATCTTCTGCTTGCTCTTTGCTTTCAAGAGCATCAAGCTTTCTTGCTCTCTCGGTCTTTTGCACTAGATCTGCTTAAGCAGTCGGGCTCACACTGCTTTGCCTTTCTTTCAGTCTGTCTGCTATCTCATTTCAATTCACGTGCTGCGGTGCCGTCGGTCGATTCAAGTTAAATTTAATGTAATTTGTTTGCAGAAATAATAGTGAAAAAGTCAATATATTAATAAAATATGTATAACACAGACATGTAATATAATATACAAAGTGTGTGAGCCCTGTTCGAGTTGGATAGAAAGTAAATTCAATAAGTGTGTAAAAAATAAATTATGCTTTGGGAAAAAGCAGCGAAGTGCTGTGCTGAGGGCGCTGCCCATTCTTTTTTGTTATATATTTTTTTCAGTGCAAGTTTGTTGTTCTCTTTATTGAAATATGTTTAATTTTTGGAGAGGCTTAAAATTTGATGTGAACTTTGCAATGCGCTCGTTCGTTTTCTGCGATCTCGCCTGCTACTCATGCGTTTGTTCATTTTGGTCTCGCTGTCTTGCGTTGGGTCATGCGTTCGTGTGGCTTTTTCGGTAAGTCTTACTTATTTTCATCTTGATCTATCAAATTTTATTGATCGAATTTAGCTCACAATTTTAAACTTATACCAAAAATTTCCATGCCCCAGGGACTAAGCTCGTTATCTATTTTTTTACATATTATATATATATATTTTTTTTCCAAAATTTAATCTGCTCGTCTTGTTCTTATTCAATTAAAATAATTGCAAAATTATTGTTTATTAAATTACCGCCCAAAGAATAGTTACGAAAATTAGAAACCCCATTGGGCCCCAAAGACAATTGATTGCGAGCGACTCAAATAAATCAATTATTAAGCTATTTAATAAAATTAAACAAAACACAACAAAATCAAACCAAGCAAAACCAAAAGCACAGCCAGCATACACAAAGATAATTCAGGAATGCTTTAGAGGTGCAGTGGAAACTGGATAAGTAAATTTGGCATATCGTTTCTCTCTTTTACTTTCCAAGCGCGCTCAGCTAATTCAGCTAACCACGCACTCAGTTCATCTTCTGCTTGTTCTTTGCTCTCTTGCTCTCTCAGTCTTTTGCACTAGATCTGCTTAAGCAGTCGGACTCACACTGCTTTGCCTTTCTTTCAGTCTGTCTGCTTGTTCTTTGCTTTCAAGAGCATAAAGCTCTCTTGCTCTCTCGCTTTTTTGCACTAGATCTGCTTAAGCAGTCGGACTCACACTGCTTTGCCTTTCTTTCAGTCTGTCTGCTATCTCATTTCAATTCATCTTGCATTTACGTTTCTCTTTTACTTTCCAGGCGTGCTCAACTAACTCAGCTAACCACGCACTCAGTTCATCTTCTGCTTGCTCTTTGCTTTCAAGAGCATCAAGCTTTCTTGCTCTCTCGGTCTTTTGCACTAGATCTGCTTAAGCAGTCGGGCTCACACTGCTTTGCCTTTCTTTCAGTCTGTCTGCTATCTCATTTCAATTCACGTGCTGCGGTGCCGTCGGTCGATTCAAGTTAAATTTAATGTAATTTGTTTGCAGAAATAATAGTGAAAAAGTCAATATATTAATAAAATATGTATAACACCGACATGTAATATAATATACAAAGTGTGTGAGCCCTGTTCGAGTTGGATAGAAAGTAAATTCAATAAGTGTGTAATAAATAAATTATGCTTTGTGAAAAAGCAGCAAAGTGCTGTGCTGAATGTGCTGCCCATTCTTTTTTGTTATATATTTTTTCAGTGCAAGTTTGTTGTTCTCTTTATTGAAATATGTTTAATTTTTGGAGAGGCCGAAAATATACAATGCGCTCGTTCGTTTTCTGCGATCTCGCCTGCTACTCATTCGTTTGTTCATTTTGGTCTCGCTGTCTTGCGTTGGGTCATGCGTTCGTGTAGCTTTTTCGGTAAGTCTTACTTATATTCATGTCATGTGTTGATCTATCAAATTTTATTGAACGAATTTAGTTCACAATTTTAGGGGAAATTATTTTATATTTTTATTGATTGAATTTAGCTCACAATTTTCAGGGAAGTTATTTTTGTAATATTCCTAATGTTTTTTTTTATTATTTATAATTGACACTAGCCTGTGACTACTGTACTTTTGTACTAATTTAAATTTATATAACGAGCTTTTAAGCTGCTCATTTCAGACTTTCAACTATGATAGAGTTGTTGTTTTTTTCGTCGTTGTTGTTGTTGTTGTTATTTTAGCGTCTGTCTATTCCAGTAGAATATATCTAATAACCAAATACGCCGACAGGCATAAAACATTCCTGTGGCTTTTCATCTGCGTGCTGTGTGTTGTGTGATTGTGTTTGTGACTTACCATCAAGTCAACAATTAGCTGCCATTTAGCGTGCACATTTGCCGTCTATACGTATACGAATGGAGAGACGGACAGGCCTGCAGGAAGGCAGATAAAGAGCTTGGCAACGGGGGATGGCAAGAAGAAGAAAGTGAGTTGTATGCCATCTCAGCATGGGTGGGCGGGGGTGGTCCGAGCGCAACAATGCAGACACCAAAGCCCCTCGACCCTACCAGATCCATGCCAGCCAGGCTCGGCTCAGTTGAGACCACCCACCACAGAACGGCAGGAGTTTTGTTTGTTTGCCTGTTTGTTTGTTTGTTTGTTTGCTTGTTTTTTCAACAGGCCTCCCACGGCTTGCTTGTCCTCGGCCTGTGACCAAATGCATTCAACTGACAGCCATTTAAAAGGGACGAAGCAAGAGTGAAAGAGAAAGAGAGAGAGAGAGAGAGAGAGAGTGGGATGAAAAGATTGACAGAAATAGACAGAGAAAGAGAGAGAGGGAGAGATCAAAATCAGAGTCACCGGTATTGGCAATCAGTATTGTTGCCGGGCTGGCTGGCTGGCTGGCTGGTTGGTTGATTGATTGATTGATTGACTGATTGATGGCTGCATGATTTATTGGCTATTTAGTTGGCAGCGTAAATTGGCTGAATAAACCAAACAAAAAACCCCCATTTTACCCAGCCCAACTCTCCTACGCCGTATCAGTCTCAAAAGTCTATGCCACTAAATAAGTTTTTCTCTGTGCTTAAATGTTTTCAACTAGTCAGTCATTCAGTCAATCATTTAGCCAATCAGCCGACTGGGTCTGCTCCGCCTGCCCTAACTACTTTGGCGGCTCATTGCCCAACTTTGATTTGACTGAGCGGGGAAATCAGGTCTTCAGACTTCAGACTCTAATCACTTGCCATCTCCGTCCAGCAATTGCAACTCATTAAAGAAAACTTTTACACACACACACACACACGCACACCTTCACATAGATAAATATCAAGAGAACAGGTACAAGGGTTAATGAAAATTTAAGGGACTCTTAGAAGTTGTAAATGACTCCGGGGCCTCAGCGAATTTCGGATACTTTCCTTTCGAAGGAATCTCCGAAGTTTCCGTCTAGAATTTTTTTAGGCCCTGGATTATCTTTCCCGACTAACCAAAAATTTCTCAAGACCAATTAAAGTCAAGGCTGCTCTGACTAATTTACCAAACCTCAAAAAAAAAAAGAAAAAACTCTACCATTAAGTCGGTTACTTTCTCATCAACCCCAAAAAAACAAAAAAAAAAAAAGAAAAACCAAACAAAAATCAAGCCGACCGAATTGCCCAGACTGAATGAACCTGAACGAGCCAAAGTAAACTTTTTCAAAAAGCTAAAACCAACAATAACAACAAAACTGCACCCTTCACATTTCCAATGGATATTCCAGTTGTTGTTGTTGTTGTCGGTTTTTTTTTTTTGCCACTTTTGTTTTGTAATTTGCACCTATCGATGTAAACTTTTAGCGCAATTTTCTAAGGTTGCGGTGAGTGTGAAGAGTGAAGAGAGATGATGACGATGATGTCGGTCGAAGATGAACAAGTTGGATAAAGTGGGCAGAGTGGACGACTAAAAGCCAACTCGAATCGAAATAGTGCCATAAAAGTTTTTTAATGAAAAAATTTTCACAACAACCATGAAGAGTACAAAATCGAAAAGACCATAAAAGTTGGCGAGACGTAAGCACAAATCGTTCTAACCCATTCAAAATGAGATAAAAAACAAAGTCCCCCCCCCCCCTCTAAATAAATTACGAAGCAAATAGTCAATGCAATTTGGAAGAGCTTTAAAAATAGAATTTTCTAGATATTTTTGGGGAAAGGCTTTCAGAAATCGTTGGATTCTAAGCTTTCTGTTTTTTTTTTAGGCTCCACAAAACGGGTGAAATTTTCTGAGAATCTTTCAACATTTCGAAATTTCTTGGGCCTTAAGATTCTCTCAGCAATCTATAGCCTCAAATTCTAGATGGTTCTCCCAAATTGACCAATGAAATCCCTAAATTTAAATAGAATTTTCTGGAAGTTTTGGCTCTTGTAAGCTAGAGGGGAAGGCTTTCAGAAATCGTAGGATTCTAAGCTTTCTGGCTTTTTTAATCAGCTCCACAAAACGGGTGAAATTTTCTGAGAATCTTTCAACATTTCGAAATTCCTTGGGCTTTAAGATTCTCTAAGCAATCTATAGCCTCAAATTCTAGAAGGTCCCCAAATTGACTAATGAAATCTCTACATTGAAATAGAATTTTCTAGATATTTTTGTATCTTCTAAGCTAGAGGGGAAAGGCTTCCAGAAATCGTAGGATTCTAGATCTTCTAAGCTTTCTGTGTTTTTTTTTTCAGCTCCACAAAACGGGTGAAATTTTCTGAGAATCTTTCAACATTTTGAGATTCTTTGGGTTTTAGGACTCCCTCAAGAAACCTTATATAGAAGGTTCCCCCAAATTGACCAATGAAATCCCTAAATTTAAATAGAATTTTCTAGATATTTTTGTATCTTCTAAGCTAGAGGGGAAAGGCTTCCATAAATCGTAGGATTCTAAGCTTTCTGGCTTTTTTCAGCTCCACAAAACGGTTGAAATTTTCTGAGAATCTTTCAACATTTCGAGATTCCTTGGGTTTTAGGACTCTTTCAAGAAACCTTATATAGCCTCAAATTCTAGAAGGTTCCCCCAAATTGACCAATGAAATCCCTAAATTTAAATAGAATTTTCTGAAAGTTTTGAAGTCTTCTAAGCTAGAGGGGAAGGCTTTCAGAAATCCTAGGATTCCAGATCTTCTAAGTTTTGGTGTTGATAATATCGGGCTACTTTCGGGAAATTTTCAAAGAATCTTTCAACATTACGAAATTCCTTGAGCTTTAATATTCTCTCATAAATTCTAGAAGGTTCCCCCAAATTGACCAATCTCTAGGTTAACGGGATTTCAAAATTACACAATTCAAAGAGTCCCAAATGCAAATCTTAATATATTTCTGGAGTTTATAATGAGCTTATTTTTTATAGCTTATATAGTTTATTGAGTTTCCTTTAACAAGAGAAAGCTAGGGTCTGTTGAAAATTGTTGAAATTCTTCTAAAATCTTATTATTCTTAAAGGCAAATGTGAATGCCAGACGACCAAAAATAATGACAATGAGAATGACAATGGTTTTAGATGGAAATATTTTAAGAGACTACTTAGGATTTTGCTAAAAATAATATATATAATATGGTCTTACCTAATACAAGGTATTCCGAGCAGCTCTTGGCCTACGGAAATTCCAGTCTGACTTAATCTGGTTAAAGTGTCAGGGTTGAAATTGGGATTCCTAAATCAACTTAAGATTCTAGGTTCCTCAAGTGAGCTTTGAAAGAAATGGGAACAATTCCAAAACCACTTTAAAATCTTTCCTGTGTTTCCGAGAGATTCCCGAGAGAAAGTAGCAAATGGCAATGGAAAATGAAAATGATGAAAGAGCATGATTTTTTTAAAGTTTTGGATGGAAATATTTTAAAAGAATACTTAGGATTCTCAAAAAAAGTCGAATAGGGTCTTAGATAATATGAGGTTTCCCGAGAAGTTAATGGGTTCTTCAAGTGGGCTTTGACTTGAATATGATCTTAGATAATTTGAGGTCTCCCGAGAAATTAATAAGACTTAAGATTCTAGGTTCCAGGGCTTTGTGGGCTTTGACTTGAATATAGTCCTACCATAATATGAGGTCTCCCGAGAAATAATTCTCACTAAAAGCTTATGGCTTTCATCCTACGGTAATTCCATTATGACTAAATCTGGTTAAGATGTCAGGGAAGGAATTGAGGATCCTAAATCAATTCAAGATTCTAGGTTTCTCAAGAGGGTTTTGAAATTCCAAGACCACTTTAAAATCTACCCTATGTTCCCTAAAGATTCCCCGAATTCTTTCAATATGGGAATGAGAAATTTAACCTAGATTTTAGGAATTTCTCAATCACTTTTAAGATTCTCTTTATAAGCAATGACTTGAAAGAGACTCAGACTCTCAAGGTGAGAGATTTTTTCGGTAGGGTACATATTAAATTTTTGTATTTTTGTTTTTTTTCTAATAAAACAAATAGTGTGTGGTTAACACACATGCCAAAATACCGAGCTCTCGACAACGAAAAAGCTGAGAAATTGTTCTGAGCATTTAAAAAAAAAAAACTAGAAAAACGAGAAAAACATAAATGCCAGAGGAATAGAACGACTGTCAGTGGCAGTTGGCTGGCTGCCTGAATGCCTGACTGCCTGGCTGACTGACTGACTGACAGGACCAACAGAGGACAACAATTTGAGGGGAGGCTGATAAACGTGCAATCCTCATACGTCATTCTGAAATGCCGAGAAGTTGTAGTCGCCATCACCGTCCCGTTCGTTGTCCTCCTCATCGCCCTCGTCCTCGCCACTCGTCGTCAGCATCAGCAGCAGCGTCAACGTCAGCGGCTGCTTTAGGACACGCACAATGTAATGGCATTTTTATGTTGCATCACGTAGCGGTCATAAGTCATGTTTAGAGCACTGACTGGCCGTGGCATGTGGCTGTTTGATGGGGTGAGTGGATGATGCTGATTCCCCTTGTTTGCTGCCAGCGATTCGAACTCAAATGAACTGTAGCTAAATTGGCTCCTCTAATGTCTGCCAGTCTCTCTAGCTCTCTCTCTCTCTCTCTATCACTCTCTGCTGTCTCGTGTCTGTGTGTCGGTATGGTGTCAGTTTGTCAGTTTGTCAGTCAGCACGGATATTACAAGGTGTTGGCCAAACATTGACCGTACATGAGCTTAAAGCTAAATTAACTAACTAACGGCAACAGAATAAGAATGTCCGAAAACTTGTTAATGGCAGAAAGAGGAAGAGAAAGAAGGTATTCAGGGCAGTGAAGGTCAGGCCAAGTCTTAAGCAGCTAATACCAATATCAATGCCTGTCAACAAGACCAAAATCAAATAAGATTCGAGGGAAGAAGACTTGGTCTGATCTCAAGATCACAGTACCAAGTCCAGTTCAGAGTTCTTTATATTCTTAAAGAGACCTTTGAAATTCCTTTGGATGCTCGATGAGTTGGAGTGGCGGTGTGGTGTGGTGAGATGAGGTGAGGTGAGCCAGCATTTGGAACGCCTACTGAACAGAGAAGCCTTCCGTTTTGCTTTTGATTTATTTACGCAGCTGCCACTCAGACAATGAGCCAACTAGCCGACCAGGCAGGGCCCACTGCCGAGGGCCCAAGGCCAAGGGGGCATCGAAAGGGCTGGCGAGTAAGTAAGGAAGGAAAATTTCCTTGATGAGTTGGGTGGTGACCAACGTGTGCCAGGCCAGACAAAAGAGTAAGCTTCTTTTGCCGAGGCCCCAGCAAATATGGTATGAAGTTGAGGGCGGTCCTCCTTCTTTCTGGCTGGAGTGGTGGGCGTGGCTGGTGTTCAACTTGGCCTGCCTATAAACTACAGGCAAGACAGTAAGACAGACAGAAGAATGCAGGGCCTGAATGGGCAATCACTGGGCGATAAATAATTTCGCATCTTTGTTATTTTTCTTGTTGTTGTTGTTTTGGCGAAAGTGTCTGAGGGCTGCCTTCATAATTCCATTGTATGAGCTCTGATGTCGTGACCTTTGGTTTGCTTTGATCAAACGTCAAACTAAGCCTATTGCCACTACTCGGAAATCTCTTCACTCAACCAAACCAAACCCAACCGAAATGAAGCGAGCCTTGGCCCGCCCAAATTTGCTTTTCTTTTTATGATTTACGCAGACAATTTTGCCCGGACGAACTCTTTTTTTTTTTTTGGGTGGGGGAGGGGGAGAGGGGGTTACCAATTGCTGTTGTTGTTATGCCTATTTTAGTTTTATGTGTATTCTTTTTTTTTATATGATTTTTTTTGTTGTTGTTTGGTAGGTGTGTTCCTTGAGAGAGTCCTTTTGTTCGCTTTATTCCTTAATGCGAACAGACAGAAAACTTGAATTTCATTTTGGTCTTCTTCTTTTGGTCTTGACTCAAACTGATTAATGAATTGATAAGGGGAGCTCGGGCTTTCTTCTTTTTTTTTGACAAAAGTGTAGGAAAACAGCTTAGTTCTCATTTACTAATTAACATGGCCCAGGCGATAGCATCGAATTGGCCGCAACCAGGCAAATGAAGCTTTTCGAATTTCAATGTCGACAATTCCATTAGAAGCGAATTTGGGGAGCAGATGATTTGTGCTTGCCGATAAGCACGCCTGGAAAAACTCGAAAATGAAAGTTATTACCTTACTAAATATTGGTTTAAGATTAGAGCCACGACATTTTTAATTAATTAACATAAATAAAAATAAAAAAAGATGGCGAACAAAAAGACTACAAGTCCTGCGAGAGAAAGTTCCTCACAAAGAAATTGATAAAGCGGCGTGGGCGGAGAGCAAAATGCTATCCACAAGTCTTAATCATCATTTAAATTGCATGTTGAAGAAGAAGAAGAAGAAAAAAAATAGAAATACTAAAAACTATAAATGAAAATGGAAACGAACACACACACACACAAGCGAATGTATGTGTGAGGTTCCTTGCACACGTGAAAAAGGAGACAACTCCCAGGTAACTTCTTCTGATCAAGTGGCCCCCAAGGAGTCGTAAACATAGGTGGAGCCCAACACACCCCGTCTATGCCACGGCATGTGTATCTTTTTCAAAGAGGACACTAACACACACACTGGCACACTCCGACACACTCGAAACGTGAAATGTGCACGTGGCCAACTAAACGAGACACTGTGCAGCGCTGTGCCGACACCACTAGAAAATAACTATACGAACCACACAAACACACACACACACCTACGTATAGACAGGGCTCCTAACATTTCCCCTAACATTGAAAGAAGCCAGTCAATACAGTGAAAATCCTAAGGAAAACTCTAACAGAAAAGACCTTTCAAGACACTCGTTTTTTATGGAAGACCAATTGGAACCCAGTTGATTCCAGAAATCAAGGTAGTCTCATAGAATCAGAATTGCAGTAATACCAAAGGCACTCATAATTCCTAGACTTATTGAGATTCCTAAGACAGGAAAGACCTTGCTAGATACTCGTTTTTTATGGAAGACCAATTGGAACCCAGTTGATTCCAGAAATCAAAGTAGTCTCATATTACTCTCATAGGGCACTCATAATTCCAGAAATCATGGCAGTCTCATAGAATCAGAATTGCAGTAATACCAAAGGCACTCATAATTCCTAGACTTATTGAGATTCCTAAGACAGGAAAGACCTTGCTAGATACTCGTTTTTTATGGAAGACCAATTGGAACCCAGTTGATTCCAGAAATCAAAGTAGTCTCATATTACTCTCATAGGGCACTCATAATTCCTCGACCCACTAAGAATCCTAAGACAGGAAATAAATAGCGAAGTACTTAGTTTTTAGAAGATGAAGTAGATCCCAGCTAATCCCAGGAAATCAAAGTTTTCTTAATCTGTTTTACAATTTTCAGATTTCGATAAGCCTTGAAGGGTTGATATTTTCAAAAAATCTAATAGTTCACAGACTTATTTAGACTCCCAAGTTATTGGCGAAGATATTTCAAAGCTTTAGGTTCTTAGAAGTTAAAGTAGATCCAGCTGATACCAAAAATCAAGATGATCTCATGAAACCTCAGATAACTAAAGGCTTGGTAATTCCGAAAAGAATCCCAAGTAGACTGTCAATTCCCTCAAATTATCTTCCAAGCAGGCAGAATCCAACCCGATATCTTGAAATATCTCCCATGCAATGTACAAATCGGGGCTCCCGTCTTACCATAAACAGCGCCCGATTTGGACTTCTAAGTCCCCCCCATTATCTCCCAAGCCGGCAGAGTCCCACTTGTAATCTTGAAATATTTCCCTTACAATATGCAAGTCGAGGCTCCCGTCTTACCATAAAGAATGACCGATCCGATCTTTTAAACCCTCCAGTTTATCTCCCAAACCGTCAGAGTCCCACACAAAATCTTGAAATATTTCTGGACTCCCATTTTACCATAAAGAACGTACGATCCAGGTTAATTTAATAATGTTTCTCAATCACTTTGTTACTGATATAGCCGATATAGTCTCTCGCTGGATATCCCAGAGTTGCTCACCTTAGAGTCTTCACTGTAGTTGGACACGCACAGCAAAGTGTGAAGTTTCTTGCCTCTGTTCCTTGACTCTCAACTCCTAACTTTCGCAACTTCAGTTCAGTTTCGCCCACTTTTCCAGCCGGCAAACTTTTCCACGCAGCATAATTTTTAACCAACGGTTACCACATCTGCATCTCTCCCCCTATTCCCCCCTGCCCCCGTCCCCCCTCAACTCTCATACTGTGTGTGCAAAGTTGCACCTCAACAAAACACATGTAAAACAGTAGAAAAACAAAGCCCAACTCAAATATTACATGGAAACCAAAAAAATACACACACACACAACACACACACACACACACAATTTGTTGGCTTAAAAAAGTGGGTATTTTTTTTTTGCAGGGAGTGAAAAAGTGTCCAGCAACAATTGTAAAAACCATTCGGGAATACTGATAAAGTTTCAACCAAAAAAAAAAAAAAAAAACAAAGAAAAACAGAAAAAAATTTTTTTTTTTTTGAAAAAAGAAAAATTATAGAAATAATTACACTTTAATGGGGAAATGGGGAAAATATCTAAATTTTCTGATGTAAATTTTCCGAAAGAGTTTCTCTTTTTTTTTTTATTGGTTTGAGTAAATAAAGATTTGAAATTCAGGTGGATAATTTCAAGTCAGCAAATTTTTTTTTTAGCCTTTTCCAATTATTTTTATTTTTATTCTTCTGTTTTTTTTTTTTTTTGTTGTGTGTAAAATTTGTGTCATGTTTTGCCAAAGGCTTAAGCTGAATTCCTGTTTGGTTTTGGCTGGTGTTTTGCACGTGTTTTGGCCATAAAAAAAAAAATAGGGGAAGGGGAGGGGAGGGGAGGGGGGTGTCAACTTAGTTGACTCAGAGGCGGATATGTCTGGTTTGTCGTGTGAATTGTTTTGGGTCACTGCTGAATCAGCAAAGGACAAAAATACAAAGGAGAGCATAGACTATCAGCAAAAAGGGCCACCTCATCAGCTCATTTCCTTTGGCCTTTACCGCATCCTTTTCGGTCTTCCTAGATGACACAAAACGAGCATAAGAGAGTCATTTAGATTTCGAGCTCTGCAATCCCACATCTAACTGTATTTGTGTGTGTGGTATTTGGAATTGAAGTAATTGTTATGAACTCATTGGGAATGGCCGAAATCATCATCAGCTGCCAAGGGGGCCACAACACTGGCAGAGCAACGTTTGGCAAGGCAAGCAGGACAAGTCCACGGTGCGTGCTCTGCCTTTTCAAAATGGCTAAAATGTTAAGCGACACACACACACAGCACACACACAGCACACAGCATGAACTTTTGTTTCTTGCCCAACCTGTCCCAGACTCACCCAGGTTCTCCTTCAGTTACCAAACGCATCCTGACTGCCTGCTGTTGGCTCCTTGCCGCTGGCATTAACTTCAATGGCAATTGCGGTGATAATTGTTAACAGCTCATGCGCACCAATGGCATCTACGTGCCTCACCCCTCTGTCCCACTCACTCTGTTAGGTTTGAAGATATTTCTTTTGGAATTCTTGTAAAAGCCAAAACAGATCAGAGTTGAATAAAACAAAAGCCCACACACACACAGACCGATTCAGTTGAAATGAGCCGAGTTGAGTTACCAATGCAGATGTCAAGCTGTTCATTAATGTGACCAAAAAAAAAAAGGAGAAAAATTACACACACACACACACACACACGCACACATACAGAGAAAACGGCAACAGCAGGAGAAATTAGAGAAACATCAAGTTCCTGGGCAGTTTCTAACTTACTGGCTGGGGCTAGGGCTGGGGTTAGGGCTGACTAAAAGTGGGTGTGGCATTTTACACGGCAACTTGTTATTTTGTGGCTGACTAATTGCATGTGCAAACGCATCCCTGCCACTGCCCCACCCCCCCTCCCCATCCTCCTCCCCTGCCCAATTCCCATCTCTCAACTACTGTCAACATCAACACGAAACGGCAGCAGCAGCAGCAGCAACAAAGCACCCAACCAACAGCAACATGACCAATTCCAACAACAACAACAAGAACAAGAACAACATTATCATCAGCTGGCATGTGGGCCACTTGCATTCCCACAGTGCAATGTGCGAGAAATTTCGTTTGTATGACAAGAGATTTATGCCTTTGTTGCTGGTATCGTTGCCAACAACAACAACAACCACAGCAACAACAACAACAACAATAACAACTGTCGACTGACCGCCCATCCATTGCCAAAATTCGATGCTTTTTCGTAACCGAGAGAGCTAAATCAACAGCGTCCAGCCTCGGAGCTCATATTCGTCTAAATGGACAGAGGCAGCAGGAGGAGGACGAAAAGGGATTGAGTTGAGTTCAACTCGGTTCCGGGCAACAGTGCGTATGGCTACCCTGGAGTAGGGCATACCCCCCCGTTCGCCCTCGCAAGTATACTTTGAATGCTCTCAGGCTCAGTAGCCACCCCCACCTAAGGCCCGTTCTCTACTAGTCTGACCTGGCCTGGTCTATGGTTTTGTGGTTGCATTTTGCAATTTTGGAAATGATAAAGTGAACAACAAGAAGAACCGGCACAAGTAGCAAAGCCGTTTGGCAATAGGGTAGCTTGATGGGCCAAACCGATCTGAAACTGTTAGGGGGTGCGGGTGGGGGTGGGGGTGTTGTCAGCAACAAGGGTTCAAGTGGTCACAGCGTGACCAGCTCAACCCACACTGCCCCACAGAAAGAGATGAATGAATGCCACTGTATATATGTGTGTGTGTGTGTGTGTGTGTGTGTGTGTGTTTGTTTCATTTTAGCTATTCTTGAGCTGAGAATGAAACAGGGTGGAGCAAAAATGTGAGTGTGGGGTATAAGGGGTTTGGCTGGTGGCAACTGCTTCCGGCAGTAGCACAAAACACCGCACATAAAACAATCAGCCAGCGACCACAAGCTGACACAAGAGCCGGAAGAAATGAAAATGAAGTCACAGCATAGCCGAACAGACTAGAGCAGAGTAGAGCATAGGATAACCCAACCAGAGAACTCGAAACCCTTTTCATACCAACTATTTGATCTGTGTGGTATGTGTAATATGCAGGGTCACGTGTATAGTTCAATGCCACCAAAGTCAGAGTGAGAATTTTTTACTTCTTCATTTACTCAGTTCCTTGTTATACAGATTAGATATATATTTTTCTTGGTTAGGATTTTGGGTGTGTGGAAGTCGATGAATAGCAATGTGAGAAAAAAAAAACAAAAAAAAAATTATATTTTAAGGCCATCGAGGAGCTTACAATTTATATTTGATGGCACGGAGAATGGGATACTTTTCATTGCCAGTGCAGCTGCCGCGGAAATCATCGTAGCTGAGGTCGACAATGGCCACGCCGCCGAGACCCTTGCCCTTCACATAGACAGCCTTGTTGGCAGCAGTGTCGGGATCCTCGTAGGCCACCCAGAAACCGTTCTCGTCATTGTCGTCGGCGGAGCGGTAGGCATAGCTGCCGAAGCGCTTGGTGGGATCACCCACCTTGCGTAGGGGACCGTCGGCGCCCTTCAGATGCTGGTTGGCTGGGTTGGGCAGCTTGGCGCAGACCTCGGGCCAGCTGAGGAAACCGGCCGTTTGGGTCTGAAGACTGGCTGGGGCCACGCCATCGGTGGAGGCTACTGGGGGTAGGCCGGTGAGGCCAGAGTCTTTGGTCATTTTCCAGGCACGTCCCCAGGTGGCTATGCCCACATTCAGCTTGGAGGCAGGGGCATGGTTGTTCAGCCAATACTGAACCTGGAAGTTGACATTGGCCTCGTGATTGCGATCGTTGAGCTCAAAGATGGGGGCGGGGAAATCGGCCACTTCGGGATTACGCTCGGGTGTCTGGAAGTCGTAGGCATGCAGATTCACATAGTCCAGATTGTTGATCAGAGCCGGAACATCATAGAACACTGCAGGCATGAAAGGAAAGAACTAAAAAATTCTGAAAAATTAAAGCAAATTCTGAGACTCACAGGACGAGTTCACATTGGGCAGGACACTCAGGCCAAGGAGATAGCCATCGGGACGGAAGGCATTCTTCAGCTCACGGACGAGAGCTGTGAATTCCTCCTTGTGCTCTTCGGCCTTGGGATCGACCACAAAGTCACCGGAGAAAATCTTCTTGAAACCCTTCCAGAAACTGCCGATGCTGCCATGTACCTTCTTGGGCTTATTCTTGGGGAACTGCCAGGCCAGATCGAGACCATCGAAACCATAGGTCTTCACCAGCGAGTGGGCACTATTGATGAACGGAATACGGGCATTGCTGCTCTCCAATAGGGTCAGATATTTATTGTTATCCGCCTCCACCACATCCTTGTCGCCGCCCACACTCAAAAGGACCTTGAGGGCGGGGTACTTCTTCTTGAGATTTGTGACCGTACGGAACAGACCACTGCCCACATCCAGATCTAGTTTCTCATTGTTACTGACCAGCTTGTTCGAAGAGGGATTGATGCCTGCGTAACCGTAAACCAGATGAGTGCAGAACTGCAGGGCCGGTTCCAAATCGCTCAGAGTCAATTTCGAAAGACCTGACAAATAAAATTTAAAAGTGTTTAATATTTTTTTCTTTTTTTTTTTGTATTTTTTAATTGTTTATGCCCAACCCAAAAAATAAACAACAACAACAACAAATTGATTGTTTGCATAATCAATTAACAAAAGTGAGACCAAGGTAGGGCGAGTGATTTTTTTTTTTTTTTTTTTTGATGCGTCACATTTTGTCGCCACTGCCAATTTCAATTAACAAAAAAAAAAAAAAAACTTCGCACCGCCCCGCGAACTGTCTCACACTTCGAGCCAATTTAATTTGTAAATTGCATTTGCAATTTGTTAGAAAGTTTTTTGAGTCATTCGGCGATCTTGTGACCCCATCAGACCATATTAAATATCCACTATAATTTTGTCGGGCTCTGTTCATTTCAACGGCCTAGAAGCATCCATTATTAATTGAATTAGCAAACATTTTAAATTTAATTTAATTTAATTTTTTTTTTTTTTTTCGATAACCTCTGAAAGACCCCAGCAATCAGAAATGTTGAAAAGGGAGAGGAAGAATTGGTTCTGTTTTTTTTTCTAATCAAGACTTTTTTTTTGGGGACTCACCTTCTCTGATGAAACTGGCCCCATCGTAATAGCAGACCACATGAGTACTGCCAGCGGCTGCTTGGGTCTGGCCAAAGGCCAAAGCGGCCATCAAAATTGGAACCAAGGCAAAGAGCTTCATGTCTTTACTGTTTCAATAAAAAAACAAGAGATTATTAAATCATTTAAAAAATTTATATATATATATAGATTTTATATTCCTAGAATAATTAGAAAACAAAACACTTTGATTGTCACTTTATGGATTCTTAGAAAAAAAATCAACTTCAAATTAAACATTTCAAGTCAACAACAAATTAACACAAAGTGTGACAAGAAAAAAAAATAAAACACTTAAAAAAATTAAGAAAAAAAAAAAACACCAGTCAAGTCGGTTGGTTGGTTTGTTGGGTTTCTTGGTCAACTCACTTGTTGTGCTCGCATTAAAAGTAAAAATGAAACTGTGCGAGGCTGGCGACAGGCAAAACTTTAAGTGAACTCGCTGAGAAGAATTTGAAAAGCAAGAAAAAAAAAAAAAAAAACAAAAAAATAAATAAAAACTAAACCAAAGCGCAGACAGCAAAAACAAGCGCAGCGACGAACAAAAAAAAAAAACACGACGAAAACGAAACGAGAACGAAACACGACTTGGAAATGAAACACTCACAAAGATGCGACAAGATGAATAATAACAACAACAATAACAATAACCTGAGCAATTGATAGCAATGCCAAATACAAAATAGACCCGTTCGGTTTTGACAAGCCTCTCGCTTGCTCTGCCTCTCTCTCTCTCTCTCTCCCTCTCCCTTTACAAGCTTACAGAATACAAAGAATCTGAATTAGGCTTGGGCAGATTCCACTAGATAAGCAAAATATTTTTCAAAAATAAAAAGACCCTGAAATATATGAACAAACCTGATATCCATTTCAAATCTTGGTTCAAAGACCTTCTTCGACTTCCTAAAAAGAGTATCACATTTTTATCGTTTAACTGGGCACTTGAAAAATTTAGCTAATATTTTTCATCTCTGTAATATGTTTTTTCCTGTTTTTTTTTTTCACGGAGGCCTTTTTCAGGCCGATTAACTGCTTCATGATGTCATTTGCTGAGCTGTCTGCGTTGACTGATTCTGCATACAAAATAAGTCAAACTGATTTTTAGATTATCATCGCTCAACAACAACAACAACAACATAGCAAAATGCTTGAATAATTAATTAAAAGTTTTCAACCATAATTCATAAATCATTTTAAATAATACAAAATGTATAAAACTCTTCGAGAAAGACAAAAGCAAAAATGATCCATCAAAATAAATTTGCATTTATCATGTGTAAATTTTGCACTAATTACAAAATTTGCTGGGCTCGAGCAGGTTTTAATTTCCACGAATTTGTTATTTGTTTATAAGAAAATCGGATTACGAAATCTATTCGAAGCTTTCTTTCGAAACTAGTCTTGCCAGCTATACAGACTATATCATACATATAGTCATTCGATTTGTTGGAAGCTTGGAACACATTTTTCCCCCAACTTCAAAAATTATTTATTCTATTTGAAAAGTCAGTCAGACGATTTTATTATAATCAATATAAGTTAGAGCTTTTTCTTAAGCCGATATCATATACTAGATATGTGATATAGTACTCTGATCCTATGATTCTCAGATCAGTAAGTTTTGAAATTATTAGTAAGACCAATTTAGATTCAAATGAGAGCTATATATTTTCGCGATCTGATAAATATTTATCCCCGTGAAATTTTGAAAGTATCAGTCATTATCTGTAGGGGTTATGCCCAAGACCGGTTAAGGTGGCTATAGCTCCAAGACCAATTTAAATTCAAATGAGAGCTATATATTATCCCTCTGAAATTTTGAAAATATCAGTCATTATCTGTAGGGGTTATGCCTAAGACCGATTAGGGTTACTATAGTCCACCGATCTGACCAATTCCTGCTAAAGAAAGGTGTATACCAGGTCTCATTATACGACGAGCCTGGTTCAAGCGATTTATATAACTCTTATATAGGTAACGGTTTGGGTCTATAAAGCCTGATTCTGTTCTGTTAATTTTCTATTTAAGAAATTTTCGTTACCTTGTTTTGAATCAGAGCTGCTCTCCCTCTGGATTCATCTGATACTAATACTCTTTGCAAACTATTATATTTTCCAAAATATTTTGTCTCTTGCTTTTAAATAAATATGCACACTCTGCAGACAGACAAGACTTATTTTATTCGACATATTTTTTTTTTTGTAGATTTTCTAATGAAATCACCAACGTGCAGCTTTATCAATTTGTGTCAGGCAAGAGGTCAGCCAGGCAAATGAATCTGGTTTCTCTCTGTCTCACTGTTTATCTCTCTCTTTCTCATACACAAACACAAACATATAATTCTTGTTCTATTGAAAATGTATTTTAATATTCAAATAATGAATTTGTGACAGCCTATCGTGTGCACATGTTGGGTCACCTAAATTTGATATTTTTCAAAATGTCCAACTTTTTTGGTCTGAAAATACAATGAAAAATTACTGACAAAAAGAAAGAACAACACTATTAAAATTCATCAATATTACAAGCGCATCAAAATACATTTACTTAATATATATATAATATAATTTTTTTTTATTATTATTATTTTAAATGATTATTAATTACAGCCGTCATTGGTTAAGTAATTATTAAATAAAATAAATAATCATAATAGAGAGTCTCTGTAAATATTTTGTTACAATTAAAATGAGACTTTAACAAAAAAAAAATCAAAAACAAAAAACAAATGCACAAGCATATCAGAATTGTTTCAATTTTTTTTTTCTTTGTACAAAAATTTCTGCTATGTAATTAAAATATTATGAGAATATTTTACTAGAGCAGCCTGAAAGTATGCAATGGTATTTTCTATTTGATCCGCCATGTGTCAATTTTTTGCACTCTTTGATTTGGATTTATTTGTTTAATTTGCAAATAAACAAAATGAGTGGATAAAACAAAAAAAAAAAAAAAACCAAAGCTTGCAATTGTAATTAATGCTACGTTAATCAACAGCAAATCCCCAGGTTTGAACGTGTAGTATCCTGTGGGCGGTGGGGGGCAGGCAAGGGCCTGCGTATTCAATTTATAAATAATAAACAAGTAAAAAAAAAGAAAAAAAGATACACAAACAAATAAATGCAAATTAAATTGGCAACTATTTAAACAAGCCAAATGACCAAGCGACAAGCTGAGAAAACAAACCCGACCGACTGACTGGCTGACTGACTGAGTGAGTGACTGTCTGGGCCAAACGCCAAACCAATCGACCGACAAATAATTGACCAACTGACAATGAGTTTAAAATGTGGCCAATGACCAGTAAGCATTCCCATATCCAAGAGAGTCGACCCAAATGGTTCCCAGAACAAGTTCCGAAGATTAACTCAAAGAACTTGGCTGCCATGATAGAAACTGATTCATTTCACTGAACCTAAGGGCTCTGATCAATGGTGTGTGTGCGTGGGTGTGTGTGTGTGTGGTCTTTTTGTGGGTGTGTAAATGAATTTTATTTATTTTCATTATTAAATGTGTAATCAGTGAAAATAAACAATTAAAAATGTTTATTTCACGCGTTGAATTCAGCCCCTCGAGCTCTCCATCTCTTTCACTCCATAAAGCATTAACATGCACACACACACATACACACGGGCAATTTAATGAAGCCAAGTGCAAGTGTAAACAAGCCAGTGTGTGGGTTGGTTTGTAATTTAAACCAATTAAACACTTGGCAAATAAACAACAACCGTTTCAGGCAGCATAAACGAGAAGATAATGACTCCCGATAAATCGCATATTATGAATATATCGGCTATTTTTCGTATATCTTCACACACACACACACACACACACACACTTGTAATGAGAATCCAATAATGCTGATAGTCATAGGCCTGACCCCCCCTCGACCTCATCATATTAAGTATGACATACAAACGATATCCGACCACGACCAATTTGAATTCTGATCAGGTCAAACAAAAAAAAACAAAAACAACAAAAACAAATGTGCCGAAGAGAGTATATAAAACTGAAATTCAGATATTCTGAAATTCCATTGCATAATAAATAAATTTAATGCACAAATAAAATATACCAACAAAAGCATTGAGGAAAACAACAACAACAACAACAACAACAACAACAACAACAAAGAAAAACATGTGGGCCAGCCGCTTCCCATTTTTTGTCTGTGTAAAAATCAATGAAAGCAATAGTGTGCATGTGTGTGTGTGTGTGTGAAATAAAGTGCACAACAATTAACGCCAAAGACATGAAGGCAATCGAAAGAGCGAGAGAGAGAGAGAGAGAAAAAATTATATTTAAATCAACGTATAAATTAAAAAAATACAAAAAAAAAAAATAAATAAATAAAATGCCAATGAATATGAAAAATTGCAAAAATATTGCCACTCAATTTAAAACCGAATGAGCCAGAGTCTCTTCGCTTGGGTGTGAGAATTTTTAACTTGCAGAATCCTGAATTCGTAAAAAAAAAAACAGAAATTAAATAAAAAATATAAATAAATTAATTAGTTTGATATATTTTTTTTTTGTTAACGGCGGCAATCTAATTAAATGAACCGGCAGCAGACAACATATTTGATTTGTCATCATTAATCAAGGCGGCATCAATGCAAATGGAGGGGGCGGGTCCGGAGGGGCGTTGGTTAAAGCCTAATTAAAATGAGTTGTAAAAAAAAAACGAAAGAATTATCTAAAATAATAAGTAAAATTATTAATAATAATTTGAAATTTTTTTCATTCACTTCAAAAAATCACTTTAAAAATTTCTCATAAAAAAATTAAAATAAAATAAAATAAATAAATGCTTACATTCATGAAAGGCAAAAATGAAATGACAATGGAGTAAGAAAAAAAAATAGAGTTAATATCGAATTGTGTTGTAGGCATCATCATAAATCCTCCAAGGCAAACGGATCGCAACGATGAGGACGAAAATGCCACTGAACAGGCTCAGAGCCCGCCAGGCGACGTTGCCCCAAAGCGAAAAGAAAATTGCACAAATAAACCAACAACAATATAGAAATATAAAGAGACGGAGAGAGAGCGAGAGAGAGAGAGAGAGAGAGGGGAAGAGAAAAGAGCAAAACAAAACAAAGCCCGAAAACAAAATATATGGCAAATAAAATTACGTGAAACAGACGTGGATGCAGTCGACGCTGAAAGTTATGGAAGATGAAGGCAGAACAAGAAGAAGTAGAAAAAGGACGAAGGCGACGACAGAAACAAAAATATACAGTTATAATATGAATACACATTTGTGGAATGGAAAGTGTTGAAGGGGGCAAATATGCAGGCAGCGCACGTCATTGTCCCAAAAAAAAAAAAAAGCGAAGCCTTAAAAAATAAAAATTCCCAAAATGAATGCCATATAAAAATATATATAAAAAATCGGAACGTTAAGCTCAGACGTAGCCGAGTTTGGTATACTCTTTACCTGGACCGTATAACTGTATGATTTTTTCTTAGGGAGCTATAGAGGGGAAGCTACATATATGATATAGTCATCCGATTTCCATGAAATTTGGTGTGATTAAAAATTATTAGAGCAAAATGTATTGTGCTTTATTTGGTGGCGATTGGTTCATAAATAACCCATTTTCTGTCAAAAGAAAAAAAATAAAGGAAAACAGGATTTTTTGTCCCATTGTAGCTTTATGATATAACCATCCAATTTTGCACAGCTGTCTGATTCGCCAAAAGTCAACTAAGCCCTTAATTTGAATTCAATGTTTTGAAAAACAAAAAAAAGATCGGACCTATGGAAGCTATATGATATAGTACTTCGGTCAGAAGAAACTTCACATTTTTATCAAAAACATATTCAAACTTATAACTGTCAGGTTGGGTACCAAAACAATTATGACCTTACTTTTTTTGAGTTTGTTGTGGTTTTATGTTTTTTATTCCGAACCTAAATCGGTTATCGAGAAAATATAATTAAGTTGATCTAACCTGTAGAATATATGATGAAATTTTCTAGCCCTTACCAACTCGAACGTGGCCAGATCGATTTCCCTAGTCATCCTGATAATAGATAATAGTTTAGACAACTTTGGGGGGTCTCCGACATCTCCTTCTCTATTTTAGAATACATTTCACAAACTTACTATACCCTTTTACTATATAATACAGGGTATAATGACCATAGCCGACTTGGCAAAAAGTGAATACTCTTTTTTTCTGTCATCGAAAACTGAAAGGGCAATTTTTTTCGAAATCAAAAAAGGGGACAAAAGAAATTTTACGTTTGAAGCCGTCCAAGTTAGATTTGCTTGGGCTGGCATCTGTTGACGTGGTTGTTTATATAGAATTTATATGTGAAGAGTGCTTTATTTATTTTCATTTGTGATTTTTATTTTCCAACATTTATCAGAGTTTCTTTGTGTGCAGTTGTGTCTGACTGGCCCAAGCAGAAAGTCAATGAGCCAAAAAAACTGCAACACCAAAAGCAACAACAATAACAACAACAACAACAACAACAGCAACAGCAATCATCAAGCGTGGCGAATGTGTTGTCGGACGACCAAAAAGGAATGACAATGAGAATGGCAATGGGAAATGAAAATGGTGAAAGAGCATGCAACAACCGTTGCTGCTGGCATGTGGCACATAAACGAAATGTCTACCAGCCCACAGAGTCAGTTGACTTGCATAGCACGCTTTCCCACACACACACACACACACATGCAGCCAGACACTCGCATATTGCGTATACGCCCGATCGCACAAGCGTAAGAAAAAAGAAAAAAAAACGCATGAAGGCATAAAACTTTCTAGCAAATGCAGCTAGTTTGAAATATGCTTAATATACGCGAAATACTTGACAAAAATGTCTTTCTTCCAGAATGAGAAAATCACTGGGCGAGAAGCGAATAATAAAGAAACCCATTTTCTCTTCTCTATCCTAGCCAACTCATTCAAATTATCTTGAATAATTTTAACAAATATATGGAAAGAAAATTTAAAGAAAAAATCATAATAATTATCAAAAAATAAGGGCAGACTTCAAATCGGTCAAGAGAGTTCTTCGCTCAAGGAAATTCGCACCAGGCAGTCTCATTGGTTTCTGTTTTATTCGACATGGACAAGCTGGCAGAAGCCAGATTCTCATTTATTTCTGATAAAATATATATACATATATACAGTCTGAAAATCAGAAAAATTTACTTTCAATTACCTCAAACAGTTTTCATGAGATTGAGCTAGTCACCCAGCCAGAAAGACTCGAGACGATCACAAAGATCCTTGTCTGTCCAGATGCCTCAGATATAATCTACACCCATTCGACTTGATCAGGGATGTGACAAGTTATTAGCTCCGTGATTGAAGTGCTTCTGTCCTGATTATATGATAATGTCAGATGATTGATCCGATTGACCAAAGTATAAAATAAGCTTTTATCTGAAAAGCACTGAATGGTTTTTTTTTTTTTTTAATCTGAAAGTGTCATTGATTTAGCTGCCAGGCCCTGCAAATGCAATTTGAAATTGCGGTAAAATTTCAATGGAACAGAAATGGAAATTCTTCATTGCTGATTGATGATGAAAATGAACAAGCGCTGACCGCATTGGCTTGATTGTTGGCTGGCTGTTTGAAGTGAAGAGGAGGAGGAGGAGTTCGAGTTGACTTGTCACACAGCAGGTAATTTGAAGTTGTGGTGGAGCGAAGCGAAAAAAAAAACTCGAATAGCGATTCGCAGTTTCAGGATCATTCAGAATAAACCAAACCACAAACGGAAGCAACAATAGGAGAGCAAAACTTAAGGTGGGATATGAGATGCCATTGGTGTGTTTGTGTCAGTTTGGAATTTGCAAAAGCACAAAACGAATTGAATGCCACAAAATTGCATCAACACGCATGTTTACCGATTTAGTTCGGCTTGGCGCTGCGTGGTGGGGTAGGCGAGGAGGTTGGGGGTTGGAGGGTGGTGGGGGCGATAGAAAATTTCCATATTGTTAGTAAAATTTTGTTTTTGGCTGCGTTGTAGTTGGCATAGGAAATTTTGTATTGGCAATGCGATTTTGTAGACGCCAAAGTATTGCCCGAAATGTTTATCACTTTATAATTGGTTTTTGTGTGCACAGCAGATGCCACCAGGCATTGGTGGCCACCATGGCACTTGGCACTGCACCAAACCAGCACTCAGTGCAACATGCCACAAGGATCAACCACAATGCCAGCCAAAACCCCAACTCGAGTGGAGTTGAATTTAGTTTTTTTTTTGTTGCTCCATTTTGTTTTGTTTTGTTTTTTGCCGAGTTCAAGTGACGGGTGATTGTGTAAACGAGACAGCCCTGCAAAACAGTCGAAGTAGAAGTAGAAGAAGTTTGCAAACAAGAACAATAACAAGCCGAACAGGACTCAGCACCATGGCAGAGACAGAGGTGGAGACAGACCAAAGAATGCTGAGTGTGTTGAAAGAGTTGGGAAATATTTTTCACCCGCCTCTAAAGGTAGGCTTTGTGGTATTTTCTTTTTTGTTTTTTTTTTTTGCTGCTTCTTTTCTGGTTTCAATTTTGGTGAATTTTTGCTGGTGATCCTTGAAAGCAGGCAATGAATTTGTTGCTTTTGCCCCCTTCTCTCCCAACCGGATAACAACAACAAAATTTTATGCAGTGCAGCATTTCGAGTGCCGTCCAAAAAGGTGTGCAACTCTCAACTTGACCCTCAAGCCTCCAACTCGCCGTTCAATTCAACTGATGTTGTGCAGCGCACTTGAATAACTTTTCAAGCTGTTGCACCAAGCTCAGAAACCTTGGGCCAGGGTAATGGGTAATGGGTTAAGGGGGAGGAGGGTAGTGGCAGACACTGGCAGAAGACGCTACCAACTGACGACTGCCAGTTGAGTTGTTGCGAATTTCTGGTTTCACGCTGACTGAATTTGATTGGAAATTTTCGTACTGGATAGCTCTAAGCAGCAAAGGAAAAGGAGTCAATGACTGAAAACTGAAACAGGAAAATACCAACAACAACAACAACAACAACAGCAACAAAATAAACAAACTTCCGCTGTGTAGGAAGGCGAACGTCTGCCAGTTAAGGATCATTTTGGGCAAGCCAAGTGAAAGCCACAGCAAAGAACCTTTGATGAGGATACGTGGATACTTGGTTACTCCCAAAAGACAGATCAAGAGCTGTCCAATGGAAGATAATAAAAATAACGTAAGGAACAAGCCAAGACTTACTTGAAATTGGAATATGGAAAGTCAGCAAGTCCATATTTTCGAGTCCCAAAGAAAAGTTTGAGGAGGACAGAAAAACTGTACTGATAAGCTCTGGAATAAGCTATGGATCTATGGGAGCGTTGGTGGAAATGACAGGACAGAAGCTTGATACAAAATAATTTGAATTTGAAAAATTGGGTAAACATAACCGATAAGTTCATTAAGAGCTAAAAGATATAGTAGCTCGATCCAAAAACACAGAACTTTGAGAGAGGAATTTCATTACTAGGCAAAACAGTGATGAAGCAAAACCTTGGGCTTCTCTTTCGAGGAAGCTTCAGTTATATAGAGTTCATTCCGAACCTAAATCAGATATATGAAAAGCTTAAAAGCCTTGATTGGGATACATATAGCAGCTCGATCCAAATACAAAGCAGTTATGCTGCTTCTCTTTGGTGGTAGCTTGAGTTATATAGATTTCATTCCGAACCTAAATCAGATATATGAAAAGCTTAAAAGCCTTGATTGGCATAATCTGAGATGCCATTTCATCTCAACGAAAAGATCTTGATTATTCTCAGTAGGTTCGACATCCATTTCTGTGTTACAAATTTCGTATAAAAGGAGAAAGAAATTGAGGGCTGGAAAAAAAAAGAAAATTGCTTATGAAAATTGACAAGTTTCTAGCGAGGCTGGTCTGGCAATAAAGAAGTGTCTAGAAAAGCGAAATGAGAAATGAAGCCAGAAATTCGAAAAGTCTGCTGGTCCGGGTCCAAGACCGCGTCCGAATTGGCCTGGCCTTGCAGTTGATAACACAGCAATTGGAAATTATTAATTTCAATCAAAACTTTCCACGTTATCCTTGTTATTGTTGTTGTTGTTGTTGTTGTCCTCCTTGTCTCTGCTTATCTCAGCCATAAGTTAAGGCAATCGTAGCTAAAAAGTTTTTCGTTTATTCGGACACACTTGGACCTTCCATAATTCATGTTCAAGTTCACACACACACACACACACACCAACCCCCGCACACGCACACTCACACGCTCACAAAACGGTGAGAGAGGGAGAGTAGCTCGACCCTCCACCAAATTGGTCTTTTGTTTTCATGGACAACATCATTTATATTGGTTTGAAAATTGTCAGCTGCCCCCTAAGGCCAAGTTAAGTCAAGGGCCAAGTCAAGCCAACCAGTCATCTAGTCAGTCCATCAACTTTTGTTTACTTAAAAATTTATATCATTGTGGTCTGTCATCGATCAAATTGATGTATGTCAAAGCCTTGCCCCCTTCCCCCAATAAAAAAAAAAACAACTAACCCACTCAGAAAGCAATAAAAATAACAACATGGTCGACAAAATATTCTAAAATATTTTTTTTTCACCAAAAAAAATAAAAATAAAAAATTAAATAGTTCCTTGAATTTCGTAGCCCCTCAAGCCTGCTCATATAAATTGTTATATTTTTTGCACATGAGAATTTGCTTGGCCACTGTTGCTGTTTGTTTTGCGAAATAAACGATTTGACCACATGGCGTATGTGTAACTCAAGTCAGTTTCAGTTTGAGGCTGAGTGGGGGCTGACTGGGTGAATGAAATGCCAATGCAGCTGGTTTTTTGGGGCTTGCCAAATATGCTACATTACTTTTGCCTTAAATTGCACTTAGGACCACAAATAAGGAATGAAATTCAACAATAAGAACTTTCAGCTTTTTCAAATAGCCTGAGAGCTGCGAGAGATCGTCGAAAGAAGCTGGGACCACACAGAACACACAGAGAGCCTGGAGCCTGGAGCATCATTACTCTTGGCGAATGAGTTGACAACTTTCGTTTGCCTGTGCCCTGGTGTATGTATGTGTGTGTGTGTGAGTGGAAAATGTAACCACAGAAAAGACAAATAACACACATGTCATTCGGCCGCATTGGCAGAAAAGGCTTGAAGTGCCACAGTGGGCTGGCCGGATGGGCGTGTCTATGACTTATTCATGTGCTCTCCAATAGCAACAGCGCAGCATCATCATTGACAAACGACCAACACAACTGGGGAAAATATCCGAGAAAATCTGAACTAAAGAAAATGTAAGCTCAACTCAAGCCTTTCCGAGCGGACTAAAACAAAAAAAAAAAAAAAAACGAACCATCAAAATAAAAATCTCAATCAGGCTGGCACTAAAAATCACTTACCAAATACCATCTCAGGCTTTGGCATACTAATGAACTGTCATACCCACACACACACACACACACACGCACACACATGTTTGTTAAGCAAAAGTGGAAGAGTGGTGGTGAGCTCAAGTGCTCATATATCTTTGGTCCTGGTATGCTTAAATTACACTAAATCACAGCCAAACAAATTGAATTTTAAGTTGCCCAACCAGACTATTCCTTGGCCACAAAAACTCCTTGCCAACAACAACAACAACAACAACACCACCAACAAAGCCAAAGAATGACGAAAAATGCCCACCAAGGAGGACAAAAAAAAAAAAAGAGAAAAAAAGGGCCAGAGAAATCAGCCGGCAAACCACCCACTTGAAATACTCTTCAGTTTGCCACCATTCCAAGCATTTTCAGGTGTCTTTTATCTTCATCTTATTGTATTTTAGGAGAACTTTCTGCCCACACCGCACAGACATTAGGCTGACAAACAATGCAACCGCAATGGTGGCAGTGATGTTGGCCAAGTCGAGTGGTTTGCCTTGCCTTGCCTTGCCTTGGCTCGGTTTGGCTTGGTTTGGCTTGGCTTGCCATGGCCAGATTGATGTCAAAACCCACACAGGCAACACTCGAAATTGCACTTAGTGTGTGGGTAACAAAGGCGTAGCCAAAAGAGGGGTCAGCCGTTGACTAACGAACACTATCAGTTAAATCTTGAAATTGCGCTTGGCAAGCGTTCAACATAACCCAAACCTGGCCGAGTCGAGTCAAGTCGAGTCGAGTCGAGTCGAGTCGAGTCAACGCGAATTTGTTCGCATCGAGCCTGGTTGGCAGCAGCCAGTCCTGCTTGGTCGCTTGGTTGACATGCAAAAATCCAATGCCAGCCAGAACCAGAGCCAGAGCCAGGCCCGACCACCTGGTCTAGCCCGAATCGCTCCCTTTCCCAGAGAACAGTTTCAGTCATCAGCATTTCAAATTGCTTCGCATTACACGCCATTGAGGCAGCCACGAAAGGCCCCTCTTCGTTCTCTTTTCTATCTTGTCTTCTTTCTTTCTTTTTTTTTTGTTTTTGATATATCTGCATATATATTCCTGTATATAAGTAACGAGCTGAGATTTTCTTTTACTTGCAGAATTTTCATTTCATTTTGGTTTGGTGAGTATTCTTTCTTGCCTTCTTTCTTTCTTTTTTTTTGATTTTTTTATTATTTTATTTTTTATATTTTCTTCTTTTTTTTAACTGCTCGCCGCAGATGCTATCAATATTTATCTTCCTTTTGGATTCCTTTACTTTGCCACAGGCCATGGCCTCAAAAAGGTGTTGGAGTCTGAGATTTTTATATATACTATATCATATATATATATATATATATATTTTTGTAACAATATTTTTCTTGAGATTTCATATCATTTATCAGGCTTGACGACAAATTTGTCATTCTGAATCTGTCAATTTCTGCTTTATTAATATTATACGAGACTGGGGCACTCTAATTCTCAACTGGCCCAGCCCCTTCCGCTCCCTCTCTCTCTCTCTCTCTCTCTGTGTGTGTATAAGGCAGTTCAGTCAGTCAGTCTGCCAGGCCATCAAGTGGCTCAGATTTTCACTTACAGTGATTTGATGAACTCACACACACACACACACACACACACACACACACACACACACACACACACACAAAGGACACTGAGACAAATGTAGGTTGGGGGTAGACAGGCAGATTGGTTAACCACAGAACGCTTTAGACAGAAATATTTTGTAGGCGTAACTGTGGCGATGACTGTCACTCCAAGGGCAGCCCACAAATCCCTAAGCCAGGTCTCTTCCATTCCTGTCAGACTGTTGACAGACCCACTTTCACCTCACCTCACCGCTGACAGCTACTAGTCTGTGTGTGTGTGTGTGTGTGTGTGTGAGTGTGTCCATTTTTAGTCCAAATGAATTTATTGCCTGCTTTGTAAATGCTCGTATAATTCAGTAGTTGGGCAAAAAAGGGTCTCTCAGCTTAGTATTTCTGTTCTTTTGGTTTCTTATCTAATTAAGTTAAGCCCGCAGGAAATTCACAATTCCCTTCGCTCCAATTTTGTCAAAGCAATTCTCACATCAAAATTGATTTTTAATCAAAACAAAAGGTGTCAGCGACACCAAACAAAACAAAATAAAACAAAACAATAAACAAAAAATCTAAAATAAATGATGCCATAAACAGATCCATTGACATACACCTAACATAAGATAAATTAAAGGCAATTTACAAGCGGGCACCGAAAGAATGGGAAACAAAAATTTTTATCTGGAAAATTTATAAATCTTTATAGCAAATATATGGCTTATTTAAATATCTCTCTCTCTCTCTCATATCTCAGCCTCGGCGGTCTCACCTGCATTTATTTTATTTGACATTATGGAAGACACAGACAGGGCAAAAAAAAATAAAATAAACAAAGAAGAATGAGAAAAATGTAAATGTGAACATTTTACGCCTATGAACTTTATTGATGGCATAAATAAAAATAACCCAGAACCACATCCAGACCCAGACCAGAACATAGTCAACAAGATTGGAAGGAATTGTATATGCCTTTACAATCAATTTATAACCACTCAGATGCGCGTCAATCATTTTAAGAGACTTTCAGAAATCTTAAGAATTCCGAGGAGACTTTTAATGGTCATTTAATTTTTACTCAGAACTCAGAAGGCAAAAAGGGTATGGTATGGAAATGGCTCAATCTGCTACAGTGCCGGCCATGTTAATGGGCCTCTAGGCCAACCACCACAGACTTCGAGTTGGCAATCATTTAATGACATGGAACACCAGAGCCAACCGAATATAACAAAAGACAATCTGCCAACAAAAAAAAAAAAAAGGTCCATGAAATTCGCTCCATTGCTTATTATTATTATAGGTGGAATGGTTTCATTCCTAGACCACAACAAAAAAGGGGAGGTGGTTAAACATTTCTTGGCTTAATCTGCCCCCAATTGGCTGGCGGGGCAAAGAAGCAGCCCGTTGTCTACTGCATACCAATGTCCTAAAAGGACTCTTTTTTTTTTTCTTTGTGTATATGTCTGTGTATGTCTGTGTCTGTCCTTTTATTATATACGAGACACTTAAACGCATTCGGATGAATGAGGCCATAAACCAATCAAAATATAATTCAATGTATTTTTATTGGCAAATTATGTAAAAGTGATTTGAATGTTTCTGGTTCCACGAAAAATTCTTAACGAAATTCTAATTTTTATCTATCTATATTTGATGCATGAGTGTGAAAAAAGGGGGACTGAAAATATCACAAAATTATATAGATCGAAGAAAGAGTGAGAGAAGGCATATTTCACACAATTTCAAAATAGAAAGTGCTCATCAAGAATAAATCAAAAAATATTACCCGACCAGGTCCTAGATAAATTGAGACGCAGAGGAGCTCCATTTAAATTAAAAAAACTAGATACTTAGGGTCAAGGAAATTTTATTGATTTTAGAACAATCAAATAGATAATTCTTAAGGGGGATTATCTGGTTATTAATTAATAATTATGATATAAACATCGGATATGTTGAACGATTGCAATCAATCTGAATGTTCAGACTCTAACAGTATCGAATTGGTATATACGACTTATTTAAGCTATGCCGATCTTTAATCTGTTCATATATAGAGCGGGAATATATCAAAAAACCATAGCTCATAACCTTGTTTATATATCACTTTATCATATGTATTAGATCTCTTATCAAATAAGGTAATATTGCTGTTTTCGATAGATTAATCCAAAGAGGACTAGGGAAGAAACTAGATACGATTTGATGTATACCCAATTGTTAATTATAGTGGGGCTGATCTTTTAAGATCGGAGGAATTAAGCTGGACTTTTTGGTAGCACAATTCGATTCTAAACATTACAGGAAAGACTATATCTATATCTATATATATCTATATCTATATCTATATCTATATCTATATCTATATCTATATCTATATCTATATCTATATCTATATCTATATCTATATCTATATCTATATCTATATCTATATCTATATCTATATCTATATCTATATCTATATCTATATCTATATCTATATCTATATCTATATCTATATCTATATCTATATCTATATCTATATCTATATCTATATCTATATCTATATCTATATGGAGGTGACTTCCAAGGCGTTCAGACTATTCCATTAACTGGGTTGAGAAGACCAGAGTATTTGTTACGAAAAATAAAATAATTCTAAGCTGCAAAAGAAGTTTCTCTCCCAGGTTATTTGGTTGTTAATTAAAATTTCGCAATATTTTTGACTTTTGAGTTGGTTTGGGTAATTTAAATAATCCGAAAGGATTTCCAAAAAAAAAAAAAAAACCGACCAAGGGTATGAGGCGAAAATCTGCACTTTCTTTGCCCAATACAAGCAAAGAAGAAACTTTTTTCCCCATAAGACAGTATTACTAACAAAAACAACAACAACAACAACAACAACATCAGCAGCAACAACATGAGTGAGAACTAAAAGAAAAACCGGCAAGCAAAACATAAATGAGCAACTTTGTTGACAGTTGGTTTCTTGATTTTCTCTTTCTAGCCAACTTCTATTTGGGAAGCATCTTTCTCTTTCCAGCATTTTGAACTGTTTGGTTTGTTTTAAGCTCGCTCTCTCTCTTTCTGTTTCCTCTTCTTCTTCTTCTTATTCAGCTTTTTGCACTTCTTTAGTGCCAGAGCCAACATGATAGTCCTCGTCATCCACGTCAGTAAAGTTGTTGTCTTCGCTGAGCTGCTTCGTCTTCTTCTTTTCGCCAACTTAACAAAACAGCACCAAAGACAACAACAACAAGAACAACAACAACAATATGAAGAACAACAATTTCTTCAACGCCAATGTGCAAATTAATTTAAGAGCGGCATTCAAAACACGAAAATCCCTCTTAGCCAGCCACAGTCAACCCTTTAGTCGTAGTACGTATACGCAGCGTTGTCTACAGCAAATGAATCACAAATGCCAACAATAAGGTGGACTAGTCAAAATAGATAAAAAAAAAATATCGCATAGATTTTTTTTTTTTTATATCCAGAATTTTTAGAAATTTAAAGAAAGAAAGAAAAAATCTTTCCATTTTCAATTTCGACCATCTAAGTCCATTTTGGTCCCACTGTACTCAAAAGCCTTTACATAATCCCAGAGCAATTCACAGTCTTGAAAGCCTTGGCACCCTTTACTTTTGCATATCAACTACATGGACATATAAATACTATATATATATATATATCAATGTGTGTATATGAATATATCTGTTTATGTTCCTGTCTTTCAGTGTGCACGGAAGGGCGGAAGGGGTTGCCAGAGAGCTGGGTAAAACTTTGGCGCATATTTATTAAGAACTGTCTGAAATAAATCATATGCAACGCACACACCTTTAGGCGCGTCATCGTCGTCAACGTACTCATCGCTATTATTGCTGTTGTTGTTGTTGTTGTTGTTGTTGTTGTTGGCATACCAGAGATATCCGCATGGCGTTTTGGTTGCGTTTTCCTGAGTTTATTAGCAAGTTGTGGAAGTGAACGATGCCGCTAAATGGGAAAACTTTGACTTAATTAGTGCACACGAATTGTTTGAGTGAAAAGTGAGAAACGAGAAGATATGAAATTGAAATGCCAAACTCTTCTAACTGCACAAATCGCTAAAAAATTATTTATATCTATATCTATACATTTACATATATCCATCAATGGATTAAACAAAGACAATTAGAAAGGCAAATAAATTCTACATAAAATTCACGAAAAGGAGTCATTTTCATGGTGGATTTTTTTTTGACCTACAAAAAAAAAAATAAAAATCTAGAAAAGCATAACGGAAGCCAAAGGACAAAAGAAAAAAAAAAAAAAGAAAACTCTGCCACACACGCAGGGTGGAAAGGGTTGACACACCGAATGCCACTTTTGTCCTGCGGAACAGAGAAACCTGCTAGTGACTAGGGAAAATACAAAAACAACAACAACAACGGCAACAACAACACCAATAAAGACCCTGAAAGACTTCAACAACGATGACAATGGGAATGACAATGAAGATGAAAGCCACCATCACAACTGCCTTTGGGGACTATCGCATTTCGAAACGGAAGCGAAAATTGCTTAAAAGGGAAAAGAGCACATCGGAAGTGACAGGGCAATCGAAGACATACCAGCACACCAGCACTCTTCTATCTGATCTGAACGTTTGCTTACAAAAGGCTTAACCCTACCCGAAGTGCTCACAAATTGTTAATGAAGACAATCAATTCAATCCATTTGATCCATATATATTTTGCCACTACTCCTAATAGAGATGAACAGGTTTAATAAGAAATTAAATGTGCGAATATGGAAACCTAAGTGATTGACTTAACTAACTCTTATTGGCTTAAAATCCAAACCATTTCCAGGTCAATTTAGATTTGATCTACTCCTATCAAATTAGCTATGAAATAAGTCAAAGATTATCTTATTTCTACCTTCAAAATTGAACCTGTTATAGATCGAAAGGAACCAAAGAATCTATAGGAAATAAGTTAAGGATTATCTTCAACTTTCTCCCTTCAAAATGAACCCTGTTTTAGATCGAATGGAACCCGAGAATCTCTAGGAAATAAGTTAAGGATTATGTTCTTTCTCTCTTCAAAATGAAACCTGTTTTAGAGCGAATGGAACCCGAGAATCTCTAGGAATCCAGTCTCTTTCCCACCTAATTTTTTTTTCCGGACTCGAAACGATTTAAGTCTTTCCTGACTTATGAACTGTGTGTATCCGTTTCCTATATATTCGATAACCTCTCAAATCGAGTTGACACATCTTTATCTTAGGCAAAAGTTAAGTTTTTTATCTCTTATTGGCTTTGTTGGATTCAAAGTCTTTTGGGTTGGCTCGATAAGTTTTTGGCTAATGTGTCACATAGTCTGCCAACTTGGCTATTGTTATGGTTGTCCTTATATCTTTCTAGTTTTCGTTGCTGTTGCTGTTATTGTTGCGGACTCTATTGGATTTGCCCTTTGGGTCTGCTGTAGTCAAAGATTGTGGCTGTTACTGTTGCATTCCTGCATAATGCGTAAAAAGGGACTAAAATCAAATAAATAAACATGCATGCTCAAAATGTTGCGGAAGAAGAACTTTGACTTTTCTTTTCTTTTCGTTGAAGTGTCCTCGGTTCTGGCAAGCATCTTGTTGTTGTTCCTGATTCTGTTGTCTAGCATAAAAAGTTGTTTGCCGCCAGGCTTCCTTCAAATGCTTTATAGGTGATAGAAAAATATTTTGTGAACGTGATGAGAATTTATCGCCTGGCTTGCCATCGATGTGTAAAAAAAAATGGATAGATATAACATACAATATTCCCCTTATCGAGAGCATCAAATGGACTACAAAATCAACAAGAGCATAGCCATGGCATGGCATGGCATGGCAACAAAATATGTCGGCGAAAAAACGCACCAAATGGGTTGGGTAGACCCAAGCATAGTATCATGGCAGCCTGGCAACGCGTCTTTCATATTCGCATTTTCATTTTGGTGTGCTTAGCAGACTCAATTGTAACCGATATGGCATACCAGGCCATCAACTCTTTACAACCCTTTGCCTAGATAGAGATAAACTATTGTACTATATTGGCTGTCCAAGATTGATATGGTATGATGTGAAGCTGAAGTGAAATCAGGCTGTAGGTACTGTACTTATTGTACTTTCTGAATAATCCCAAGCTTAACTGAAAGCTAACTCGATTGTCTTGAATAACTGAACAGGGCTAGAAATTGCTTGTGCAACTGCCTGTCATGTGCAACTGAAACAATTAGAATGTACATCTCGATACCGAATTCAAAACTATCAAAACAGACTCCTATTGCCTTAATCAGATCGAACTACGAAAGCCAAGGAAATAATCAATTATTAGGCAACTTAATGCGATGAGCTCTTTGAGTTTTCTAAATTCGAAAATTTGAGGTAAAATTAATTGGTTTCATTCAACTATTTCTTAGAATTGGCTAAATTCCTGATGCCACAGTAGGGTTCATTCAACCAAAAGCGAATATTAGTGAACCCATTCAAAGTTACCTTAAATATGATCAGGACGATACTGGTTGATTTAGTCAAGGATGTCGGAAACTATATAAGCTGGCTTCATTAAATTGGGTAAAGAGAATCTTCAAGACATCAGAACAAACAAGCTTATATTTAATTTGAAAATAGCTGAAAAGAATATAGGGAGCAAATAGAAAGGAGCATAGAACCAACCAACCAAATTATAAGTTAAATGGATTCATCATTTTGTTGCATGTCATTAAGTCTATGGGACCGTTGGATATATCTTTCCTACCCCGAGTTTTAAAGGGTAAATATGAACAGGGCGATACCATTCCTGTCAAGGATCTCGGGAACTATATAGGATGGCTTCCTTAAAATTTTGGTAGAGATAATCTGCTGGACATGAGAAAAGACAAGCTCATATTCTAGAGCTTGGGACCATATAGAAAAGAGTATAGAACCAACCAATCAAATTATAATCATCTCTATATTGCATTTTTTTCAGTATATTATTAAATCTATGGGACCGTTGGATATATCTTTATGCCTCTATTTTTAAAGGGGGCAATATAAACAGGGCGATACTGATTGATTTAGCAATGGATATCAAGGATCTCGGCTGGTTTCCTTAAATTTTTGGTAAATAGAATCTGGAGTGACCGTTGGATATATCCTAATCTTAAAGGGTCTATATAAGATTATCAGAAAAAGCTAAAGCCGCCTTAGTTTCATTAGTTATTTCTTGTTCAAAATGACTTATCCTATCCGAAAGTCATTCAGGTCTCTTAAATTTCTTCAAGCTTAACAAAAAAAAAAATAAATAAAAACCTGTCAATCAATTTTCCCTTTTCCTTAGTCTGCGTAAGGCCTTAAGTACTTTTTCACAGGAAAATTTTCTAGTTAATTCGTTCAGACTGGTTTCGAATTTTTCCTAATAAAGCCAAATGAATCGATTGACTTTAAAATGAAATGTCCTTCCCTGAATTGTGTTTTGTCTGGGACAGCAATTAATTTTCATTAGTCTTACAATAGTTTACTTTCTTTTGATTTCTTTTACCCTAAATTAATATTAATTAACCGGTTGAAGAAACTCTGCTTTATATGTATGTATATGTGTGTGTGTGTGTGTGTGTGTGTTGGAGTAAAAGAAAATTTTGCTCTGCACCTCAATTAATTTGAGTTTATTTTAGTTGTTTTTTTTTTTTTTGGTGGTTTCAGTGGTTCGTTTGCCATTTTCCTTAGCTTTTCCACTTTTATTTTGCTCTTGAAGTATTTACAGTTTAAATAAATATGCCAGGGCAAAGGAATCTCAAGGAATCTGTAAATACCCACAGACCCACGCATACTCCCACTGCCATTGAGAGACAGACACACACACACAGACAGACAGACATACGGACGGACAGACGGACAGACACAACAATCAAAGCCAAAGAGTGCCACACTCATGCAGAGAAGAGACAGAACATCGTCCTCGGACTGACACATTGAAGAACTTAACAAACCGTAAGAAATGAACATTAAACAGGATGTGGACAATGTGCCAAGTTATCTAGATAAATATCTCTGTCTATGTGTGTGTGTGTGTGTGTTTCCATTTGATTGTATTGCTTTTTACTGGTTGAATGAAGTTGCCGAAGTGGCCAAGGCCCGGAGTGCTGCCAACAAAGGTCGCTGGCAGGTCAAAAAAAAAAAAACAGAAAAAATAAAATGGAGCAAAAAAAAAAATTGCCAAGGAATGTGAATTGTCCTGGGTCACAAACGCATTTCCCACACAATCACACACGCACATACAATTCAAATAAAAAATTGTATAAAACGTGGCAGAGTGTGAAGTTGAAGAAAACAACAAAAACAACAAAAACAATAGCAACAACAACAACAAAAGGCCAAAAGCAAAAACTAACCAACAGCAATGAACCTTTACAAATTGAAACACTGATCCTTTTGGGGGAAGACGACAAACTATGTTGAAATTTTTGACACTTGTGGAAACGACCAAACAGAGAGAAGGAGTAGAAAGAGAGAGGGGGGGGAAGTAGTGAAGTTCTGATGGGGCCAAGTGGGTGGGGCAATCACCCACGCTTATGATTGCCATGCCCACTCATGTTGACAATTCTTTCTTACTTTTCTCTTTTTCCTATTTTTCTTTTTTTTTTTGTTTTTTTGGGCTTCTTCTTATTTGTTTGCTTGTTAAGTTTAAACGCTGTAAATGGCTTAGAAAATGCCAACACCAATATCATCCACCCGGTTACCAGCCAGTGGCCAGTCTGCTGCACACTGGACCAAAATCTAATAAAGACATTTTTTTCCTACTGACTGACTTGACTACTTTATCTCTTCATGATGAAATCATTTTAATTAAGAAGATACATTTTTAATTATTATTATTTTATTTTTTTTTAATTGATTATTTTTTCTGTTGATTTGAGGCCACTGTGCATTGAGATATTTTTTGAACAGAAGCACCAAATTGGACACAAATAAAAGTGCTATTGACACAGTTTGTCAAAGACAGCAAAGAAAGAGGTAAATATAGAAGCAACTACAAAGCCCAAAAGATAGAGAGAGAAGAGGGTAGAGGGTGACAGAGAGAGAAAGAGAGGGAAGAGGTTTGGCTTTTGTTATGTTTTGTTTGCCGGGTGTGCATCAAAATAAGCTTGATAGAGTTGTTATTTATCTCTGGTGTTATTTGTGTTCATTGTTGTTGATTTGTTTCGTATCCGTTTTATTGTTGCCACTGTTATTGTTGTTATTGTTGTTGTTATTGTTATGGTTGTCATTGGCAAGTCTGGCCCCTTGGGTGGCCTTGGGCTATCAGGCCAAAGCAAAAGTGACCAACCAAAAACTGGCAGACAAAGTGAAGTGTATTAAATGTTGCCCCAAAACCCACACAGACACAGCGACCCAAAAGTCACAGAAAGCCTTTTACTTTAGACCTATTTCCCCTGCCCCCACCCCTCTATCTCTTTCTCTTGCACACCCTCTCTCTCTCTTTCTGTTTGTTTGCCTGTCTGTCTGTTTGTCTGTTTGTCGGTTTGTTTGTTGACAATGATGAAGTGTTGACAAATGTGTTAAGGGATTTGCGGTTGGTTGACTTTCATTTTCATCGATGATTTTTGAGTGTATTGCTTTTGATTTACTTTGGCAAATATTCTAACAGCCACCCCTAGCCAACCCCGCGCAACTCTTTCAATCCTTAAACGGCTGTCACTTGGCCAACTTGTTATTTCTATTTCTATTTCTATTTTTGTTTTGTCCATCAGGCCAAGGTAAATCATTTATGAGCCGTACTTAAAATAGAAAACTGTTCAAATCGAATAATGTCTATGTTTGTATATATGGCTATAATATATTCAGTTAAAAGCAGACAGACTCTCTCTGCCATGGCAATTGAAAAAGAGCTTTTGTCTGGTTTCATCATGCCAAATAAATAAAACCGTGAAGTGTTGACGACTCGCAAGGGTCCAGATTCAGGTGAGGTGGCACTTTTGTTTCATGTTTCCATGCTTGGTCCAGCAATATACACACACACACACACACACACACACACACACTCATACACATGTGACAGTCATCTAAGCGGCTTAGCATATTCCATTTTTTTTTTTCTCCTGTTTCCTTCTTTTTACAATTTCTATTTAAGCCGACTCAAAGTAATGCTCTAATAAAATCCTTAAAATAGACAAAAAAAAAAAAACTGTACCAAAAAATAGAAAAAAAAACTGTACCAAAAAACCCAACAGTTTTTATAGAACTTTCAAAGTTTTTGGATTCTTTTCGAAGGGAGACAAATTTTTTTTTAAAAAAATCTACAAATTATGAAATTTTGGGCCCGAGGCAAATTTCCGACTGGGAAATTTTTAATTTCCAGAATTATCAGAAGTGGACCAAAAGTGACAGTGTTGCCGTATCCTTTTATTTTTTATTTTTTTTTTTTTTTTGCCCAAAGCCTTAAGCTCTCAGCATTTCATCAACTTGTGAGTCTTACCTTATGTTCATCACATGCTCAGATACACACACACACACAGACATCCCCCACCTTCTGCCTGTTCATCATCATTATACGAAGAGCACTGCATTTAATGTTAAACAAAAACCGCATTAACTGACAATATGAAAAAAATGGCAAAGAAGAGTTGGATGAAGAAGAAGAAGCAGTAGCAAGCAAGCGGTAAATGAAAATGAAGAGGACCAGAACGAAATGAGAATGGCCAACGGGTTGGCCAGCAGAGTTGCCATTTTTCTTTCTGTTTTTTTTTTTTCTTCTTCTTTTTTTTTTCTTTGCCTTTGCTTTTAGTGTGTTTGTTTGTTTGCTGGGTTTTTATATGTAGTTTTTTTTTTTTTTGTTTTCAGAATTTTTCTCTCTTTCTTTTTTTTACATTGAATTGCATTTAATGCATGGCCAACATAATTTTAATGAGTTTTTGCTTTTAATCCGTTTTGCAAACACACATATATCCATGATGCTGGTGGCGGGGGAGGTGTGAGAATGGAGGGACCAACTGGGCAATCCTGCCAAAGAGGGTGGATCAAAAGATGTTGTTGGCTTCTGTTGAAAGCTCCTTGCGGCATTCCCAGACTATTCCCGGCTTGGTTTCTCTTTTTTTTCGTTTTGTTCTTTCAATTTTTATTTTTGGCACAAAATAAAGGAAAATGTTTCATAACGCGATTTTCACAGATATATCCTTTTTTTTTATCATGGCCCTGCATAACTTGTCATCATTTTACATAGTCAGTGTGTCTCTCAGTGTATGTGTGTGTGTGTCGCATGTTTTCTTTCTATCTTTTCTGCAACAATTTCCTTTATGGCCCCAAGCATTTTACGCCCTTCCCCCGGCGCTCCCCTCGAATTTGTCTGCCTTCGAATTTTGCTACTGCTTCTTCTTCTTCTTCTTCCTCTTCTTCGTCGGCTTCTGTTCGTTGTGCCTTCTGGTCGGTGGTGCCACTGTTTGTTATAATTTTCCGCTCTTTTTCAGCATTTTAATTTGATTCTACAAACATTTAGTTTTTCTTGTTGTTTTTGTTGTTGTTTCATTTCCTTTTTTTTTTTTGTTTTTTTGTTTTAGCCCGGCTTTTGTTTTGTTATTTTAGCATTGCATTTTCATTTCATTTCGTTTCTTAGTTTCATTTCCCATCTACCCGGCTCTATTGTTTTTATTGTTGTTTGTTTAGTTTTTTCTTCTTCTTCTTTTTTTTTTGGCCGTTTGCATTTTTTCAATTTTCATCCTGTCGTCACAGAGAGTGAGTGAGAGAGAGAGAGAGAGAGAGAGCGAGAGAGGGGAAGAGGCTTGGACCGAGTGATGAGCGGATGGAAAAATGCCGGCAACAATTTTCTTGTTGCATATTTGTCGGCATATCGTGACTCGCGCTTTGTTTGCCCCTTCACATCCATTCCACACAATTCGGGCCACTCTGTAAGCGACAATCATTTCGCTTCTCGTCTTGAATTTTCATTTTTAATCCTTTCTTTTTTGGGGGGGGGCGGTGGAGGGGGAGTGCGAGTGGTTTTCTTGGTATTTGCCCAGCGGTTTTCTTGGCTGATAACTCGGCTTCGACTGCTTCGTAAACTACTTCTTCTTCTTCTTCATCTTGTCCTGCTGGTGCTGACAGCAGCTGCCGTGGGCGCAGTCACGCACGAAGTTTGCACTCTGATTTCTTGATTGATTAAAATTTCGAATTTAAATCAGAGCAAACTCGTTTTTACTCTACTCTATTTGACACTAAAGGCACAATTTTTAGGATTGTTTTTTTTTTTTTTTTTTTTAAGCAAATCAAATCAGTTTTTAGCCACTGTGCTTCACTTGTCGCATAGCTGAGCGGTTGGCCACTTCACAGAGCTCAAAGCTGCGGTGGCCGCTGTGGTCGTGGCTATGTCAGTTTGCTCTCTCTCTCTCTCTGCCCAAAGCAGATGTTTCTGGTATTTGCCTTCCCTTATCCCCCAGAAGCTCCTCTCTAGCCCGGCAAACATTTCAATCGAATTGATCTGGCCTTGCAACAATTTTAAAATTCAATTCTCGGCATAGATTGCAGATGGAATAAGCAAATTTCCACATCTTAGCAAGCTCAAACTCAACCTCAAATTCAGGGCAAGAGCACAGATACATTTCAACCGACTTGCCTTGCCTTGCCTTGTCTTGCCTTGGATTCGTTGGGCTTGGCTTGCCCAGACTAAATGCAATATACAATGAACCGAAATGATTCAAATACCAATTAATCAATGAATTTGCTAAATCGAAAGCCAAATTTTCCAAAACTCAAGCATTCGGCCATCCAAAGAGCCTCCCCCAAATAGACAAGCCACAAATGCACACACACACCCACACACATATATTATTTGGTATGAGACTATAGCCTCATTGAAGCTCTTCAAAATTCTGACTGGCAATCAAGGAATACTTTAATAATATTCAAGTATTTCCCGAGAAGAAATGCTTTCGCCCAAAGAAAAAAAAAACTTGTGGCATTTGAATTTTTGGCAAAAGTTTGGCCAAAAACGTTTTACATTGTTGATTGACCACTCGAACCCCCTTCTTTTTTTTTGGGGTGGGGTGGCGAGAGTCTTCGACAAATGAAATTTTAAAATATTTTCAATTAATTTGGGCACCTTGCACCTTTCTGCTGCTTAAGAAAATTTCCAAAAATTTCCATTTGAATTCAACGACTTGGCTAGAGTCAAATCAGATGAGACTTCAGGGGCGTATACATTTCATCGGCCTCCCCCCCTCCCCCACCCAATGCCAATGCCAGCCCGGAGTCTTACTCACTTTCATGTTGATTGCGATTGCCCCCAAAGCATATCGAAGCCAGGCCAAGTCAAAACCCTTTTTACTGAGTTTTCATTAAATTTTGGCAGCGTATTTGTTTGTGCAACACTTGAAGGTGTGCTTATGTCCATTGAGTTCCCAACCCCTCCATCAACAGGGTAACCCAATCAGCATTGCCCAGTTTGAATCTCCTTTCAGGTAACGTTTTGGCCAAAGCGCCTGTCTTCGACTCCCCAGGACAAACTAATAACTTTTTGCCTTTTTTGGTTTTTGTTTATTCATGAGTTTGGTTTTTTCTTTCAATTTCTCTTTTCTTTTTTTTTTTGAGAAGCCGAAAGACTTTGTAACTTTTAACTGAATAAAATCAGAATGGGCCGAAAGGAGTGAGGCTGAATGATTTGCCAGAAAGTGGGCGGGCGAAGTGGAGTATTCTTCTGTTTGTTTAGTTCGTTTCGTGGTTTGGTTTTTGGTCTGATTCCGTTTTCTGTTTGTTTGTTACCATTGAAAATGTCTAAGGGGAGAGTAGATGAGTAGATGAGTTAACTGGGACCACAGCAAACGTTTCGGCGACCACAATATGATGGATAAATGAGTGGCTGGAGGAAGGAGAGATGAAGAATCCGTAAGGAATTTCCTGATTTGGGCTGGACGTTTTTGTTTTTATTAAAAAGTGTATTCATTTCAATCGCAACTTGAAGGGTTTTTTTTTAGCCCAGCTCGAAAATATTTCAAAAGTATCCACATCAAAGTCATTTCAAACAAAGCCGCAAATTAATCAATCAGTCTCCTGGCTTGGTATTCCTTCAAATGCTACAAGAAACATATTTGAAATTTTCTTGAAAAATGTATACACATTTCCACAATTTGAAATCGAATTTTCCCCCAGTGGAATGAAACCCTTTTTCATGCTGAACTGAACAAGAGTGGAGAGGAGACACATAAACTCATAATTATTTGATTTGTTTTGATAAAAGCCAACTTCTTTTTTTTTTTTTTGGTGACCCCAAAGGTTCCCTGATGACGACAATGACGACAATGACGACGACGATGAAAATGACGATGATTTATTCATTAAAAGTGTCGCAGAATGTTTAAATAAGTGTAAATTGTTTGAAAATTTTGCCGCAGGCATTGCTCTTTGGCATATGCAAAGCCGCATAAACAAATTTGCATGATAATGCAAATAGACAAGCTCAAACATAAACAGACAAACAGAAACAAACAAACAGAAACAAACAAGACCGGCAAGTTGGAATTACAAAGGCCGGCATCGTTGCCTGATAATGCAGCTTATCACCGCGGATAACATTTAATAACCAACAACGCCCAACATCGACATAACAATATCGGTGACATATATAAACCCCAAAAACATGTCGACCAAAAAGAACAGAACACTACAGAACAGGACCCACTCAGACCACCACAAAAGGAGTGGGGGGCAGTGAAAGTGAAACCGCCAGCATAAACCTCAATGCAAATAGACAAACAAATATACATATATATGCCAACCCATTTTCAATATGCCAAATTGTATTATGTGTGTATGTGTAAGTGTGTGTGTGTGTGTGTGTGACATAAATTCATATATTCCTTGCCACAACAACAAATAAGCTTCAAAATCAGTGGGAACAGCAGGTTTTGTCCTCTTTTGAAAATTCGGTTCAGTTCGGCCTTCAGCTTGTCCCTGGTCTCTCGCATCTTTGGCAGTAACTGCAACACAATCAACGCCATTTTACCATCACCATCGCCATTTTATAGAACGACATCCATTGACATTCATTGGATTTTGGTAGCCCATTCGCACCTGATGCCAAAGTGTTTTATGGTTATTCAAATGCGGCGACAACGCCGACAACGCCGACAACGGCGACCAACAGAATCAACTTCCTCCATAACCGTAAAATGATTTGGCAAGCAGACCGGACCCGACCCGACTCCAGTCCCCCAGTCCCCCAGACCCCCCGGACTCCCCGAATGGAGCCAACAATGGGTTAACGAACACCACTCAGAATGTCGTTCGCCTGGCTTGATATGCCTTCATTTTGGCTTGCTCCGATTATGGCAATGGCAACTCATTATGGCAAAGCCAACATTTTATGGTAATCCAAGAGAAAAAACCTCTTCAAATTGTATTAAACATTTTTATTGCGTCATCTTCCGAAATGCAACAAAACTCAAACCGAATAGCTCTGTGGCTTACTTACATTTCTTTAAAATCAAATCTTCATTTTTGAGATTTCTTAGAGTTGGAAAATGAGACAAAGTATACCATCGAGGGAGGCCATGATAGACAATTAAAGAGGGGGCAGGAAACTCTGGGACAATCTACCAGAACTGAGACAGGCTAGTTGGATTATCGGGAGACAAAAGGTTAAACTCCTTGGAGAGGGAAGGAGACTCTGGGACAACCTACCAGAACTAAGACAGGCTAGTTGGATCATTGGGAACTCCTTGTTCTTTACCCTTACAAAGGGCAGGAAACTCTGGAACAGCCCACCAGAACTGAGACAGGCTACTTGAATTATCGGGAACTCCTTCTTCCTTACCCTTAGAGAGGGAAGGAGACTCTGGGACACTCTACCAGAACTGAGACAGGTTAGTTGGATCATTGGGAGCCCCTTGTTCTTGACCCTTGGAGAGGGAAGGAGACTCTGGGACACTCTACCAGAACTGAGACAGGCTAGTTGGATCAGCGGGAACTCCTTGTTCCCTCCCTTGTTCCCTTGTTCCATCTCCTTAGAAAGGGAAGGAGTCTCTGGGACAATCTACCAGAACTGAGACAGGCTAGTTGGATCAGCGGGAGACAAAAGGTCCAGCTCCTAGTTCCTTACCCTTACAAACGGCAGGAGACTCTGGGACAATCTACCAGAACTGAGACAGGTTAGTTGGATCATCGGGAACTCCCTCGTCCCTTACCCTTTGTAACTAACAAGCTAAAACATATATTACCTGATACCTGATTATTCGACATAGCATTTTTGCTAAAATAGAAATCCAAAACAATCATTCTGGCTTTGAAATATTAATCCATCAGTTTGGATTTGCTCAAAGCATTAAAAACTATATTTTGATACGGAGCACAACGAATATTTGAAAAAATTGTTTTAGTTTTTTTTGAAGATGACTATCAATTATACACAAAACGTAAATAAACGAAAGGCTTCAGGCCGTCACACTCGAACAAAGAGAAACATGAGGCTTAGATTAATCATTATTTATCGTTATCGTTCGACAAGGAGAAATACTAAAACAAAAAAAATTATATATTTTGTATTCCATTAAACAAATTCAAGAACCAGGATCAAATCAAATTGATATGATGCTGGTTTTCTCTCAAGTCTTTCGCATATATTTTTAACGTTTTTAAGATTATAGTTGGCTGACTGGGCGTATGCGCAATATGTGAGTATAATTTATAATAATTAATTGACAGACAGACAGACAAATGTGACTGGCTCTTGGGACTTTATCTGATTCTTCCATTAGAGGAAAAGACTAAGTTTCACGAATATATTCTTTCACATTCCTCAGATTTCAGTTTTATTTATAGAATTCTTCTTATACCCCCAGTAGGAACATTTTAAAGGCAATTTTCGGCAAGTCCAACCAAGTTGACAAATCTTATTTAAATTTTTACAATTCCTCAACACTCTACCGACTTCAAGTGTCATAGAATCTCTAGGTTCACAGGCCAGAGAAAGGGACCGAGACAGAGAGAGAGAGACACGCACGAGCTGCCTTTGGTGTGTGAGGCAAGCTTCTTTCCCTCCTCTCGTTTTGGCAAAAAAAAAAAAAAAATGAACATCTGTACATGTGTGTACGAATTTTTCACTGGACTAACGATGTAACCAATAAAAAATGCACAATGTTCTGCAGCAATTCGAGCAGCAACAACTAAAACAACAACAACAACAACAAATGGTCAGCACTTGTCCAGTTTATGGAATGAAGCGCAAACATCAACAACGCAGGAGTCAGGGAATCAGAGAGCTGGGGAATCGGTGAATCGGTGAGTCAGGGAGTCGGACAACAGGAAGTCGAGGAATCGAGGAGCAGAATGCTTGCCTGGCTAGGAGAGACAGATAGGAGAGTCGAGACACGTGACAGCTTGCCATGTGTCCAGTCGCTGTGTCCTGATCCTGATGCTGTTGCTGTTGCTCCTGTGCGCCGCTGGCTAACAGCATTGCAGTGACATGTTGCACTTTTTGACCATATTTTATTTGGGCTTCTCTGCCCGTTTCTTTTTTTTTTTTTGTGTTTGAAGAATTTGTTATATGCTCGACGCCTGTCACGACTATCCGGATATATCCTGACTCACCGTAGACCAGCAGTTTATTAATGACGAGACTAGCCAGAGAATCAGCTGGTCTCATTCAAAAAACAATTCAAATTTTCGTAGACAGAACAAAATTAATTCATCAAGCAAATCAATCCAGTACCAGACAATCAAACCAGGCCAACCCAACTCAGTCCATCCCAGCCCAGTCCAGTCCAGTCCAGACGAACCAATCAAACCATAAAAAGCAACCAAAGCAATCATCTGCATGCTTTTGTTCAAATCGATTACAATTATTTGTGGTCTGCTGTTGCCGTCTGTTTGGCTGGTTAATCTATAATTAAACAGCTAAAATGTATTAATGTATCGGAAATTTATACACAATCATTTTAGTGTGTGAGTCATCCGTGTAATGAGATTTTCAGCCTCAGATCTGAACAGATACTTTAAATTATTTCATCACATGGTTCGGGCTCATGGTTTGGTCCTGCCAGAATAGATAAAATAAAGCATACATTGAGTCACCAACAACAACAAAATCGTTTGGTTTATTTATTTTTCTCTTTTTCTACATTTCAGTTTTTTACTTTGACAACAAAAATAGCATTTCAAAATTATAAGGCGGAGGAATAAATATCAAAATAACTGGATAAAATTTCTAGAATTCTTTAAGACCAAAGACCTGGATCTATTGAAGTTCCAAAAGGATCTGTCTGATATCCAAAAGGTTTCTCAGAAATTTAACTTCCTTTAAATAACTCTCAAGGATAAAATTTCTAGATTTCTTTAAGACTAAAGACCTGGATCTATTGAGATTCCCAAGGGATCTGTCTGAAATCCAAAAGGCATCATAGTATTTTAGGTTCCTTTAAAGATCTCTCAAGAAAAAAATTTCTAGATTTCTTTAAGACAAAAGACCTGGATCTATAAAGCTTCCAAAAGGATCAATTTGATATCCAAAAGGGCTCTCAGTACTTTAGCTTCCTTTAAAATTTCTAGATTTCTTTAAGACCAAGGACCTGGATTCATTTATCAATAAACTTGAGGTTCCAAAAGGATCCAAATGGTTCTCGGTAGCTTAGGTCTCGCAGGGATCCAACCTTGTTCAATATTTTTCTTCTATTTGGAAAAGTATATCCTAGACTTTTGCTTATTCCAAATGCCACTTCTTTGTCTCTTTTCATTTGGTTGTTTTTTTTTTCATGAGCCATTGTGTTTGGGCCTTTGTCTTTGTCGGTAGCTTTGCTCCTTGTTTTCATTGCCTGCTGTCCTGACCTTAATGACACAGCAATCTGTTGTCTCCTATTTCTGTTGCTGTGGCTGCTGTCCGTTTTCTGGATAGCTCATGAAATTAGGCACAAATGTCCGGCCAAGGGATCACCACCTGCCGCTGCCACCTGCCACCTGCCTCAGCCACGCCCACACCATTGCCTTGCTCATTTTACATTGTGCAGTGTTGGTGGTGCATAATGCCGGGTGATTTGTTAGATTTCTTGTATTCTTTATTTTTAGTATTCTGTATTTTTTTTTTTTTTTTGTGTTAAAGTTAGCAATCCTCTGGGGAGCTGGGTGGGCTGCTTTTAGGCATTCACCTGTAAATTCCGCATTGGTTTAGTTGAGTCCGTTGGGCTCCCTTATTTGGTTGGTCTGTGTTAAAATTTGCTTGCCATTTGTGGTGAATTTCATTTAAGATTTATTTAAATTTTCTTCTTCCTTTGTTTTGCCCATGAACTTTGGAGGCATCATGTTCACATCTTCTTCTTGTTTTACGGCGTTGATATGATAATTTGTTGGGGTTTTTTGTTTTAGTTTTTTTTTTCACTGTTTTTTTTTTTTTTTTTCTTCTAAGTTTTGTTATTCATTGTGTATGCGTGCTAACAAGTTAGCCAGGCACTGTGGTCTGGCATAAAGAGAACCTGTGACTTAATTTACTAGCTCTCTGGAGTATTTTTTGGAACAGTTTTTTTTTTTTTTTTTTTTTTGGTCTTAGTGAAAAGATTAAATTGGATTTATTCTGGATTATTTATTTTTTTTTTTTGCGCCCAAGAGTATGTGATGGCTTGCAACCACTGTGCCATTTGATATTTACCATATACCGACATAGATAAATCGAAATAAATTTAACGCTAATGCCCAAAAATACACACACACACACACACACACACACAGAGAACATTAAACCTTCGCCTCCCCAAAGACCTTGGGCCAGCCTGTTTGACTAAACCAGTGTGAACAAGTTCCTTGGCGGAGAGGGGGGCCTGGGGGTTTTTCAAAAAAAAATATATATCCAAAGAGAAGGGGCAACAAAATGCAGAAGCTCTTATTTTGCATTTGAGTAATGTGCGTTAAATTGTTTCAGTATGTGTGTGTGTGTGTGTGTGTGTGTGAACTCACACCTACGCATATGTTTGTCTGTATAATTTATGTGGTTCTAACTGCTGTTGTTCTTGTTGTTGTTGTTGTTGTTGTTGGAGCTGTTGCTATTGCCCTTCGGGCGTCTGGCCTCACCATCTTTCGTTTGTCTGTTGCCTTTGGTTACACTTTATTTCGAATTATTTGCACATTTGCTGCCTTAACAGTCGCCCTCATTGCCCAGCCCTGGCAGCTCACCTCAACAACAACAGCAGCAAAAACAAAACACCAACATTATTTTCACATCATTTAATTTAATGCCTGGCAAGGGCATACAAATTCCCCACTCTGCAAACAACAACAACAACAAAACAGGCAAACATTCACTTATAACAAAAAAAAAAAAAAAAAAAAAAAAAAAAAAACGAAATATATATTATAAATTGCCTCAACTTTGCATGTTGTTGTTGTAGCTTTTTTTGTTTGCCTTTGTTTTAAATTTTATGCCACTTGTTTTTGTTATTGTTGCTGTTGTGGCTGGAGACGTTTTGGCCACAACGGCATCACCCTCAGCTAATAAATGCCCAAGTAACGCGACCGACCGCACTAAAAAAAAAAAAAAAAAAAAAAAAAACAGAAAAGAAAAAAAAAATTATTTCAGGCAAAACATAAAACCAAACTTGTCCAGGCCCAGCCAACTTGGCTGTCGACCAGGCAACAACACCAACAGGCCAACACTGAAGTAGCAATTTTTTGGGGTAGGGAACGGGGCAGGGCAGGGAGGGTAGGCAGAGTTTGAAAACTGTAATTATTTTAAGGGATTCTTTATGCTAAATAGCAAAATGGTCACACACACACACACACAAACACACACACACAGAGGCCAAGAATAGCCATAGATTTTTCAAATGAATTTGTGGAGTTTGGGCTTAGGTTTGGGGGAGGGGGCGGGTGGGGTGCAAGCTTGTTCTGTCAGGTGTAAAGTGGCAACGGCCTAGCATTGAATAATTACATTTTAATAGAGTGTCTGGCTGGAGTGTTTTAAAAACACTTTTCTGTTTTTTTGTTTTGTTATTATTATTATTTTTTTTTTTTTTGGAGAGGCCAAGACAAAAAAATGATGTAAGCTTGAGTGAGAATTCTTTTTGGTCTCACCTGGATGCGGTGGCCCAGGCGGCTTAGTTGTCTGTCCGTTTAAGCAGCTTAAAGCTTAAAACTAAAACTCTCAACATAATAAAATAAGAAAAAGGTAAATTTTATTACTCAGCTCAGGGTGTGTGGGGGAGGGGATAAAAATAGCAACAAAGAGTTTGATTGCAATTGGCTTTTAATACAAACATAAACTTGGCCTTTCACTTTTTACGATAGCCGGCTGCCCCCTCTGTTTTTTTTTTTTTTTTTTCTACTTGGAAAGTTTCAGTGAGCCAGTTAGCTAGTCAGCTTTTGGGCAGTTTCCTTCCGTTAGAATGGCTATACCATATATAATAATAAATTTCATCAAGTCACCAAGTTTCGTAATATGCCACACGTACGTCATTAATCTTGAGTTTTGAGCTAAATTTGATGAATTAGTGGAGAGCTCGGTGTGCCGGTCTATCCATATGATCCGCTAACAAGTCAGAGGGAAAATAAACAGACAGATGGTTGATTTGGATGGTGGAAAGATCTCAGCCAAAACTAACCAATCAAATTAATAGTTTTTGAAAACTTTCAAAAAACAAAAAGAAACAACAAAAATTTGTACAAAAGTTGTACTTTTACAGAATTGAACAAAAATTAAGTAAGGCTGTCCAAATGAAAGTGGACCCACTGTGCCTGTAAGCTGGCCAGCAAATGGGTGTGGGCAGGCATTTGTGTGTTAGTGTGTCTGTGTGTGTGTGTGTGTTTGTCTGACTTGGCAGCTGACGACAGCAGCGCTCAGCCAGGATATCAATAAAGCCAAAGCCAGGACAGCTCAGAGACAGACACACACACACACACATACACACACGCTAGGTTGGACAAAACGATCCAATTGTTGGACTTTGGTAAAGCCTATAAGACGACGTCACTCACACTGCGGCCAAGACAAGCCCAGTCAAGCCCAGTCAAGCCAAAGAAGGGTAAGTGGGCGGTGTAGGGGGGAGGGCAAAAATAAAAGAGACAAAGTAAACACATTCTGCTTTTGATTTGAGTTCGGAAGGTTAAGCGTCCTGTCCAGCCAAAAAAAAAAAAAAAACTTTAACTAAAATAATAAAAGTCAAACTGTGTAGACAAACAAACCAAACACACACACACACATATACATCATATGCACGCACATATGTGTGCTGGCAGGCTCTTCTGGCCAGAAGTTTTGCCTCAAACACACAAGCCACAGTCAGGCTAACCTCAGTGTCTGCAAAGTCTTGCCAACTTGCAGATATTTAATTGATATAAACAAACATACACATACACAGACACACACAAACACACATACATACAGACGCAAACATAGACATAAATTTGTCTGTAAATATCTCAAATATATAAATGATTTATAAACATGAAAATTGCCAATTCTGGCTTAGATGCAAAAATATTTATCCTGGATATATTCCACTTTGGATTGGGCAAATACTTGCACTTTTATTTATTAAAGTTATTAAGGCCTCAATAAATACAGGAAAATACATAAGCAAATTTGATTCAGCATTTATCTGATATATCTTTGAAATCAGGACGAGCATTGTCCAAAGGAAATCAAGCGTTAATCCGATTAACTTGCCCGATTCGGTTTCACAATTCCTTTGCCGCCTTGCCAAATAATTTCTAACAGTTATTTTCACAGAATGATTTGATAAATTGCCAAAGTCTTGGAGATTATCTGATTCGAATAGAACAGAGCAAGTATATCAGGTTTTATAGTCTCAGGGAAAGCTCAGAGAATTTATGACACAGCCAGGAGCCATAGTAACAGTCTAGCTGGAGGGAAAGGTTACCGTTATATTTGTAAAACACTTAGTGGTATATTGACTATATAGCATCTATTCCTCTTAAAAGTCTGGAGTGTTTTGATTCCAAGCTTAGCTTTAGACCTTTCTCCTTTTTTTTTTTTTAAACCTTCTGGGAGCTTCCTTCTGACTGGAGGGAAAGGTTACTGATACCTTTGTAGAATATTTTGTAGTGTATATATTATATCTATTCCTGTTAAAAGTCTGGGGCTTTTTGATGCCAGGCTTACCTTTAGAAATTCTCCTTTTTTTTTGTATACCTTCTGGGAGCTTTGGATCATTACAAGAGCCTTCCATCAAAATCTTTGAGTAAGCTTTGCCATAATAAATTGGATCATTAGTTATATTTAGCCTTCTCCTTTTTATTTTAGACCTCTTTGGGTCTCTCGAAGGCTCTTCCATTAAACTCCTTGAGTAAGAGATAATATGCCTGCTACTTTCAAGATTGCAAACCAAAAACATGGAGAATCTTTATAATATATTGTTTCCTAAATTTTATATGGATTACTGACTCAAGTGTAGTGTGAAATAGCCCTGTTTTTGGCCATTACAGAAGAAGATATATATAAAGTTTATTGACATTATGTTCAATATTTGTCAAGTGTTCTGAATTCAAGCTTAATGAGCAGCTTAAAAATCGGGTGTGTTCATTCCGCCTTGTCTCTTCTTATTGAACTGTTCGTTTTCTTCGATCGTTCAGTGTGTTCAGTCTATCAATAGGGGAGTGGCATCTCGTCACTCGCATGAGGGATGCCACCAGGGGTCTGCCAACTCATCACTCGCAACGGGGATGCCACCAGGGGTCTGCCAACTCGTTATTCGCATTGGGGATGCCACCTTATATATGACAAGACCGTAATGGGCCCCAGTGCCTCCGGATGGATCACTATCCCTACGGTATTAGTCTAACAAGAAACACTCTTAATGGTCTGAACAATCAAAGACCCCTGAATCAGGCTATGATTTCTCACAAAGTCCAAGAAGTCACAAAGTTCCTGAAATGACTCCTAAATATGCCTAATATGAGAGTAAAAAATTATAAAAGAAAGATCCCATGATCCCTTTTTATCTTGAGCATTGTGTCACCCGAGGCGAAAGGCTTACTTTTCTCACACGCTTCTTGAGGATTTTTGAATAGCTCTTTTAGCTGTTTGGCTGTATGTTTTTTGTGTTATTTTCATAATTAATTTTGCATGTAAAGTAATTAAAAAATGCCAAGAGCATTGTCGCTGTTAGTTTTTCTTTTTCTTTCTGCCTTTGGAACTGAAAATTAATTAAGCCTGTCCTAACACCCCATCACCTCCCCCCCTCAACTGTCGCCGTCGCCAACGCCACCACAATTGTAGAAATTTTTCCTGGCATGCAAATGCAAACGTTTATATACAAAAAAAAAGAAAAAATTATGCTCTTTTTCAAAACACAAATAAATGAATGGTCGTTATATTAATTTTTTTTCCAAACCAACCGGCCCCCAGCCCTGGCCCTCTTTTTGCGGCTTGGTTATGCTGGGTAAAAAGTGCGGGCTCCCCTGGTTTGGAAAGCTCATTACGGCAAGCTCATTGTGGCCTGGCAACAAGCTGTAATCCTTAGCCGGTAGAATCACTGGGTTGCCTTTGGCCCACGGTGCGTATGCTTAATTAACAATTGCCAACATTTGTATGACTGTATAAATTTAAAAAAACAAATAAATATATATTTTTATTGAAATATTTAACTAAAACAAAAGCCTTTAACATTCTTAAGCTTAAAGATTTTTCATTTTTAACATTTTTTTTTTGTTTTTTTTTTTTTGCCCCAAAAACCAAGAAAATTAATAAGCGAGCTGTTCATATATTGTATGTGTTTTGCAAAGAAAAAGAAACAAAAAAATGACTACCATTAACATGGCCATTTCCATAGACATTTCTATTACCATTTTCGCTGACTTTAGCCGCAGAGAATTTTAATTATGAGAAACAGAACAACAACCAAAATGCCAAAAAACAAAAAGACGTAGACAAGCAATGATCGCAAAATGAACAAAATACAAAAGCGAAACAGAAAAATTGGACATGCCCAGTTCAGTTGCAGACCCCCATTTCTGCTTCTGATTCTTCTTCTTCTTCGTGAATTTTGCGGTTGGCTTGGCCAAAGAAATACGCGGCCATATGAAAGCTTTGGCTGCTACTGCTACTTCTTCTTCTTCTTCTTCTAGGTCACATACACATTGTTTGCACTGCAAAAATTTCTAACAAATGCTAGCATGTGTGTATGTATGTGTGTGTGTGTGTGTGTGTGTGTGTGTGTGTGTGACATGTTAACGACGGCGCTCAAATGACTTTTGTGCGGTTTAAAACCCGAAAAACCCGCACAGCAGTTGCCACCAAAGTCGCCATGACCGTTGCCTTTGCCATTGCCGCCACCACCGGCGTCGTCGTCGTCGTTGTTTGCAGTGGGCAGCATTTTTCAATTTTATGGTTTCCAGATGAAGTGCGTCCAACCGTAAGTAACTGCACACCGCACCGATTCCACCCCACCCTCCCTCGCCCATTCGCTTTTACCCTCCTGCCATTCACTCACTCAATGTTCCACTTTTGGGGCGTCAGCTGCAGCTGTCATTGTTTAGCTTTTTGCAGTACCCAAAAAAAATAGAAAATAGAAAATATATATGTATATCTATCTCTCTCTAAATATATATATATATATCAATACCCCTCTCCAGCCTTTCACCCTGACTGCATTTTCTTTTAGTTTTCGCTTGGCTTTTGGTTTTCCATCGGATTTCTGTTTTTTTACCATTGCCTTTTTATGGGGTTATTTTTCCATATTTTTATGTGGATAAAATTGCATTTGATTTTTTGTGTTTTTGGTTTTTTTCTTTTTATATTTTTCTCATCTTCTCTCTTCTTTTTTTTTTTTTTTTGCAGCTTCACTGGACACAAATTATGAATGCTTAGACTGCAATTGATTGCGGAAGAAAAAAAAAAGGGAAAAATCTGTTAAAAGGATTCGAAGATTTATGAAAAGGTAAATACTCAAGACCAATTTCACTAATTGGGGGAAAGATTTGATTAAATCTATATTATCCTGTCTCTGTTAAATTTGCGAAGCCAATGACCAGAAAGTATATCAAAATCAAATGAAATAAAATGTTTGATGAGTTGTTGGCAAGTGACAAATCAGTCGACTCTCCTGCTTGACTAGCTGACTTGTTGGCTGGTTGGCTGGTTGGTTGGTTGGTTGGTTGGTTGGCAATAGCAAAGCATAATTCTTAATATAAATAAATCAAGAAGTTTTTCATATAACGTTACACAATGGATACTACCAGGAAAGTTTTATGGGCCAGAACACAACCTCAACTTGTTGGCCCAACAAGGGGATAGAGAAAATATCCATGCATCAGTGTTGACACTTGCCTGGGTCATCAGGCGGAATGCGAAGGAGGTAGTGGTTAGGGTTGGTGATGTGGCTGCTTTGGTGGGAATAACAGTCAAAGTCAAATGGGCTGGCACAAAAGTAAATTTCACCAGCAAAATGAAAGCTTTCAAGCCAAGCAGAGCAAACAAAATGCCAGGCACACAAGTCGCTCCGGCAGGGTGGACAGGGGAGGGGGGCAAGTGTTGGGCAAGTCGTCTGAATTTCTGTGTGGCACACCTCAACCAGCCGTCTACTGCCACACGTTGACATTTCGGTGGGAGCTTCCTCCCCCTCCCACCCCCTCTTTCTGTATCTCCTTGGTCCTGGGCTCACATAACCAGGCAATGTCGTCTTGCTGTCAGTTGGTTCGTGTTATTTGTTGCAATTTAAGTGACTTGGAATTGCAATTTATTGTTGCCTGTCTGTGAGCGTTGGCCCAACCAAAAATACAAAAACAAAAAACAAAAAAAAAAGTGTATATTTCCTTCGCCCTCCCCGGCACCCTTTACCGTTATCATTGCCATCATTGCTGGGGACTCGGTTTCCTTTTTCCTTTTTTGTTTTTTAGTAGGTGAGAGAATAGAGGGTAGTCACTTTCCATCCGTTGACGAAATATGAGAATTTAGTATAATGGATTTTTTATTGCATTTTCATGAGCAGAATGCGTAGCATTAAATTAAAGTTTGTTGCACACTCCCAGCAATCTAATCCACAAAGCTAATAACAAACCTTATTTTGCAATTTACTACTGACTTGCTGGAAATTATGAGACTTCATAAATGAAATAAAAATGATTTAGTTTCACTTAAGCGAAATCTGTCTAAATTAAATTAGATCAATTAATCGTCCATTAAATGTTAAAGCATTTCAATTCTTAAGGTTTTTTTAATCTACCCTCAAAAAGAGAGAATTAAAATTAAGCTGAATGTTAAGGTCGGGCGTGGCCGAGTTTGGGATACTCTGCACTTAGTAGACGGGTAGTAACCCTAGTCGGTCGGTAACCCTGGCCGGCTACATTCGTATAAAACCTCTGATCTTAATATTCCTTTGAATCCAACAACACATTGTTCATCTTAAAGCAAGCGCGCCATCTATCGGACTGTTCATGCGACCGTTTGCCAGTTGGGCAAGGCGAAGGCAAATCTTGACTCTGAAAATTAGTTTCTCGTATATCTCATGCAAATATGATCCGATTTTAGTCATGTTTGATATTAATCGAAAGATTTTTAGATGCCTAACAACTTTTTAGAATAAACTGAAACCAAAATCTTAAAGCTGTAGAAATTAAAAGGCTTAGAAAAAATTAGGGGGTGGAAGGAAGGGCGGGAGGAAAACAAAAACATAAACCTGACGAGTGTACACATATAAGAAGTCCGAATATCAAGTTTGGTTATCCTAGCTCTCATAGTCTCTAAGACGAAGAGACGAAAAAACGAACAGACCGACAGACGGACGGACTTGGCTATATCAATTTCTCTGGTAACCCTGATCATATTGTGGGTACTTTTGAGGGGTTTACGACATCTCCTTCTCTATGTTACAGATATTTTCACAAACTCAAGATACCCTTACCCTTAGAGTATAGGGTATAACCAGATCGTGTTTCCGATTTTTTTTCGAAATTCCTCCGAAATTTATGACCGATGTAAATATGTTGTCATAATTTATTGACTTTGTTTTTGTTTTGGAAATTTCTTTTAGGTTTTGTTTTTTATTTCCCATTCATTACTTCCCAATCGGCTGTGCCTTAGAGTCTCCCTTCCATTTTGGCAATTGTTATCGCTTTTGATATGTCATTGTGATGCTGTGAATTTCTTTATACTATTTGTCAAACAAATTGAAAAGTTTGTCGCAACTTTGTGTTGATTTAAACAGCCCGAAGAACAGCAAAACAATAAAGTCAAAACATTCAGAATTGTTCAGAGGGCAGAGAGACTTGATATCATTGGCTCAAATTGTCCTAAGGCCGGCGGGATGAAAATCATTCTCCCTCAAGGAGCAAAAGGCAAAACTTTTGTTTGGACACTCACAATGAAATTTTTACCAATAAATAACAACAACAACACCAACCAAAGAGGAACTTTGTATGGTAAAATGGCTACTACAACACCAACAACAAAGACTGCCCATAAAAAGCTGGACAAACGAACGAAAAAAGAAATGAGTAAAAGAAAAACTTTCACAAAAATTTATATGAACTGAAGAATTGAAACAATAAGCAGCATTGGCAGCTCAAACTTTCCAGTATTGTCCAACCCAAAGACTTCAAAAAGAAACTAAATAAATATATATGGGTGGGGGAGGAGGGGGGGATGTTTGGGGATTGGGTGGGTTCTATATAAAGTGCCAAGTGACCACACAGTGATTTACGCTCATGAAATTGAGTTGTGTGGTGCAAATTATTTATGAACAAAGCGCACACACAGGAATACCAAAACAAATAGCCAAAGGAGACGACAACACCAAAACAGGAGCAGGCTCAAGGCTCTGTGGAAAGGACACAAACGAGGGGTGTAATGGTCTTCAGTTACGAGTGTTTTTCAAAAATAAACAACAACAACAAAAAAATAAGAGACAGATGAAAAAACCAACAGACAGAAGGTTCATTTTTTTTTTTTTTTTTTTTTTGGTCTGTGGACAGCTTAGTGGCCTGTTCTGTCCTAGCTTGGCCCGACTGGGCTTGGCCTAGTCCATTGGCTGTCTCAATTTTTTTTTTTTTCTTTTTGGAGGGTGTCGCCTTTGAGACAATGAAAAAAAAAAACAGAAAAGTTTATACGAAATAATTTATTAGCGGCAAACGAGCTAAAGTTTTATGAAAATTCAAAAAAAGAATTCAAGCAAAAAAAATAAGAGGAGACTTGCCAAGAAATGTTTCGGCCCACTTGAAAGTTGTACGAATTCATTGTCATCTGTTCTTGTAGTTGTTGTTGTTGTTGTTGTGGAAGGAATTTAACTGTTGTTTTTCTTGTTTTCTTATATTTGTGTGAATTGTGCTTTGTTTAATATTTTTGCCAGTTTGTCAAAAAAGTTGCAACAAGAAGTATGCGAGCATAAATTTATTTACTTACACCAACAATTCCGTGCACTTTTCCACTCGTATTTTTTGGGGGTGGCCCCATAGTCTATTGAATTGACTCGCAATTCGCCAAAAAAAAAAAACTAAGATAATAATGAAAATAATAAACGGAGACAAAACAAGGGCGAGCCAGACTAGCTGGGCTGGAGCGGTGCGGGGCAGACATGTAGAAGTGAGCTTATTATTTATGAAATTTACGTTTTTGGCAAAAGTTTTCCGGCCCTGGCTGTCTTGTTTGCCACTTATGACAGTTGTCTTGGGTAGGAGGAAGCAAATATTGCGTATACGCCATGGGTACATGTTTGTGCAAGTCTTTGCATAATTTTCACATCAAATACGTGTACATGCTTTTATGTTTCCCTCTCTCTCTCTTTCTTTTATTTCCATTTCAAACATAAAAATGAAAAAATGAAAAAAATAATAACGAACAAATCAAAAACAATTTGCCATGAAGCTCGAAACGTATTGGAATTAAAATTTCCTTAACAATTCATAAAATGCAATTTACCCAATGGGGAAAATTGTACTACAAAACAATTGCCCATTAATTAATTGCATTATTTTCCAAGCACTTCAACTAAAAGTGTGCGTCTGTGTATGTGTGTGTGTGTGTGTGTGTGTTCACTTGTGCGTTGAATGAGATTAATGAAAACCAGTTATGAGTCGTCCATCTCGCTTTCACTCATCTCTCAGACTGCCCGATGCCTAATGAAATCATGTGGAATTAAAGAAACGAGCGAGCGAGAGAGAGAGAGAGAGATAGAGAGAGAAAATAGCAAATTCCCAAGGCGTAAATACCCGATATGCATATTTTGGCCAAAGCAATTGAGAACTGAGAGCCAACTCGTCTGCCTGACCACCCTATTCATGCCAAGAGGGGAATTCCAAAAACGTACGCAATAATTAATATGCATATTAAAATAGTTTTATGATTTGCAATATTTTGTTTTTTTTTTTTTAAATACTCCTCATAAGTAGATTAACTCACAATTACTTTGCAAGTGTGTGAAATTGTTGAATATTTCATTCATTCCATTCATTTTTAGTTCGGAAACAATTCAACGAAACGTGGGCTTATTTTGTCGAAAATTTATGCAAAATCCCAAATGCCTTGGCCAAATTTTGAGTTATTTTATCTGGCCATCGAAAGCCTAATAATGATTTAGTACATTTTGCAGTTAGATTAAAAATGATTGATTCGTTCATAAATTATCTGAAAGTGCAGAGTGAATCTTCCAGTCAATAAATGTTTTGCGGAGGAGGGGGGGAATTTATTTATTATCTTGCTTGTCTTAGGCCAAAATGAATTGATTTTAATCGAAATGATTAAATCTTTTCAATAATAAATCAACTTTTACTAAATATTCCATTTCATTGGTTTATTTATTTATTTATTTATTCTTTCTTTCTACGAAAAAAAAAAACCACAAAAATGTGCATATTTCAGTGCAATTGGCAACTCTGACTAAGTAAGCTGAATCCAACTACACTTTCATCAAAAAAAAAAAGAAATACATAACTTTATAGAAAATTATTAAAGCAATAACAAAAGCACAAAACTCGTTATGATGAGAGCACAAATCCAAAGTGAGCTAAGTCACGTTCCAATTGATTTGCTTTTGAATGGTGACTTGGCTTGGCTTGGCTTGGCTTGTGTTTTTGCCAAATAAAAGTCTCTCTCGAAGTCTACGTCTAACTAGGTAGGTGTGATTAAATATAATGAATATGTTTTCAAATGTAATAATAATATTATAGAAAAGAATATTTCAAATACAAGCTACTAGGTTGACTTTTTGGGGCGAATCAATATCTTGACATAGGTCAGAGAGCCAGTGGGACCGGGCACAAAGGTATTCCAGAGTATGCCTTTGAAATAGTTGATTTGCTGGCCATATTTAAACTGGAAGGTGCCAAACAAATTGCTATGAAAATAAAAGAAAAATTAATTGAATCCAGACAGTGGAATCTGCAGTGAGACCCAAACCTTTGAATGCACTCCCGACCATACCACCAGGCGCCGGCATGAGTGCGGGCACAGTTCTGGCCATTGTCATCGTTGTCTTGATCGAAGGTGGTGAATTTTTTGCCTGCATGATAGCGCAGGGAGTCACCGGCATCGCCTTGATAGGCTCCCAGGACATAGAGCAAATATTTCTCCTCCTCATTGCCTATGCTGAAGTGATCGTAGGCGGCAAAGCGCTCTTCTTTCATTTTGTCTTTCATGACGATTCGTAGCTCATATTCGCCGCTATTGGTGATTCGATGCAGTTTATCCAGGCCAATGAAAAACTCGGAATTTAGCGATCCGAAGCCTGATTTGTACGCCTGCCAGTCTCGGTTGAAGTCCTCACTGCCGTCGTAGCGATAGGAAACCACAATCCAGCCGCCACCACTGATCTTTTGATCGCAGTTCACATAGAAAGGCTCCAAGTCTGGAGCAACCTTTATAAGGACTTGACCATTCTTCTGATTCCAGCAGTTCCGTGCTGTTTTGTCCACAATCGTGGGGGCTAACATGGTGGCCAAGCCCTGCGAACGAGAACTGGAAGTACTTATATTTTTAATATGAAAGCCAGCAAAATTAGAGATAATTTTTTGCCTACATTCGTGTGCCCAGTACAGGCACAATTTTCTGAGCCTTATATTCCTCAATGAGACGCTGAGCATCGGCAATTTCTGTTTTGAGACTCTGTACTTCCTGGGACATGTATTGAATTCTGAAAGAAACAATCGAGTTAGTTGTATTTCTATATTAAAAATGAAAGACTCACCGGGCTGTCAAGGCTCCCAAAATACTCACAGGACAACTACCCTGAAATAAGAAATATTAATTTAGAATCTCAGGATCAACATTTTAGACTACTCACATTATTGTCCAGGAAGGGTGACTGAGAGTTTTTCATAATCATGGAAATGGGAGCACCGGCATCATTAGATTCCAGAACACCAGGAGTGGAGGTGCTCAGACAGGCCAAGGCAGTAACCAAAGTCTCCAAACCCATTGCGTCCGTACTGTTTCGTCTGGAATAACAAACTGACAAGACAATTGCAAATAACTCAGAGACAGACTAAAACAACAGACAAGCTACTTAGCATACCTGTTTTCATTGTACTGATTTGCTGGCCAACCGAATCCGCTTCTAAAACATCGGTTCTATCTACTCTCTCTCTCTCTCTCTCTCTGTCGAAGTCTGTGGGCGACCTTTGCATTTGGTTAGTTCAGATAGCCTGAGTAAACGTACTGGCAAGTCAGTCTAGCTGTAGTCTTGGTCGGGAGTGTGCGAAATGTCACAAATGCTTAATCTGGATACCCTGGTCACAATGCTGGCCTGCCTCACAACAACGCAAAATGATTTAAGTGCTAATGGAGGAAGCAATCTCTTATTAACAAATGCAAGTATTTTCATTGTTTTTCGTCAAATTCAAAATACAGAATACCTTAACTTTGTTCTATTTAGAACACGGACAGTTGTCCTGTGACTGCCTTGAGTGGCCTGACTTCTAGGTAAGCCTTAAAGGGGATCTTCATGGGTTCTGACACTTCCTGAGTTAAGTCCTGAGACTTAAATCGTTAATCTAGATTGCATTTTGAGATCCCTGCTCAAGTCCATCAATAGATATTTTATCTTTATCATGATATTTAAATTAATTCCTGGAACTATCAACTGGAAAATGTCTAGAATTTCACTTTTATATATTTTATGTTTCTCTCTCTGTCTCTGTCTCATTGGAGAATTCAAAATCTTGCCACTGACATAGCTGGACTACAAAAGCAATTGGGAGGCCTGCATGAGCAGCTGGCAGACTTGCAAAGATCGGATATTGCCATACCAGCAGGGTCGGTCAGCCCGGCTCAGCGGGCTCCCACCAGCTTATCCACTCGATTGTGAGTCCCTTTTATTCATATTAAGCAAAATAGAATAAGCCAAAATCTTTTGAAAGTAGCTTTGATCCGGACTTGCTGGTTGCCGCACAAGATAATGCAGCGGACACAGTTTCAACCTTAAATACCACGAATCTAACGCCAAAAAATTGCCAAGGTCAGCAGCACGGAGTGGTTCGCATACGACCTCGTAGCGATGTGGAACCCTTTTTTGTATTTTGTGACCAGAATACTCGTGGAGGTGGCTGGATAGTGGTGGCCAATCGATACGATGGCAGCGAGGACTTCAATCGCAAGTGGGATGACTACAAGATTGGCTTTGGTCCCCTAACCACAGAGTTCTTCCTTGGCCTGCTGAAGCTGCATCAGATCACCAGCAGTGAGAATCATGAGCTACTGGTCCAGATGAGCAATCGAAAGCAGGAGAATCGTTATGCCCTCTATGATCAGTTCAATATTGGAAATGAGGCCGAACAGTTTCGGCTAAATGCCTTGGGCAAATACTCGGGCACTGCTTGGGATGCTCTGCGTGATCATGTGGGCAAAAAGTTTAGTACCTTTGACAAAAGCACAGATGAGAATAGCTTGGGCTGTGCCACAGTGCAATCGTCGGCTTTTTGGTTTGGCGATTCCTGCAATCTGAGGTGAGCGGTGAAAACTCTTTGATCAACTTGTCAACTCTTTACTCTTCGGCTTTTGCAGTAATCCTTTCGGGCTTTATCAGTGTCATTTGGGACGTGATATGGATGGCTATAGGGGTATTCTCTGGAGGGGTTTCCTAGACGGTCCCAAGGGGTCTCTGAAACTTATGCGCCTCTTGGTGAGGCCGCATGCTCTTTGAAATAATTCTCTCAGCTTCAACCTTTCCATATTTCTTTTTGTATTTTTCGTACTCAACAAAAAATAATGTACAAGTGTGTGCTAAAACAATACCAATAAATTAATAATCTTATTTATAAAACAAAAACAACCCATTTAAAAAAAAAAAAAAAAAACTATATATATTAGAATTATAATTATGCTTGGTTATTTAGACTTCGTTGAGTTTGTCTGCCTCGGTTGTGGTTCTTTGGGTTGTGGTTGTGGTGGGCTCTTCATAGCCCTTAACCACCAGGGCATCGCCAAACATTGGCTTGAAGAACAAAACAAAGCGGGAATAGCGTCGTGCCGAGTTCTGAAAGATAAAGAATACAGGTTTCAAAAGTACAAAGCTTTCGCTCAATCAAGCTTTCCGTAGTCCCAGCTTTTGCATTCTAAGCAGCTGAGACCTGGTCAAGTCTAGTTGGGCTTAAAGCTTGTGGAATATTAATTATATGGAAATATTTTCAAGAGTCAATGATATAAATAATTCTAAGCTCTTTCTAGTTGGGGAAAAGCTTTCATTGAGCTACGCTTTGCCGACTCAAAGCTCAACTGAATTGTTTAAGAATTTTAACGGACTTACCATAATTAAGCGGGATATAGATTTGGATACATTTGTAATGGTCTGAAATGACTTGTTAAAGAGCTCCTCGGGCAACTCGAATGAGACATTGGCTCGGCTCAGTTCAGCAGCATCGCCCGAATCTTTGCCACCAGCACGACGAGCCCTCGTCTTTTGGCTCTGAAATGTGAAATAGAAAAAAAAACACACACACAATTTCAGTTTCAAAAATTTAGTTTCAATATTTTTTGGTTTTTATTTAAAAGTTAAGCAGAGCGAATAAGCCAAGGTTCGAGCCAGCGATCCATTTTGATTAAAACTGCAATTTTGATTTCGTGTTCGTGGGAGATGTGAACAAATTCTTTTAATTTATTTTATTTCGTTTTTTTTTTTTTTTTATTACAACATATATAGTGTTTTTTTTTTCATTATTATTTATTTATATTATGCGCCAATATTTACAAATATGAAACAATGCGAAATTTTATCTTTAACTTAACTAAAAAAAAAAATAATAATAATAATAATAAAAAAATTTCTGCAATGTTTGACGAAAAAAAAATAAAAAAAAACAACAAATTCAATTCTTTTTGCCAACTTAAAAACTAAACGCAATTTTTACTAATTGGAAGGAATAAACAAAAAATCAAATTTCAGCAGACAAGTTGAGCCGTGAAGGTGTGTCTGGGTTTGGGGTGCGTCTGCTTAGGAGGGACGCTGAGTGCGTGTGTGTGAATCGGGTGTGGATGTGTATGTGTGTGCATATGTTTTGTGACAATCGAGAGAGAGGGAGAGAGAGATAGAAGGGGGGGTAGCACACTTAATTTACACATAAATTATAAAGTTGAACCACCGAAAATTGTTTCAAATTAATAGCCCGCCTCATCGGAATCCGGTGCTGGCGTCGTAACGCCGGCCACGCCCTGCGCCCCCGATGAGCCCTGTAGAATGGGACCGGAGAAACTAAGGAACTTGGAGACCACATTGCCTAGGCCAGCATTTGGATTGCCATTGCCATTGCCAGACGAGGAGCCGCTGAAGGCGGTTATAGTGGTCAGAACGCCAGTGGTCAAGTCATTGGCAATATTTCCAATCGAACGGATTTTGGGTGAGACCACAGCAGTGATCAAAGTCTGGAAGTCCTTGATGGGCACTGGCGACTTGATATCCCATTGCTTGTTCTTCTCAATGTTGGCACGATCCAGTTGCTCGATCACACGCGTCTTCGTGTCCAAGAAGTTGTCGATTTTCTATATAGCAAAACAGCCAAAGGATTATTAAATAAAAGCAAATGAATTTCATTTAGTTCGAAAAATACTTACGCCGAAAACAAATCCTAAGACGGCATTTTTGGCCTCAAAAGTGGCATCAGGCAGTTTTCTTTTGTTACGCTCGAGACCAACGCCCAAAACCTCCTAAAAAAACACATGAATTTTTGCAAATTGTCTTGGGACTTGGCTAAGAAGAAGTATCAGCTAAAAACTGAGGGCAAAAGCCCTCCAAGCAAATCAAACAAAAACTTAAATTCACTAAATGATCGAGGGGCTTGGTAAATCTTTCAAGAACTTGGAAAGGTTATCCAAGAGTTACTCAAAGATCTCCTGGGGTTCTTTGAAGTCACCTTCAATCAAGCCAAGAAACTTAAGAAAAACTTACGAATTTTATATTGATACACCGGTCGCTTGATCGGTCAGACTAACATGCCGGTTAGACTTGACCCAATTATTAAGACCCCAGATCCGAGATCACAGACCCAAAGCCTCGAATACCAACATAAATAAATAATTAGTGGTATAACAGTCGGCAGCAGCCGGCAATTTATCAAGGCCCTGGTCAGGTCTGATCTGGTCCCCTTTCCCAACCAGCTAAGCCACTGAAATAATTGCCAGTCAGTTGGACTCTGACTGTTTTAATTCTAAGCTAAACCAACCAGTTCACTTTCGATCTTTCAAAAAAAAAAAAATTAAAAACTTATTTGGTGTTCATTAAAATTCGCCCTGTCATTGGGCAGGCACAAATCAAAACAATATATCTGCACTTTACGACTCTTGGTTCACCACAAATCGACTCATTTCTAAACAAAACGCATCCATCCAAAAAAAAAAAAAAAAACCAAGACACCCTAGAAAAACAAACACGATTGTTTTATTCAACTTGAAACACACACGAAAATGACTACAATTGTCTGAATATTTTTTTTTTTTTTATGATTGGTTTCATATATGCAACGGACTTTTTGGATAGTTGGTTTGGTTTTATGGTGGAAATAATTATACGACCTTATAGAAACCGTTTGTTTTTGGAATTTTAATAGTTTGGCCTACAAATACAGAAGCAGAGAAAGGGAAACGAAAAAAATATATATATGATGTCATCAAGAATTCCAAATTTACATACATAAATTAATGCAAATTGTTGGACTTTTTTTTTTTTTTTTGGTTGAATTTTTTCGAAAACTTGAAATTTTCTTTCTGAAAACTTTGCTTTGATTATATTTTTTTCTTGCCGAAAACTTTAAATTTTCTTTCTGAAACCTTTGCTTTTAATTTATTTGATTTGATCTTATTTGTTCCTTTCCGAAAACTTGGAACTTTCATTCTGAAACCTTTGCTTTGATTTTATTTTTTGTTGCCGAAAATTTTACATTTTTATTCTGAAACCTTCGCTTTGATTTTATTTCATTTGATCTTATTTTTTCTTACCGAAAACTAGAAATTTTCATTCTGAAACCTTCGTTTTGATCTTATTTTTGTCTTGTCGAAAATTTTAAATTTTTATTCTGAAATCTTTGCTTTGGTTTTATTTGATTTGATCTTAATTTTGTCTTGTCGAAAACTTTGAATTTTTATTCTGAAATCTTTGCTTTTAATTTATTTGATTTGATCTTATTTTTTTCTTGCCGAAACCCACTTCTATAAATCAAGTCTTGAAAAAAAAATGTAATAAAATTAATATGCTATATCTTTTTTTTTTTGATTTTTTTGAGCAACACACCACGCATAAATAAAGCCAAGTGCCGCCATTATTTATGTTCATGTCGGTGATTTTGTCTGTTCAAGTGTAACTTGCTTAACACACTCTGGCCAGAAGTTCGACCTTTACTTAAACTTGAATTATGCTTAGCCATTTTTTTTTTTGTGTTTTTTGCTGGCTTCTTTTTGCATTTGTTTTTTTTTTACCTAACAAATTGCTTTGACAGAGGAAATCAGTTCAATGGAATAGGCAAGTGTTTGCACATATTGAAATATTTTTGAAAAAATATCAGAAACAATGTTTCCACTTGGCTTGTTTATTAAAATCGAAACCATTTTGATGGCAGGAAAATGTGCAGGCAAATTTTCATAAAACTGTTGAATAAATATTATGAAAAATATACATAACACCAAAGCCAAAGAAATGTGAAAAAGGAAAGCAAGAAAATTTCACAATCTCGCGCAAAAAAAAACAGAAAAACAAATAAGCCAGCAAAGATTGGCCAAAAGAGAGAGAGAGAGAGAGACTGGCCAAGTCGACGGGCCGAATGACTTTATCGGCGGCTTGTTAATTTTGCAGTCATTGTCTATGACAAAGACATTGGACAATCCGGACAGCAACAACAAATATGTTGAGGGTGTTGTCGAGAGGTGAAGGGGGAATTGTTGTCAATAACTTTTTTTTCTTTTTTTTTGGGTGCTGTTCGGCTGGCCAGAAGTGACCATCGTAAATGATGGCGATTCACATTTTTAACATGTGCTGTTGTTGTTGTTGTTGTTGTTGTTGAATGCGCAACGGTTTTGAAATGTTAACGTAGGTCGTTAACAAGTTGTTGTTGTTGTTGTTGTTGTTGTTTTGTGGTTTTGAATTGGTCTATTTGGTTGTTGTTTTGACTGCGCTCTAAACGTTTTTGTTTTTGTGGATTTTTCGATTTTTTTTTTTTTTTTTTTTTTGGTAAATAAAACATTTTAATTTGAATTTCAACGACGCCTCAAGGTCAAATATTTTCCTCTTTTTTTTTTTCTTTCGTATTCAACTGGAATTTGTTTGGCTTTGGAATAGTTTTTTAGCCAAGTTAACTTGAGTTAAGTGGATTGTCTTGTGCTTAGGCTTCAACAACAAAATTTTGCCATCAGTTCAATGCACCAAACCAAAAAAAAAAATAAAAAAATAAAAATAACAGTTAAAAAAAAGGCGGAAAAGCTTAACCAACAAACCAAACAACAAAACGTGCCACGAAATTAGCAAGCCGCCAAACAATAGACTCAAATCCAAAGAGCGCGCTCTGCGCCACAAAGTTTGGCTTACACAACCAAGGAGAGTGGCAGAATGGCAAAGCGGACCCAAAGAAATCGCAAATTGACAACAACAACAGCAACAAATATACAACGCCCCAAAGTGCAACAGCAAGAGGAGATTCGATTTGCCAAGTGGCCAAACGAGTACACCTCCAATCCCGCTCGACCACCTGACACAATAGCCTCTAAAGTGGCCACTTCCTAGTTGCAAACGCCAGAGTTACCTGCCATTGTTGCCACTGTTGTTGTTGTTGTTGAGGAATGCCCACCCACCCCAAAAAAAAAAAGGAAAAAAAAAATTGGTTGATTGTTAATAGTTTACCTCAGCATTGATGGGATTCAAATCGGCGGTCTCACTATTGCTGTCCTCCTCGAGTGTAATCAGCTCATCACCATTTGCCAGCTGCTGTCGCTTCACCCGGACACCGGGTGCCCCCGCCACCATTAACTGCTGGCTGAGGGCCAACAGAGCTGCCACCACCAGAAGACTGCACTTGAAGTGTTGCATTTTGTCTGCTTTACAATTACGCTGACTGACTACAGTGACAAAAGACCACGACTACTGCTGCTGTTCGTATCTGTGTCTGTGTCTGTGTGTGTGTTTGTGCTTGTGTGTGTGACGTGTGTGTTGCCGTGTGGGATGTCGAGGAAGGAGTGTTGATTTCTCTGGTTACTTTTCGAATGCACAAGAGATGTGGCACTAAAAACTGAAAGGCGAGAGAGAGAGAGAGAGAGAGAAACAGAGTGATAAAAAATTGTTATTTAAATTAGTGGAAATATTTTTGGGCTTACGCAGCGTATACGTAATATATACAATTACTAATTAAAAAGGCTCTAAGCAATTCTTAAAAAAATTCTAAATTATTTAAACAGAGAATTTACTGAATTTTTTTTATAAAAAAAAATCATTTTTTTATGAATTTTTTTTTAATTATTTTTTTTTTTTATTTATAAATAGTTTTGGTCAAATAATTTTTTTTTTTTTTTAATTTTCATTTTGGTTTATTCTTATTATTTGAATTTTAATTTTGAGAATTATTTTTTTTAATTTTCTTTTTTTTTACTTTTTTTTAATTAATTTTTTTTTTTTTTTGTTGTTCTTTTTAATTAAACTTTTTGGGCACTCGTAAATAAATTAATCATTTTGGTAGAAATAAAAAATGGAATTTTCAAAAACAAAAAAAAAAGAAGAACAACATATTTTCCTCACACGCACACACACACACACACACACACATGTTTTAGCCACTAAGCCCACACAACAAAAAAACACACAGAGTGTGCTTGTGTGTCTGTGTGTGTGTGTGTATGTGTGTTGGTGATTTTTTAAAAATAAATGTATAAGAAGAAGAAAAACAACCAACAACAAGACAATTTTATGGTTAAATGACAGAAGAAAAAAAAACAATCACAAAACGCAGCCGCCGCAACACACAGGGACGCGATACTAGCACGTTCACTAACTTTAAGCAAATGACTGCAGACGAAAGTTACTTCAATGATTTAGCAGTGGCCAAAAAATCGGTTACAGCCAAAACCGAACAACGGCGTCGACGTTGGCAGCACCAAAAACTGAGCCTAACTTGAATTCAGCTCAGCTCAACCGAACTGAGCCTGAGCAGAGCTGAGCTTTTGGCCGTCGTCGTCGCCAGGCCTGAGCAATCGTCTCGGCGATTGCAGTCAATTTTTATTAAGCCACTGGGAGCCGGAGGGTGGCGCGGGGGCCCTGGGGGATCACACCGAAACCGAAACCGAATTGCGCTCATTGGGCCAAAGAAACAACAACAACAACAGCAGCAACAAAAAATTGAATTTTATTGCGCACGCGTCGCTGTCGTCGATGTGGTTGACGCCATTGGCGTTGATTTCGTCGTTGCTCCGTTCCGGCCCCGCTGCCACCTAGTCGACTGGCCTGGCCATCTTCCAGGGCTAAATTAACAGCAGCGATACCAAATCAGCCGACGTCGACAGCAACGGTAGCAGCAACGACAACGGCAACGGCCACAGCAACTTTGGTTAGCTGAAGTCGACGAAGCGTTGGCGCAGTGAACACGTTTTGAGCGCAAATTTTTTTTTTTTTCTTATTTTTACCAAAAGCGCTCAATAAAGTGCAAAAGTTGTGACAATAACAACAATAACAACAACAGCAATAGCAGTAGCAGCAGCCACATTAACAGCCACCGCAACAAAGGCAGCAACTGTTAAGTCATTTGTTGTTGTTGTTATTGTTGTTTTTGTTTTGTGAATTTTTGCAATCAATGTGAGCATGCGGGATTTGCGCTTTTAATTTATACAAAACATATAAAAAGATAATAATAAAAAAATCACAGCAACAACAACAACAACAACTTGGCGAAACATTCAACTTGGTCAGACATTGCGTATGCGCAATATTCATTTTCTATGTCCGCCTTTAATTACCCATATTGCATATAGCCTCTTCTCATAATATTTGCAAAGACTTCTCATTTAATTTTGGCAACTTTTTAAACGGAAAAACAATTAAATTTTTATCAAATTGATTTAATTTTTGCACTTGCCCCCGTCAGATTTTCATGACTTGATTGAAGTCTTTGCCAATTTTGTTATTTCTTTTTTTTTTGCAATTTTGTAATTAAACGATTTTTAGACAAATCACCGCACTTTGACTCGTTAAATTTATTTCATTTTTTTTTTTTTTTTTATCAACAATTCCTTCAAGTGACCAACAATTCGTGCTGGCGAAGGCGAGCGACTTGATTATTATTTTTTTATTTCTGTTGTACAATTAAATTCTATAATTGCATAGTTTGTTTATTGGACATGAAATATTTCAAATAAATAATTGTTATTCAACTGATATGATGGAGTCAAAAAAAAAAATAAAATATAGAAAACCGAAAATAATAATTATAACATTTCAATTCGATTTAAATATATAACAAATTCGACTTAAGGTGTCAAAAAAATGAACAATTTAACATATTCTTTGATTTAATTTTGAGAATTTTTAGCGACCTTGAAGATATTTATCATACGTCTCGAGCCCTCCGGCCAGCCATGGCAGCCAATCCCTCGGTTGATTTTAATCATGCCTTTGGGATTTTTTATTATTTTTTACACCTTTAACAAGGTGTTTTCAACAGCTTTGATTTTATTTCGAAACAGAAATCGAAATAAATAATAAATGCATATCAAGCCTGAAGCTTGAGCCAAACTAAACCACTTTGCATTTTATGGCTGTCAATTTGCTTATCAATAAAATGGCATCGCTGAAGGTCACACAGATGTGGCCAACACTCCAGCATCGCCGCCATTCTCAAAAAAAAAAAAAAAGAATTGCAAAAAACAGAAACAGAAACAACAAAAACCAAAGTGAAACATAATCCTTAATTGTCTTAAGGACAAGTCGAAAGGCCACACCTTTCCAGTCCAGAAAATCAACCAACTGATGAACCTGTTTTTATTTTTTTTTTTTTATCTTTTTTGAGACCTTTGAGTCTCTTCTCTTTGTGGCTATTTTATGCAACATTTTATGGGGCAAATTGCAAATAAAAATATAACACACAAGACGGGGGTGGGGGGGAAAAAAGACTGTATAAATGAACTTGCGCATCCGTTCAAAATGACATCAAAAAATGGAACAATGAATAAACGAGAGAAATAAACCGCAAAAGAAGAAAAAACAAAACACAAAAAAAAAAAAACAAAATAAAAAAATAAAAATGACAAAATAAAATGCAAAATGTGCAGGCACGCACAACTGTCATTTGTGGGTCACAAGGTCAACGGGTGGCTTTAACTGAACCAAAAAAAAAAAAGATAAAAGACAACAAAAACATCAGCAAAAACTAAATAAAATTAAATGAAAATATCAAGACAATAATGTGATTGCAAAGGTCTCCGGAGAACCTGTGCTTCCTACGGTAACTTTTGGAACGGTGCCTTTTACTTTTGGCCTGCTTCAAAATGGCTTTAATTAACTTTCAGTTTTTTTTTTTTCATTTTTATTTTATTTTTTTGGTTATTTATTTTATGTTTTAATTATTATTTTAATGAACTTAATTAATTTTATGCACATTTAAATCTCTAAAAAAAAGGGTCAGATAAGTCAAGGAAACTGAGACATTTTGACATTTTTAGACTGCCTTCGAAGATCAGCTGATCTGTGAGCTTCAACTTTCAAAACTCGAATTATAATTATAAACCTGAGATAGGGAGAAACTAGAACAACACAGTGAAACACCTGTGATTCCTGAGAATCCCCTAAAAGACCTCATAAGCTCAAAGAAATTTCAAATCATTTGCAATATTCTCAACTATCTTAAAGACCTCAGAATAGTACTGAAAAATCCGAAGCTAAAAAATAAACACTTTATTCAGGATCTTTCCGAGTCCCAAGTTTGCTAGCATTGAGCTTCTTTACGTGTCTGAGCTAGGGGGAAACTAGAACAATTAATATTAGGGTTCAAGTAATTCCAGAGTATCCTCAAAAACTTAAAGAAATTTAAGATCATTTGGAATATTCCTCCTAATCTTAAAGTCCTTAGAATAGTTCTGAAAAGTCCAAAGAAAGAGAATCTTTCCGAGTCCCAAGTTTCCTGGCATTGAGCTTCTCTATGTGTCTGAGCAACTCCTGAGAATCCTCTAAAACATTCTTCATAAACTTGAAGAAACTTAAGATCATTTGGAATATTCTCAACTATCTTAAAAACTTCAGAATAGTACTGAAAAATCCGAAGCTAAATGATAAACACTTATTCAGGATCTTTCCGAGTCCCCAGCTTTCTAGCATTGAGCTTCTCTATGTGTCTGAACGACTCCTGAGAATTCTCTAAAAGATTTTTCATTAACTTAAAGAAACTTAAGATCATTTAGAATATTCTCAACTATTAGAATAATTCTGAACAGTCCAAAGAAGGAGGATCTTTCCGAGTCTTAAGTGTTCTGGCATTGAGCTTTTCAAATTCTTAGGCAAGGCCAGGACCTCCCAGGCTTAGCATAAACCTTGTGTTGCATTCGAAGTAAAAAAAAAGAAATAATGCCGTGCTTAAAACAATTACCAATTCATTAGAGTAAATGTTATGGCTTGTCACTCAAACGTCACAATTAGAACCCATAAAAAATAAATAAACTCTAGACTCGAGCTCAAACTAAGACTAGGCAAAGACTCGAATTATTTAGTCCTCTCTCTGTCTCTCTCTCTTTCTGTCTAGCTGATTCTTTGTTGGGCATAGTAAGTGTGTCATAAAGTTGACGCTAACATGTAAATGGCCCGAAACATAACGCTTTTTTCAATGGCCATTTTCAGCTAATCTGCGTACTTGTCATACATATTTGACATGGCCAAGACCCCAAGACAAGACAACAACTGCCACAACATGGCCTGTTGCTTTTTTCGTTTTCATTTTTTTCATTTTTTTTTTTTTTTTTTTTTTTTTTTTTGCCATACTAAACTATGTTAATGTTAATATCGCAGAGGTTTTTTTTTGATGTGGTGGGGGGGAGACTTGCTTCTGATAAAAAGCCAAAGAGACGGAGTCAAAAAGGCCTGGGTCAATTGTTTGGTGGGCTTGGGGCACCTCAAGGTTCTTGGCGGCTATAAAGCCAAAGGTCTCTAGCTTTCCCATAGATAGGTGAAGTCGGGCTTAATAGATTTTCATAACTGCCAATGCAATGATAATGACGCTGATGATGCGTGTGAGCCGGCAAAGTTCATTGCGCAAAATGTCAAATGGTCAGGCCAGACCAGTTGGCCAGTTGACCAGTTGGCTGGATGGCTTGTTAACGCATAAAATCTGTAACTGCACAACTTGTTCTCTGTCTCAAATGCCGTTATTACTCTTGTTGCTGTTGTTGTTATGTAAATTGCCAAATGTGCAACAAGTGAGGTAGTTATAGTTGTGCAATCATTACCATTATTATGCATTATTTTGCATTTGGCTAGAGCTTCCCCACCAGACTATATCTGATTTTCGCTGGGCTTATCAGGTTTTTCTGGTTTTGAATTTTCATCAATGTTCTTAAAATCAAATCAAACGGATTGTATAAATTTAATGGCTAGAGAAGAGTTTGAAGATTAACCCACTCGAGTCTGGCCAAAGTACTTAAATTGTTTGTGAATCAAAATAAATTTTATGAGTGAGCTGAGCTTTATATGAAGGCAATTTCAGGTACTCCATGAGCTTAGGCATTCATAACCATAAAAGGTTTTTTTCTTCTTCTTTTTTTGGTTATTTGAATTTGCATTTACATAAAAATATAAGCAAAAAAATAATTAATGGCATTGCGAAAAAAATCAAAGCGCAAAAAAAACTTCAAATTAAATAAAAATCGGAAATTTCGAGAACAATTTTCCCAGCAAAAAAAAAGACAATCAATTCTTTCTTAGAAATAATCCAAATTAGTTGGCCAATTTATGAACAGAAACTAATTATAATTATTCCATACTCGACCAATTCGGAGTGTCTATCAAAAATTGCCGTGTGCCTAATCTCCTTGTCGAGCTTAATTAAAACGGGTGTTGCCAAGTCAATTGGATTTCTGAGGCAAGTTTCAAGTGAATTCTGCTCGGCGTTTTTTATTTCATTTTATGAAAACACTTGTCTCGTTTGTGATCTTAATGGACAAAGGTTACTTGTTTTAAATTATGTGAAAATGTAATTTTTATTTTTTGTGTTTGAGCTGGCTTAGAATTTGTTTCGATTTGTTAACTCCGCTGGCTTCGAACATTTAGAGCAAAATTTAAATAAATTGAAAATAAATTAATTTGTGTTTTTTTTTTCATTCTGCTTAATCCTCTGCGAATTGATTTATAACAAGAATGCTTATTAATAAATATGAATGAATCGAATAAAAAACAAGTGAATGAATATAGAATTAATTAAATGAGCCGTGAGCAATAGAGTAAACCAACCAAGGCTGCCAAATGGAGCATGAATAATATTACAATTTTTATTGCTTGGCAACAAATTCGTTTTTTTTTTTTTTTTAGAGTTTAGAATAAATTTTGGTTGGATTGGAGTAAAAAAATTTCAAAAATGTTCAAAACCATTTAAGCCCTTCGTTGATGGCTTTTCTCATAGGCCAACATCTTTGTTAAGTTTGAGCCCCCAATGAATCAATCAATCAGCCAGCTAATTGAAATCGCCTGCCTCTTGCCCTCCCTTTTTGGCCATTTTAAACGGTAGTCTTGCTAGGCAAGGCTTGCGTGACCAGACGCGGACTTTACCACCATTACAATACCAACAAAAACAAATAATAAAAAAATCCGCTAAACATTTGTTAAAAGAAATTTACATAATGCAAAAGAAATGCAAACAAATAAAATACGTCAGAAAAAAATTACTACCAAAGACAGAGAAGCGTGTCAAAGACAGAGAGAGAGAGAGAGAGAGAGAGAGAGAGAGACAGAGATCAACCCAGATGTGCCGCTTTGTTTTATTGCCAATTTGATCAATTTTCAGTTTGCATAATCCAAGCGGAGCTTTTGGAAAATACAACGAACCAAAACTAAACTAAACCAAATAAAAAAAAATAAAAATAAATTTATTAAGACAAAAATAATATCGAAGCATAAATTACAAAATTTATACGATTATGCGCTATAAAAAATACCCGAAAAAATGTTAAAATATGAAAAAAGGTCTTCAATAAAAATCAAATGTGTTAAAACGGTCAATAAACTTATTGACCGAGTTAGCCAGGCCAACAGAGACGGAACCATGCAATCTGACGCCCCCTCACCAGTTTGCCTTCAACTTTGCCAAAGCAGTTTTGTGCTCCACTTTCGTGCCGCATTCGTATTTACTTTCGCTTTTTATATGCTCAGCCACTTATCAAATCAACAGAAAACAGACAAAAGCACAAAAAACCACACCGCTCAGAGTCTGTGGGACTCGTTGGGGCTTATCTTTGATTTAGCCATCGAAGTAAGCCAGGCCAAAGCTGACTTCGGCGGCAATCGGCTGTCTTGGCAGCTGCAGTTGGCCAGTGAAGCCAACGCACCATTTTAATATAATTTCTCAACGACCTTGAGACCATTACCGGTTTTAGTTTTGGTTTGGATTTTTTTTTTTTTTTCCTTTTTTAGGTTTTCGGTTTCGTTGTCGGTTTCTTTTAGCCATGCCATCCCATCCCAGTTCCACTTGCGTGTATCTCGGACTGTGCGTGTGTGTGTGTGAGGCGTGACTATCACTTGTAACTTTGACTTTCGTTCATCAGCCACACCGCAATAGCCAGCACGGTAATGGCCAAGTTAAACACTCATTTGCATCTTTCAGCTTTTGGTTTCATTTCGGTTTTATTATTATTATTATTTTTTTTTTTTATTTTCTTCTTTTACTCATTTCAACAGCCACAAAATCACCGAACACATGAGTTATTAATAAGAAAAAAAATAAGAGTAAGACAAAAAAAAAAAATTGGGGGAAAAAAAAACAAAAACAACACACTCATCCATAACCCATATAAGCGCACATAAATTTTTTATTTATTTATTAATTGAATTGCTTTCTTTCTTCAATTCACAACCAAATTGTTTGTTTTGACTAAGAGAAAAAAATACTTTCATTTAACACAAATTAAACATTAATTAAACACTTGGGCGAAATAATTAATTGCACAGCGGCGCTTTGGTCAGCAGGTTCGTTGCTTAAGTCTTTCGATTTACACTTGAAGAATTTTTGCAGTCAAAAAGGAAAAAAAAAACTCACCAAATCAGACTTTTTATCAATTGATAAATTATAATGGTTCACTTTTTTCTTAACACTTTATGAATATATGCTTTCATATATGTATTCAATTTAAAATTTAAAAATAAATATAAAAAAACAAAACATGAAAATTGAAAAAAATAAAATCAACAGTCCGGCGATAACGACGACGGGGCCCCAAAACGTCATTTGGTCTTGTGAAAGATTCACGCGAAACTGACACAATCGACCAAAGCAATGAGCAAGGCACAGAAAAAAAACACACAGAGAAAATAAAAACATTTATATAAACATATAGACGAACACATAAATACACATACCAAAAATAATATAAATTTTATTATGTACCCCAAAAAAAAAAAAAGCTATGTAAAAAATATAAAAAAAAATTAAATAAAAAGTACTACGCATGCCAAATACATGAAAAGGCAAAAGAAACAGAAAATCAAAAATAACAAAGATCACGACGACGAAAACGAATACTTGCACCGAGTAGAAAGTGACAATTTGTGCGCTCCACTGAATAAAGTAGTTGAGCGTCTCATGGGCCGAGTGAAAAGCGCCAATGAAACGAGACAGAAAACGCAGAGAAAAACAGAAATGAGCACAGACAAAACAGCACCAACAAAGAAACACTAAAGAGAGCCAAGGGTCAACAGCAATGATTAAAGAAAAAAAAAAAAACAAACTTGAGACAAAAAAAATATATACAAAAAATTAAGTCATCGCAGATTATTCTGATAATTTGAAGCCAACAAGCTTGGAGTAGACAAACTTAGTTTCACTTCGAACTGACATATGGAAAAGCTGTTCATGTATATTAGATCTTGAAGGAGATTTAGAGAGATTTTCCAAAATTACCCAAGCTATGATCAACGTGCCTAGGAAAGGTAATCCAGTTATATCCGTCTCTCTGTCACGGATCTCGGAAACTACGAAAGATAGAGTTCTGAAATTTGGTATAGAGAATCTAGAAGATATTAGAAACTAGAAGGTTCTAATTTAATTTCAGTCCGACACACGGGGGAGACTTTAAGTTACATTTGAATACGGTTATGTCTGTCTCTCTGTCAAGGATCTCGGAAACTACGCAAGATAGAGTTCTGAAATTTGATATAAAGAATTTATAAGTTATGAAAAACCGGAAGCTTAATTTTAATCAGACGCACAGGGGGGACTTTAAGTTGGATTTGAATATGACTGAATATATCAAAAGCTGAGAGAGCTAAAGCAACCAAATTCAACTCCACTATTATTTTTTTTTTGTTCCTTTGAGCTTACCAGCTCCTTTTATTTTTGCTACTTCCACTTCATTAACTTAAGAGTTCCACGGTTTCTTCAGACTTAGTACTACTTTCTTCCAGTTGGATGTGCCAACCAAAATTTATTGTTTGATACCAAACATGTTTGTATTCGAACTAAAACTACAGGAGCTATCAGCCGATAGATTATGAGACCTCTTCCGATATCCTGAATCGCCATTCGGGCCACTATTCTCAAACCTTTAATGTATTGATTGTTTCCTTTGTGAATTAAGTAGATCAGAGTTTTCCTGGTGGAGTCTAATTGAGTTATTGGCTTAGTTTCCAAATTCACATGGTCTCTTAATTTCGGAAGCACCCGATGAATGCTAAAATGGATAGAGAAGGCCGAGGAGATTTGCAAAGCTCTAAAGTTTTAGTATTATCTTATTTTTAAGCAGATATCACTTAATTTATGCCAAGCAATTAATTTTTATGCGAGTGCATTTTATGTTTTTAACCCAAGGAGACTTTTTGTCTCATTTACATCATTTTCGAATTTGTATTTTTGTCTCATTTAAAATATTTTCAAATTTATCTCTTTTTTTACATACTTCAATAATTTGTATTTATTTATTTTCTGTTGAATTTGCATTTAAAATAATTGAGAGAATAGTTAAGCAAAGTGATTTATCTCTGGTTGAGTATTTAAAAATTCTCCAAGGCGTTGTCTTTCTTTAATTTAGGTGAGAGAGAGAATAACAAAAAACCCCGACACAAAAACTTTTGTAATGCTTTTGGTAACCATAAAAAAAAAAAAATAGATATTATATTGTCTGGTAATTTTTTATTCAACAGTCCCCCAGACATTTGTAAGTGGGTAAATCTTTTCGGTGTACGTGCAAATGATCTCATGGGCCTCTGAGCACTCAGGCATTCCATGGGCCATTTGGCAGTGCAGTTTTTGGCCTGGGTTAACCAACCAACCAAACAACCAACCAGCTGACTGTTTATTTGCGCTTCCACTTCCACTTTGGTTGAGCACTTTCGCTTTCGATGCGTTTATTTTAATTTTGTTTTGTTTTGTTTTGAATTTGATTTGCTTTTTCCTTCTTCTTTGTGGGACGCCTGTGATTTTCACTCGAGGCAATTGAGCAAGCTGAGTCAGTTGGCTGCAGTTTCTGGTATTCGCTTCGAGTGGCTTACGGAATTTGAATGAATTACCCATACAGAATAATCCTGTATGGACATTACATCACTGGCTGTCCAGGCAGTCATTTCATTCCTCCTGCCTCTTGAGACACCACGCTCTACGCACAAGAAAGTGGACAGAGTCGTGGAGGGGTAGTAGATTACCACACATATGCTGGGTCTATGCAAACTTTATTGTATTTGATTTTTTTTACGCTTTCTTGGCTGCCCAACAGCCGAAGCGATTGGCCAGTGCCATCAAGTTTGTGCCTTAAGTCTTTCGATTTGGCCCACTAAGAAAGTATTTCGCCAACTTTGCTTACAAGGAAAAAACTATTTTACTTTATTAATCGAAACAAAAAAAGTCACTAAAGCTATAAAAAAAAAAAATGCCAATATTCATAATGACTATTCCGGCGTCCAGGCTCGGTGATGCCCTGAAGGCTTCATGTGATGGCTGGCCGAGCTGCTGCTTGAGAGAATGCCGGAAGAAGCCTGGAAGGCACCACCCGAGGCACCCAAAGAGGCGTTCAGTATAAGACCCAATGCACTACTCACCAAGTGTGAGACAATTTGCTTGACAAAGCCGCCCGAATCAAAGCCTCCACCGCCGCTATGCTCCTTCTTTTTCTTTTTCTCTGAACTCCCATGACGCTCTTCTGAAGCCTCAGCCGAAAGAGGACGATTCTTGGCCTCCAAAAAACTGCTTAGCAAATTCTGAGCAAAGACTAGTGGCTGTGGCCCAGCCTCCTCCTCGGGATCCTAGGCAAAAGAAGATTCAAACATGAGAAAACCAAGCGAATTTGATTTTAAGAAATGAAAGTTCTTTAGCTTAGCAATAAGGTTAGTCAAAGCCAAGGAGTATAGCATGAAGGAAAAGAGAAAATCTTGTAAAAATTCAAAAATAAGTACTGCGCTCAAGGAGGCCACCACAGTGCCCAGAAAATTGCCTATAAATTGTCCATTGTTGATCTAAAAATATTCAGAATTCAGGATTAAAAAGTCAATGAAATTGATTCTTGTTAACTTACTGCTCCACCACCGCCGGACAGACCATCAAAGGTAGTGCCTACATAGCGACCCAAGACAGTGCCAAAGTTTTCATTGCCCGACAAAAGGCCAGATAGCAGGGCAGTGGCAGTGGTCAAGAGCGATTCAATGTCCAGGCCGCCAGGCTAAAATTATGAAAACAAATTAGAGAAAACCTTTTTTGAATTTCTTCCAACAATTAATAAGACTTACTCCAAAGAGGGTGGAAATCACGCCCGTCAAGGCCCCAATCAAGGCGCCAACATCCGAACCGCCTTCACCCTGTTGAAAATCAAAGTTTATATGACCTCAAATTAATCCAAAAGTGTTTACTTTGCTTACTCACGCCACTCAAGCTGCCAATCAGTCCGACCAGACCACCGCCACCTTCCATGCCGGTCTCCGGTGGTGAGATCTCCGAACTGTCTTCCTCTTGTTTAGCCGGCTTATTGTCATTTGCCTTTTCCGTATTCTTCGCTGTAACATTCTTTGACTTCTACGGTGAGGAGGGAGAAGAGCCCACACCAAAAAACACATATACAACTCGTCTACAGGTTAGTCACAAGCCAGCCAGAGTTGGCCAATTCCATACTCACATCAAAGTCCAGTCCCAAATCATCATCCAAAGGATCATCCAAATCTTCGGGCACTTTAGCAGCTTTCTGATCCGCACGCTGCTCAAACTTTTGATCTACCAAATTCTGACGAAAATCATCCTGGCCATGCATTTGCATAGCCTAGGCTTAGATAAACACGAATTCTACTTATTTTTTCTCGGTTTTCGCGAACTCACCTCGGTCAAGATGGACTTGATCATGCGGATTTCAGCGCGCTCTTCGACCTGGCCAGATAAATCATTATCTTCTCGCTCCTCTTCAAGCTGCTCAGCACCTTCTTCTTCTGCGGTTTTTTTGTCTTTCGGTGATCTCTTAGAGACCATCTTGTACTTGGCCCTGGCCAACAGGCCATCGCCAGAAGCCTCGCTCAACAAATGCTCCAGGGTGTCTGAGATCTGCATTTCTAGCTGATTCCGCATTTCGGGTACTTGTCTCAAGATACGCAGCCTCAGCCTGGCCAATCGATCTCCCAGATTTTGATTTTGCTGGGCCTCGGCTACAAAGAGATCACTGTCCTTTCTGTATTGTTGTAGAACTTCTCTCAAGTCCTGACGAAAGCTTCTTTCGTCTTTGGAAGTGGTGGCCAACTCCATGGCACTGCCCAGTATATCCAAGGCACGTTGATCTCGTTCCAATTGTTCCTCGATCTTGGTGATTTTCGGCAAGACACGCTGGTCATTTTGCATATCTGTTTGCTTTACGAGCACTCGAATTTCGTCTACCAAATTCTTCTCCATTTCCTGTTCCGCCTGTCGAGCGCCATTCAATAGGCCAATGGTAGTCAAGGCTCGCAGATCTTCCGTTGGATAGCTGCGTTCCAGCCTGCGATAGGCAGTCAAGGCGCGTACATATTGCGGCTGAAGCTGGGCATTTAATTCCATGTAAGCCGAGCTGCCAGGACCCCATGGGGCACTGGTAATCTCAACAATCTGTAGTAGACTCAGCCAAAGAAAAACGAGTGACCGCAGCGCGTCGTCATGCATTTCGCGTTAGTTTGGTCGGCGCCCAGGAAACGTACGCATATTTATATATCAATCGACTGGGATGTTACGGTTAATTGCTCTTGGGGCGTGGTCCAGACCTCCAACTCCCACAATCCCCCAACAACAGTCTCCGCCTCTGTCCTTCGCTTCAGTGAACGTTTATTATCTTAGGTAACCTCCGAAATTGTTACTCCTTTTGTTATTGTTGTTGGTAAGTTAGCTCTTCTTCTTCTTGCTGTAATCAAATTGACCATTCATCATTATGTCCAATTTCCTCAACAGCTTAAGCAGTTTGTCATTATATCTACATTTCCATAATGAAATCATTTTGCGCTTCACTACATTCAACCAACCCGGCACATGTGTGGCTGGCAATTGAGAGTCATTTTAAATTTGCTTAGATTTCCCACAAATTCTTCCCATTAAGCCAGAGTACATTTGGAAAGCCAATGAACTCACTCCAAAAAGGCTCATTACCAAATTCTAATGAAACCATTTCCCTTTTTTATTTTTTTAAATCAGAACTTTAGCACTTAAGCCCAACCCAATTAAAGCCCAGAAGGTTATTAAATTAAATAAAGAACAAAAAATCAGGGAAACACAAAAATTGCCCAGCTTGTTAACTACAAAGCCAAAAGAGTAATGAGCAAGGTGAAGACAATGAACACAGCAATAACAACAATGAGACTACTCTGACTCTGATGAAGTACAGTCTGCGATTACGTTGTACTTAAACGTAATTTTCACGTCACGCCCGCTTAACCCAATCGCTTCACGAACTATTCAGTCCAAAGCAGTTTGAGATGAAACAAGCCAATAGAAAAGAAGACAAAAGCCCTTGAAAATAGCAAAAGAATTCAATTTAATTTAAGATCTGAAACCGATGAAAGATTATCCAAATGATCCTTTCTCCTCATCCAATCATTATTTGGTCAAGTGCCAAAAGCCCATGAAATATGAGTCAGTCAGCCTAAAGTCTCTTTGGTTTTGGAGGTGGAAAACTAATTTAAAATTATATAAATCATAGAAAATAACCCGTCAACAGATGTTTCCCTCCTTTTGTCATTTTGACAGTCCAGTCCAAAAATACAAAAAGCTTTAATTTTTTTTTTTTTTTTTTATCTTACCTCGCATTTATGTTGTTATGCATGTTGGCTAATTGTTATGGTCTCCGGCCAAAATGATATAATCTGATTATGGTCTGCCATTTGTCATCTCAAACAGTGTTGACTGGCTTGCCCTTTTCTAGCTTCATTAAGTGCCCTTGCCAACCCAGAAAACAAAAAAAAAAAAAACAAAGATTATAAAAATAAAGTGCGTTCATTGACTGCCTGATAATGCCTGCCTTGTCAAATCTGGTGCGGTGAAAACATATGTAAAAAGGTTAAAGAACTGTCCAGGGTGAAATTGTGACTGCAACTGGGTAATGGGGGATAGGGTCAAGAGTTGTTCAAGCCGTGACGACAGACCTTCCGGGTTAACAAAATCCCGCAAATTGCCAGTGACTTGTGAAAGTCTGAGCAACCTTTAAGCCCAATTAGCAAAGAGTTATTTCTCCAACTTGATTCGTTACTATCCTGTTCACAAAGTCAGGAAATTCTTATTCCACAATTTAAGCCTTTTTAAGCTATAAAATAATTTCCAAGAGTTCAAAACATAAAGCCCTTTTCATAGTAAGCTCAATTCTAGTGAATGGGTATAAAGTGATTTCTTAAATTATAATGATTTCCTTAATTGCCGCAGTCATTATTTTAGTTGCTTTACCAAGAAGCTTTTAGTTTTTTTTTTTTTTTTTGAGTAAGTTGTAGATATTTTTTGGTAATTTCAATTTACCATGTGAGCAACCGATTAAATCAAAAGCAAAATGCGTGAAAAATCCCTTTTAGACACGCCGCCTTGGACAAAAAAAAAAAAAAAAAAAACAAAAAAGAAGCGGAAGCGGAAACTGAAATGGAGCGACATCATTTGCTAATGAACAAATCAGCACTTGACATTGTAACATTGAAATCGGGTACGAAGTTTGAAAATTGAACAAGAAAAAAAAAATAACAAATAAAACAAAATCGTCGCACAAAACTTAAAAATCAACAAGTATTTTTTTTTTAATGATTATTATTTTATTTTATTTTAATTTGTCTAAGCAATTAGAGCTTTTTGTATTTGTTTGGAAAAAAATCAATTCCAACAAAATTCAACCAAACAAAACAATCAAGTCGTATGTAAAAATGCAAACAAGCAAAACACACACACATACACACAATGGTCATAAATAAAAATAATTGATTAAAAATAAATAAAAGTATAGACATAAATGCCTTAAATGAATTATAAGAAATGCAAAGGTCATGCCAAGACGTTATCGTTATCGATATCAAAGCGATGCATATGTGTGCTTTTGCTTTTAGCATGACTGTACCTGAGTGCTTAACGCATATATATATGTGTATGTGTGTGTATTATTAACACATATTTTTGTGCAATAAATAATAACCTTGCCAAATCGATTGGCTCGCTTGGTTTTTTTTTTTGTTTTTTTTTTTATCTTTTTGTTTTTATTTTTGGCCGTTTGCGCTTGGCAACTAACCAAGCCGAGTTTTTATTTATTTAAATATATATATATATAATATATTTTTATCGGTCATTATAATCAAAAAGGCTTGCCTTAAATGTGATCTATGTTAGTGAAAAAAATATGCAAGTAGCTGTAAACTTTGCACTTTGATTAGCAACTTTGACGATTGCACTGCTCCACACTTTTCAATTGCCTGTTTGCCGTGAATTAGAGCATGGCTATGACAAAACTAAAGAAAAAAAATCCACAGACTATAGAGAAATAAATAACAATAATAAAAAAAAAATAAAATATATTTAACCTAGCCGACAACTTTTAAGCTTTTGCCAAAAAAAAAATTAACATAATAAATAGCTCCCATAAATATTAAAAAAGCAAACTAGTTGCTGCAATTTTTCGTTTATTTTTGTGGGTCGGCTGACTCTTTTTTTTTTTCTTCATATTTTTAGTCTTAATATATTTTTTCCATTTTTTTTTCGCTATTACTTATTGTTTTCTTTGGCTTTCAGAGTTGGCCAGAGGCTCAGCCTTTTTAGCGTTTATTATACAATTAGTTTAACCTCTAAGCCAGGGGCAAGCAGCAGACAATGCGTCTCAACAAATTTGGCCATCAACGGCGAGACAAACGAAAGAGGCGAATGAGAAATCCTTCGCCTGGAAATTTGCTAATGACACAGACAAATGATGTCGCTGGCAACTCAAATAAATATCCAAGGAGTTGCTTTTATTATTACGAAAAAGAAACATTCCAAGACTCACTAATTTATCCCCCTTTCTGAGCCACGCTCATGGCTCTTTCTTTTATTTCTGTCCAGTCATTTGCTGACTTTATTTTTTCCAAAACAGAAAAAAAATGAATTCAATCAAAACCAGGCAGTCAAACCACCCCAAAAAAAAAATCAGCATTTATATAAATTTTTTTATTTTTACCATTCATTTGGGCTAAATATCGGCAGTCTTAATTAATTGCCAGATTGGGCCATATTCTTGACTGACTCGGCTTGACCTAACACAAATGAATTCACAAATTTGCATAACTCTTTTCTTGGCCATAAGCGAAACCGTTCAATAAAGTTATTAAAAAAGAAAGACAACCACCTGATCAATATCACGTAATACATCAAAGAAGACATAAACTAGGAAAATAACACCAGCCCGATGGACACCAAACAAGACGAAGCTAAAACACCCTTTTCCAAGTGAGTTGAATATAAATTTTTTTGCCAGTAGAATAAGTCTTGCGATAAGAAATATATACGAGTTGGTTCGAGATTTCGAAAAATTTCCAAGAAAACAAAAAAACTACCGCAGATAAATCATCTTCGAGTCTCTTTTTTTTGGTAGATTTTTCACACCACCGCGCTGATTGTATTTGTATATTTTGGATTATAAATTGGCCCAACATTATGGTGTGCCAATCAATTGAGTTGAGCCAACTCAAGTCAAGCCAAACCGAATCGGCACAGCCGCAAAAGTTGTTAACATGTCAACTTGTCGACTCTAAATGCATTATAAATTTGTTGTTATTTTTCTCCCTCCATCTCTCTATCTTTCTCTTTTTTGTAAGCGCCTTAATTGAAAAGGGCATGTTCATTTGTAACAAATTATGACGGTCTTGGGCAACCGAATATGACTATGTGATCTAAAAAGACAGCAACTTGAGATCTAAAGCGACTCACTAAATTTAAATTGAGTAGAGTTGAGTTGACTGGAGTCGAGTGGAGTTTGCCAGATGATTGGATTTTCCCTAGTTTGTCAGACTGATGAGAAAAAAAAAAACTAAAGAGCTTCGGTTATATAATCCCCATGATTGACCTCATCACCTAGAGATTTGGTCTTGGTTTAAGAAAAAAAAGGCGCAAATTATCTGACTCAAATTTGTCGCCAATCTGACGCGGTCTCAAAGACAGCCCCATAATTGTTAATGAGGCATAACAATCTTGAGCAATGGTTAAGCTAATTTATGCCAGGCTATTTTTTCATTTTATTTTACTTGGCTGTCAAAGCTAGTTGGACTCTGTGGACTCACATACTATTTAGCAGAAAATAATTAAAAATCGGAGCAAAAAAAAGAAAAATCTCAAAAACAACTTTTTAACAATTTGTTTTACTGCCACAAACGTGACAGAAGTCGTAGAGTTGTGATTTAAATGTCCGCTGACTCAATGCTGCTCAAAATGAGTGCAAAGTATAAAATCCAAACAAAGCCAAACCAAGCAGAAGTACAATCAAATTGGCAAACAAATAAAAAAAAATAAAAGCACAAAAGAACACAACCCAAAAACGTCAAAGCCTAAATCAAATTGCAAGGCATTTAAAATAAAACATTTTATGCTTTAGAGATAAAAATTGAATAGTTAAAGTTAAACGATGCTACTTACTGAATAATTACAGTCACTCGAATAAAAAATAAAAAATAAAAAAACGGCAACAACAACAACAACAAAGCTCGAAGCAATGAACACCAAGCCATGGCTGAAAATCTAGGCACTTGAATTAAGGCGGGGAGAAGGCCCAACATAAGACGGTGAACTTAAAGATACTCTTCTTCCAAAACAAAAACAAAATGTATCTTTGAACACCAAGCCATGGCTGAAAATTTAGGCAAGACTAAAATAAACTCTTCTCCCAAAGGAAAATAAAAATGTATCTTTTTTTTAGCCTTTTCTAACCTTGACCCAAGTATTGACACACAATTAGGTAGAGTTTTATTTCGAACCTTAGAAGTCCAACTAGTTAGATTTTATTCTTCAGGAATATATATGCATATAGCCAGAGAAAAACTTATCAAAAAGTAAAGATGCTCTCTGCACTTTGGTTTGAGCAACTCTGTGATTCTGTATCCGTCCTACAATTAAATTTAAATGCACTTTAGGAAAAACAACAACAACAACAGCTTAAACAATTGGGTAGTAGGAGAAAAACACAGAAACAACAACAACAACAATGTTGAGTTGATGCCCATGTTTTTACATTTAATTGCACCGGTGAACATGACAGGTGAATTGTCAGCAAAACTGCTTCTTTGAGTGCCACAAACTGTGAAGGGTACAAAATAAAAATTAATTGATATTTTTTTTTTTTTTTTGTTTAGTCAAGAGGCTAACGTATTTTGCTAGAGAATATAGAAGATTCAAATCTAAACTGTTACCACAGACAGCCTGAGACATGGTCATAATTTCATAAGCCACACAAATTTACTTTTACCTTTGAAAGACAGTGGTTTGTTTTATCTGTCTGTGTGTGAGTGTGTGTGTGTGTGTGTGTAATTTTGGGGTTTTTTCTATTTTGCATAATTTTAAAAGATAACTTTAGGATTTTTTTTTATGTAAAAGACACCTGCCATTTGAGTTCCTTTGGGAGTCACAAAGAAATCTATTTGATTTTTTTGATGGCAAAAACATTTTTCGTTTTGTCTTTCAAAATTTCCAATCGTATAGAGTTTTATATGGCACAATTTATTGGACTATTAAATACCATGTCCCCAAAAAAGTGAATGCCCTTTTGTGTGTGTGTGTGAGTGTGTAAAGTGCATTGAGCGGCATTGGCATACTCTTTGGCCTAAACCCAAAGCCGAAGGCTGTCCAGAGAGTTTAACTCAAAGCCAAACAGAGATGCCAATTGTTTTGTGGTATGTTAATCATGAAAAGTATTTATTTGTATTTTTATAAATTTAATACTCTGAGACCACCCCCTCCCCATCCCCGTTCCATCTCGGACAGGGCAAAGTGCATTTATAGACAACTGATCGAATCAGTTGGAGACCTGAATGAATCCGTATACCAGACTTCACAATAATCTTAAATATACAAGATGGCAGGCTATTAAAGATAATTTCGTTGTCATTTTCGATTTGGCAGCTCAACAAACACACAAACACACATACACTTACATATACATATGCATACAAACAAAATGAATTTCATAATTTTGCGCATATGCAAAACATTTTGCGCATGAGAAGCGCAACACAGTCACGAACTATGGCCAACCAGACTAAGCAGAGTGTTTTCTGTTATTATTTTTTTCTTGTTGTTGTTATTGTTATTGTTGTTGTGTATTTGGTAGCAGATTGTGTGTGTCAAAATCTAATTCACCTTAAACTGATTTCGAACGCATGCAAGCTTGTTGCCACTGTGCGATACGATATTTATATGTATTTCTTAGCTCAGCTCAGCTCAGCTCAATTCAACTTGACTCGACTCGACTCGACTCGCCTGTCTGCCTTCATTTTGCAATCTCTAACTGAGCCAGCAACAGCATAAACCATTCCGTTCCGTACCGATCTGATCAGATCAGATCTGAGCAAAGTCAGAGGTATATTCATGCTCAAGAAAACAAAAAATGCTTTAAGTAGAAATTTGTAGTTTCTCGGCTTTTGAGATACTATTTTATCTGTTTTTGGGCTGGCGCAAAAGCGGCGTATGCGTAATTTGTAATTTTCCATGCATATCTTCGGCGTGGCCCGACCGGGCAAGTGTGCGCCAGCAGCCTCCACCGCCACCAAGACAATGATCAAAATACTTAAATCCAGCCAATTGAAATTAATTCAAATTACTCTAAAGACTTGTTCATACCCTTTCAATTCAGATGGCTCATGGCAGGAATTCTAGACTTTTTGAATATACGAAGGGCAGGGAACTTTGTTCCCAACTTTCTTATCAACTTGAATCGGTGTAAGTTCTAAAGATCTTTTCATTTATTTCGAAAGGAAATATTTTGGAGACTTGGTTATATCTTAATAGATCCATTTTATTTCTTGATACAATTTAATATGTTCAAAGAGAGTATCAATCTCTAAGCCTTTAATAAAGAGGTAAAAGCCTTTAAGACTTTGTCACAAGGTCGCAGCTTGTTTGTCAATGCCGAATCAGAAATTCTTGAAGGGAAAATATGCTCAAAGGAAGCTTTGGTAATTCTTTTTAGAGGAAACTGCTGAAGCCCTTCTTAATTCAGAGCAAAATATAATAAAAAGAGTATAAATCAACTTTGATTGGTTTTGAGTGTTTTTTGCTTTTCTTTATCATCATATTGGGCCGGTCTTTTGGCCGAGTAGAAGTGGTGCTGGTGGCGGTGTCGTTAACCGAACCGCAAAGACCATTCGCATTCACAGGTTTCTTGGGCTGGCCACTGTGAAGCAGTAATGCGACAGCAACTGGCAATGGAAGTGGTTATCCTTCAGATTCATACAACTAGTCGAAGGTAAAAAACTTGGCCTGTCTGACTTGGTTTAGCTTTCTGCAGCAGCGCCGGCGACACCAGCAATCGTCACAACGGCAATCAAATTAAGTAATAAAATATATGAAAATACAAAGAGAGAAAAAAAACACACACACTCACATCAAAGGCAACTTGAATCGATTGATGGTTGTTTTTTTTTTTTTTTTGGTCGACTTTTGATTGTCTTGTGAAAACTTCCGCCTGCCCCGCAATCCAGTTGGTTTCCTTTTTATTATTATTTTTTTTTTCGAATCGAGAGAGGCATAATTAAACAAGAAGTCGTGGCCGGCGGCCAAAAAAAATAAAAAATAAAAAAAGCAACTGCAACTGACTTGGCTCGGTCTCTTTTATCATTTAACTCTTAATCAAAGATCACAAGATACAAATACGTGTATTTTACACGATTGTGCTGAGGCAAAGCCAGCAATTTCAAAACACACACAAAACATTGCTAAACAAAATGTAGAACAACTTTTTGGTCACTCAATCGAGCATTTTGTCGACTGTGAATTTTGGTGTTGATGTTGTCGGAAGCACACTTTAAAATGCCTTTAATTTTTTGTCTTTTCTATGGAAAAAAAACAAATATAAATATATATATATATATATATATATATATATATATATATATATATATATATATATATATATATATATATATATATATATATATATATATATATTTATGTTGATTCACGTACCATTCGTTTGTGACGGTGGTCAATGTCCATGATGATCCATGTTTGCTGAGGCTGATGCGGAAGGTCAGCTTGAGGCTAAAAGCGACCATCGATCGGATCGTTTTCAAGAACTTCAGCAACCACCATCAAATATTTGAAATCATTTTTTTTTCTCGCCTTAGTTTAATTCAAGATTATTGATTAGTTTTGGTTAAGGGAAACATTTAATGGGTTTTTGACATTCAATTTGGTGTCTCGACTTTTGGGCCATGAGATTGTAGCTCTTCGCATTCCAAAAAGAATTGAAATTGGGCTTGGTTTTTTTGTTTATATGATTTTGTGTCATAAAAAGCTTTGTTTAATTTGTTACATTTTTAAATGGTCTGCACTTTGACTTAGGCCATAAATTTCATATCTAAATGGTTTCAATTTTTTGTTTGAGACTCTCAGAAAGACAACATTTTTTTATTCAGTCAAACTGTTTTCTGCTGAAACTTCTGGAAATATTTCGAAAGATTTTAAAAGATTCGAAAAATTATAATTAAATTTGCATTATTATAATGAATGAAAATGATTCAGCAAATAATTTTAAGGCCCTAGAAAAGGCTCGAAAAATAAAAGCTTAGGAAGACTGTAGCGAAATAAAACTCATCCGTATCCATCTGGATTTAATCCGTGCGCAAACTGTCGAATCAATAAAGCTCGCTAGATATTCCATCATCCTTATCCATCCTGATTTAGTTCATAGCCAAACTGTCGATTTAATAAAGCTAGCAGAGAATATACCCCCAGCCGTATCCATCCTGATTTAACCCGTGCCCAAACTGTCGAATCAATAAAGCTCGCTAGATATTCCAGGGTATATCCCCTCATTCCTATCCATCCTGATTTAGTCCGTAGCCAAACTGTCGATTTAATAAAGCTCACTAGATATTCCAGAGAATATCCCCTCATCCTTATCCATCCTGATTTAGTCCGTAGCCAAACTGTCGATTTAATAAAGCTCACTAGATATTCCAGAGAATATCCCCTCATCCTTATCCATCCTGATTTAGTCCGTAGCCAAACTGTCGATTTAATAAATCTCACTAGATATTCCAGGGAATATCTCCTCATCCCTATCCATCCTGATTTAGTCCATACCCAAACTGTCAAGCTCGCCAGATATTCCAGGGAATACTTCCTACCCGATCAAAATCCTTAAAGAATAAGATAACAAGATATTGGTTACGTTTCCTTTGAAATAGACAACAAGAGCAGAGGAGTTGCTAAACCGATTCCATTTCCTTTCGAGTAATACAGTTACTGCAGTCAGATGACGGCATCCATAGTCTTTCAGCCCAAAGCCCAATGACAAAGTGAGCTTTTAAGCAGCCTATCAGGGTAAGGATTCGGTTTCTGTGTTATCCCAGAAACTTGTCGGTTCGATCGATGCTAAGCTTGCTTACTCCTTTTAACGATTATCAAATTCCTAGATAATTTTCATATAAAATCTATAAAATCATTTATACATTTTTTCAAAGACATCTTAAAATCTGAGACAATTCAATTTCACTGATAATTAAAACAAGTTAAATACAGTTTGATTGATGTCTGATCATAAGATTTGCCCTAATTTGTTGAAGGTTTATTTCCTACTTTTCAATCAAAAAAACCAAAATCCACATCACTCAAAACAGTTTGGCAAATCATCAAGATTATAGGTAAATCATTCAAATTATATTGGCAAATCGTGTAAAGAGATTTCCAAAATTTAAAGACTTCATTAGTGGAACGACTTTAAGGAAATAGCAGAGTCACTTCTGAAATGCATACTGTAGTATGTGTAGTAGGTATATGCAATAACTAATAGTGCATAAAGTGGAGAGCATTGTTTATTGGACATTCCAAGACAATATTTACCAATTTTATGGCCATTGCCCAACCCACTCGAGACATATAAAAACCAGACCAAACAATGGCAATCAGCAAATTTTCTTACTCAGAGCTTCAAGCTTCGAGCTTGGCAAATTTGAATGTATTTTCGAATTTGTATTCGCAACTCCTTTAGAGAGCACTCAAGTGCTACTATTATTTATTTATTTTTACGTACATTTCTGCTCTCTGCTTCGGAATGCGGAATATGCAATTGAAATGCCCCAAAGGCTCTGCAATTGAAACTTGAATTCAAATAAATGAATTGAACTCAATGATGGCGGTGCTGCTGGTCTTTTTCTTTTCTTGTTTTTTTTTTTTTTATTCCTATTATTTTATTTCCTTTCTTGAGGATAATCATGCCTGCAGTTGTTGAGTTTCAGCTGATGATGACGCCATCACATTCGATAAACTGCACTCGGCATGCTAACGATTAACGATTCCTCACTCACGACAAAAATAAATGTTCCAGCCTGCGTTTTTGGAAATTTCAAATACACTTTTTCGAAACCTAACAGATTAAGGAAGTATAAAATCATACAAAAAGTGAATGAGTCTCGGGAATATGTCAACTTGCTTTGAAACAAAATGGAACTAAATATCAGTCCTGACTTTTTCTATATAAGCAATCCACTGATCTATCTATAGATCCCTAGAAAGCTTGCGAAATATATACTAGGATTTTCAATTTATAGTCACTTGATTCCTAGACTCCTAGATCCCCAGAAAGCTGGCGAAATATATACTAGGATTATCAATTTATAGTCACTTGATACCGATCTATATAGTCTAGGCACACCTCTCTAAATTCGTACACTGATTCTTTAATGTTTAAGGAATAGGTATACACATAAGATAGGGATAAGCTCCTATATTTTTACACTGATCCTATGCTTCAGGAATATGGTAACATTTGAGATAAAGATACTCTCCATTCCTATACTTATCTTGTATAACTTCAGAAATAAGGATAGAGATACCCTTAGCTAGGAATAACTCTCCATATTTGGTGACTGATTTTATAATCTTTCAGGAATACGGTAATATTCGTATATAGATTTTTGAGAGTTTTAGAAATTAGTAAGAGAAAAAAGTAAGAGTACCCCTCTATATTCATACACTGATCTCACAGCATTTTAGGCTTACGATAACGCCCTCAATTGATCTTTATTCAAGCCCCCACAATCCTCGAATCAAATGACAAAAAAAAGTGTATAAACACTTGGTTTATTATACCCACAAAATTTCAGTTATTTCCCCCAAGTCCCCAGAAAGTCCATTTCGCTAATAGTTTTGTGCTGATGATGAGCAGCTGCTGTAAAGTTGAGGGTGCACTGCCTCCTTCAATATTGTGTAAGTGCACTCAAAATCAAGCAGGTGTTTGGTCTAATCCTGACAAATGCAGTGGACCCACCAGCTCCCCCTCCCCTCTCCCGCCCCCCATCAAATCCAGCGCTCCATCAAAACGAAGACCCACTAACAAACTGACACTCTGACAACCTGTAAACATAGCCGGAAATTTTTCAACCTACAAATAAAATAATATAATCAAAAATAGTCATAAATAAATAAATAAAGCATAAACAACAACAACAACAAAAACAAAGAAGCAACCTTTTACTCTCCGCTTGTTTTCACTCAAAATTTCGGCTTCGCCGTGGTCTCACTTTCGTTTTCGTTTGTACTTTTTGAGTCAAGTTTTGAGTCAGTCTTGCTCTGCCAATGCCAGCGTCGACAGCAGCAGCAGTAGCAGCGAGTGTCAGCACTGAGGCGTTAAGCGTCTGACGCCGCTGGAGCAACAGCTTGACGCGCATACTCACACTCACCAATGCCGGCAATGCTGTTGCCGTTGACGTCGCTGCTTCTGCCTCTTTTTTTTTTTGTTGTTTTTTGTTTTTTGCGCTTATTTTAAAGTGTTGCCTGCATTCAGTGACTTGGAGTCTGGCTGTTTTGGAGTCTTGCTGCCAGCGTCGTCGTTGTTTAAGTCGACGTCGTTTTCGGCCCAAAGTCTGTTGGCTTTTGTTCGAGCTTTAGTCGCTTGTGTGTGATAAAATCACGTTAGTAATCAATTGCAAGCCCAACTGCCAAGACACACACAGCCAGCCGTCAGTCGCCAATCGTCGCAGTTAAAGCCAAGCGAAAAACAAAAAAATAACAACAACAACAAATTTTCGAGAAACTAAAACAACAACAACACCTTCATTAAGCCGCCTGTGTCTCTGCCTGTCCAACCAATTGTCTATCTGTCCAACCATCCGTCTGCTCGTCTATCTCTCTATTTAGTCCACGATAGAGGTTGTTCTTTATCAAAGCAAATTATTGTTTTTTTTTCGATTTCGCTTGCCTTTTTTTTGTTTTTTTTTTCTGTTTGTTTTTGTTTGATATTTTTTTTTTTGGCTGACGCGCCGCACGCACCACCGCCGTAGTCGTCAAAGCTGTGTGCAATTTACAACAACAACAACAGCAACAACAAAATGTGAGGATAACAAATTACACTGAAAAAAAAACGAACCCCAAAAAAAAACATTTAATTTTTCTCGTCCAAAAAAAAAAAAACTAAAGACACCGCGTGTTTAATTTATTAAAAAAAATAGTAACAATAAATCAAAAATTTGCAACAACAACAATAATAACTGTTTTACAATAATTATTTAATTAAAAAAAAAAAACTAAAACAACAACAACAGCAACATTTTGCGCCAAATTTTTGTAATAAGCAAAAATTCCGCACCTCAAAAAAAAACAAATAAACTAAAACCATGACTAAAAATAATAAAAAAAAGAAACTCAAGCAAAAGAAAATTGCATAAATAAATTTTTTGCATTACAAAAAAAAAAAACAAAAATATGAAACAAGTATTTTTTTAATGTGTTGTGAAACTCATGAAAATTCTTCTTTTTTTAACGTGAATTTTTTTTTTTATAAAAACAATTTTTTTTTTTAAGTGCTCAGAAGTGTTTATTTTTTTTTTTTAAGTCTAATTTTTTTCCATCAAATTCCAATTGACATTGCGCATACGCTCTGTATGATAGTCAACGACTATCAACCAAAATGGACAAGGTCAAGTGGCCGCAATAATTAGAAAATTTCAACAGAAGCGTTAAAAAAATGAAATAAATTAATTTTTATATTTCTGCTAAGAACAGAAGACCAGCCCACTTAAAGTCTTCAGAAGAAATCTGGCCCAGGTCTATCCGCTTCTGTTTCCTCTTCCTCTTCTTCTTTGTTTTTATATGCATTTTTTTGATGTGTGGTTTTTATTACGAAACCCACTCAATGCCAAATTTTGTAAAGAAAAAAAAAAACAAAACAAACTTGATGAAGAGTGAATGACTAAGTAACTGCTCCCCCCCCCCCCTCTCCCACAAAAAAAAAACCATAACACTCAAGCCCACACACACACACACAAGTATGAAAAAACGAATATAATTCGACCCACAAATTATGAAAATTATTAAGCAAAATTGTAAATTTTAATCAGACTCAAGTCTGATTATTTTGGCCTAGTCATTTCGGCACACAAATCCACACTTGATTTAAATTTTGAAAAACACTCCCAAAGATGAAAATCCTTTTGAGAAAACTAACAAACGCCCAAGCAAGAAGCTTTTCGTAATGAAAACTTAAATCAACTCAGACAAAATCAGCTGCGCTTTTGGCAGATGACATAACAGTCAGCCCCGTTGTTGTTGTTGTTGTTGTTGTAACTGTTATTGCCGGTTTGCGCACGCTCGCCACACACAAAAACAACAACAGCAACAACAGCAAGCAGCCAAACGAAACACCAACAAAACAAAAAAAGAAAAAGACCGATAGACCAAACCAGCAACCGATCAACACTCTCTTTTCCCTTTCAAAATGCTTTTCGGCCTCAGCGCCTGCGCAGCCGCACTCAGCCGAGTCTCTCTCGCTCTCTCTCTCTCTCAGTGTCTGTTTAATTTGGCCAATGGCTCTCTGGCTGGTTAGTTGGCTGGTCGCCCTACTTTAGGCGCCGTTGGAAACAACAACCAAGACAAAGCTTTTCGCCTTGCCTTGGCGCCCAAAAAACTAATAATTATTATTATTATCAAACACTCCAACCACAACAACAACAACAACAACACCAACGACATAAACAACAATGGCAAAAAAAAAAAAAATACAAATACAAATAGCCATAAAACCGCTTATGTCTTTGATATTGCCAAATCATTGATAATTTGATTATACGATTTGATTTGACAATAAAGTTTCATTGAGCGTGTCTTCACTTGTTTCTTGGAAACAAGTTCTTGGCCACTTGAGGATCAGCAATTTTTATCCATTTGGAATAAGTCCTAGTTTTCTCAGATCTCCAGATTTTTGGGGGTAGATTCAAAGTTTTCTTTTTGGCCTTATATCATCGGTCGGATATGTCCTAACCTATTTTTCTTTCTTTCTCTTGGAGATTTCCTCAACTCTCCACTCGTGATTTTTATTTCCTTTTATAATTCACTTTTTTTTTTTTTGTAAAGTTTTGAATTTTTGGTCCATTTATTTTTTTAATCCATTTTAAATTGTCTTTCCGTTTCATGTTACAAAAAAAAAAAAAAACGCCCCGTCATCGTAACAGACACACACACACATATATACAAACTCCAAATTAATCAAATTATATAAGATTTTTATTTATCTCTTTTTTTTTTTTTTGTTTTGTTTTAAAATTTTGTAAATGTCTGAAGATTTCGTGCATTGGAAATTTTCAAGTATCGTGCTATTTTTTTTATTGTGCTTACTCTGAGATAACAGACAATCTCCTAAAACTGCAAATTACCACTGACCAGGCCATTGACACGCGTTAAAAACCACCAACCAAAAAAAAAAAAAAAAAAAAAACAAAAAAAAATGACATTCAAAAGTGGAAAACAAATGCTCGCATACTCGGTCACTTGTTAGCCTTGTCTAAAAATTAGAAAAAAAAAAAAAAATAAAAACCCTACAAAAATCAATAATCAAAAAATAAAACCTTAGAAAGAGGAATAAAAAAAAAAAATTGGAGACTCGAAAAAAAATACCGAATTCAAAAATTTATAGCGTACCTTATTAGTTGAAGATTTTATTGACAATTTGTTATTGACATGTTATTCTCTTGTTATTGTTGTTGTTGTTAAAAAAAAAAAAAAAAATCTAAATCAAAAATTTTGCTGCATCATCTTGTTCACACACACACTAAAATGCCAAGGTCCAAGCCAATCGATCGCCGATCGCGACCTTTGAAAGCATTTTTTTTTTTTTTTCGGACTCGCTTGACACCAACGCACCCATCCAATATCTAATCAATATGCAATTTTTTACCAACTTAATAGTGCTAATGGAATTTTTGTTTTTTTTTTTACAGAGACATCAGAAGCAGAAGCAGTCATTCGCTCTCTCAGATATACACCAATTTAGATAGACAACAACAACAACAAAAAACAACAGCAAAAAAAATGAGGCAGCCAAGCATAGCACAAATGTTGGCTTTAGCCCTTTGCAGCGCCATTTGTATGATCAATGCCGTCCCCCTGCCGGCTGGCAATCAGGAATTGGATGTCTTACAAATACCCCTAACCAATGGCAAGGTGAGTGTTATCCAAAAAGCAAATAAGTCCATACAGAGACAAATGTATGAATGTCTGAGTGTTTGAGAGGGCTCCAAAGCTCTAGGGTAAGTCAAGCATTTCAGTTGCTCATTGAATACCCAATGTCTGGCCCTTTGTTTACCCCCGCCCAAACTGGCTGGCTGGCTGACTAACTAAGCACACATTGCTTTGAGTCAGAGTCTGGAGGAAAAAATTAGCGAAAAAAAAAACAAATAGATTTACATAATTTAGTTGGACAATTAAATTTGATAGAAAAAGGTTTTGATCTTCCCAGAGAAAGATGATATCATGACTGCCGCTTAATTTCGAAAAGCTTTTTCTTTAGAGTACAAAGTCAAAAATCTAGACAATTGGAGAGAAAATAGTTAGCAGAATCCGATTTCGAATTGACTTATTAATTTTTCAAGGAATTTCTGGGATACTTTGAGCTGTTTCTGGAAATTTCTTAGACCAGAAATATTTAGGAACCTCGAAAAATAATCGTACATTTATTCATTTTCAAATAAACTCATATCTAATGAATATAAATTTGTATAGTCGGTAGGAAGTTTAGCAAAAATGCTATATCATTTTATATATTTTATATTATCTCATTCCCAACTTCTGAACTTCTCTTTGGCCCTCCTTTCAAAGAGCTAGTTCGTTGGAGTCCGTAAAATGTACGAAGCTTATTATATATATGAAAAATGCTATATCATTTCTACTTTCAATTTTATCCCTTTTCCAACTTCTGAACTCCTCTTTGGCCCTCATTTCAAAGAGCTAGTTCCTTGGAGTCCGTTATATGTAGGAAGCTTATTAAATGTATCAAAAATGCTATATCTTTTAATAAATTTTATATTATCTTATTTCGAATATCTTAACTCTTCTTTGGGCCTCCTTTCAAAATCCGTAGACTGAGTAATTGGGTATCGATCAAATCGCTATCCAAGTGTCTGGATCATCATAATATCCAAAGTCTAAAGGTCTGAATCGCTGTATTAATTTATGAGTTTTCCAAAGAATCTGTTAGGTGTCTTTAGTACGAATTTTTTAAAGAATCTGTGAGACATTTTAAGGATCTGGCAGAATGGAAATAGTTAGATAACTTTCGTAGTCTTTCATTCTCAGACTCCATACAATCTGATATATTTTGAATATGTCTTCGTTTAATCCACACTATATAAATTAGATTATATGATTAAATGAAATCATTGCTCAAACTGTTAACTCCAAATTAGTTGGCTTAATGGATTCTTTGTTGATTTTAGGGCAAAGTCAGCAGCTGTGAGATTGTTGTTAAACTTCCTTTTACTTTTTGTTCCGTGGCCACAAAATTCAGGTCTTGGGGTCTCTAGTTTGTATGACTAAACTAAACTGACTTAAACTGGCTAACTAACTAACTGACTGAGTGAATGAGTGACTGAGCTGCCAAACAGGAGTTGCAACATTTTCGGGCATTTTGCTGTTGCTGACCGACCAGTCACTCGCCAAGGAAGTTGGCACACTTGTTTCCTTGGCCCGGGCCGCTGATCAGCTGTGCCATTCCACTCTCTCTCTCTCTCTCTCTCTCTCTATCTCTCTTTGCGTCTCTCTTTCCCTCTTATCTATCCATTGGGGTCTTTTGAGTCAGTTGAGTGACTAATTGAGTGTTGCGAATGTGGCCTGGGTGTTGGTTGTTTGGTGGGTTGGCTGGGTTCGACTTATCGGCTTGGTCTCTTGGTCTTTTGGTTAGTTGTGAAAAAATCAAAAAAAAAAAAAATTGGCACAAAAATTTAAAACCGGCTGGCTTTACTTTGCTGCCTCTCATATTAGGCAATCTCGAGCTTTGGGATTTGTATGTGTTTTTTTTTTTTGCTCCCCCAAAGCTCTGCATTTGTATCTTTATTACTTAATTGCAGCAATTTCAATAAAAAAAAAAGCAAAATACACATTTATTTATTTTTTTGCAAATCTTCAAGGATTTTAATCATTCACTCATTTACTTTCAAATGCTAAATCATTTTGTGCACAATAATTAACACCTAGGTCAGTTTAAATTGTTTACCAGCCACTTCGGCTGTGTTAATTTTTATTTTGCCAAAAAAAATAATAATAAAAAACAAAAAGAAACCATAGTCTTTTGGGACTTTCACTTTCACACAAGCATCTCAAAAATTTAGCAAAGCCCAAAAAAAAAAAAAAAAAACCTGAAAAATATCAAAATCTGTCATTTTCAAATGACAAAACTCGAAAATATCCGGTTAAATCTGCCCTGCCTTTGCTTATAATTTATTGCCAATTTTTGTAAACTAAATCAAAAATTGAAGCTTTTATGGGCCCTTTAAAATTTTACAAAGTTTATTATTTTTTTTTGATCACAGATTTCCCAGGACTGAACTGACTGTTCAATCAGAATATTGTTCTGGATTTTAGGGAACCAAACCTCACTTGCCTCTTTCAGAACCCTAAGATCTTTCCAGTAGGTCAATGGTTCAGAGATTCGATTAGATGGGAGGTATTTCAAAGGTTTATAGGTCTGTCTCTATATAGGAAAAAGTCTAGAGATCTTGCTGACTGATCAAACAGAATATTGTTCTGGATTTTTGAGGACTTTGCTTGACCTTACTTGACTTTTTCAGAACCCTAAGATCTTTCCAGTAGGTCAATGGTTGGGAGATTCGGTTAGATAGGTGGTACTTCAAAGGTCTATAGGTCTGTCTCTATATAGGAAAACATCAGAGCCCTTACATCCACCTGAACTATTCTCAGGTAGCTACAACCTTGATCCTTTCAGATTAATGCCGCCCCAAAAAAATTAATTAATTTTCAAGGAATTTTTCGTGCTGGAAATTTTGGAATTTCTGAGCTTGGTTCACCAAATTCGAGTGTCCTTGTCTCTCTCCCTAAAAAAAAAAATCGCTTGTTCATGAAAACTAAATTCAGAGTCAAAAGAAAATGTCAGGAATTCCAAGTTCATGGAGTGAAACTCACAAATATTTAAAGAGCCTAAATGAAGATAAACAAGAAAAGAAAAAGAAGAGAAGAGAAGAGAGTAAACTGCATTTCAACATTTTCACATTTGAAATTTTCAGCATAACAAACATTTAAGCCATTTTTATTACCCAATATTAACTGGGTCAATATTAAGTCAACAAAACTTAACTAAACTGGCAAGTCAAATGATGAAGATGAAGCAGATGAAAGAAAATTGAATTTGTCATTTTTATTTTTAGTCTTCTTTTTCTTTTTTTTTCCACCTATTCGAAGGGCTCGATGTTCATCTCAGCGTGTTGACATGCGTATTGCGCCATAAATCATTTAACCAAAAAAGAAAAAAAATAATGAGTAAACACTCTCCCATATAAGCGATAAAGATTTGTAACAATCTTTTGCCAGTTTTATTTCCATTGCTCTCTTGGGTTTTTTGTTTTTTGCCAATGACGTCAAATTTTGAGCTCTTCATTTGCCCGTTTGTCCACGTGCTCCGAACAACAATGCAATGATATAACAACAACAACAACAGCATTAGCTATACAGTCATAGGCAATTGAAGCGCAACGACTTTCAAATGCCAGTGTAACTACAACAACAACAACAACAGCGAGAGTAACAGCAAAAGCAAAACAGAAAAATACCTAAAGTTGTTGGGCTGCCCCAAAAGCTTTTTTTTTCGCCGCCGCTGCTGTTGTTGACGACGGCTGCTGCTTATGTAAGGCAGCTGAAAGCAACAACAACAGCAAAAGCAACGACAACTGCAAATAGCCCGCTACCTGCACAAATATCACACACATCACGCATACGCCGCATTGTCCGTCCCAAAGGCAATTGCAATTTGTTGCTGCCATTGTAGTTGTTGTTGTTGTTATTGTTGTTGCCAGCAATTTGTTGGTAGCTGCATGTTAAAGTGGCGCCCAAACGCTTTGCCACACACACAAACTCGGTTGCTACTGCTGTTCTTGTTGTTGTTTTTGTTGTTGTTGTTGTTGAACTCCAAACTGGTTAATATTTTTGTTGTTGATGTTACGCTTGAAATTTTTACTTACTTGTCTAAAATTTTGCAAGCTTTGTCAAATTAAACATGCATTTTTGCAATTCAAAAAAAAAAATATGAAAAGAAAAAAAAAACTAATTTGATTTGACATTAATTTCCTCATCTGGTTTTGGTATAAGAGTCCAAAAAAAAAAGAGTAAAAGAAACCAATTCCAAATTCCCAAACAATTTAACCAAATTATTTGACATTTAATTATCCTTTTGGAATTGGTTTCTAATTTGCCTAATTAAAAAAACAAACAGACAAGCTTTTTTAAATGTTCAAATTCAGCGGAAATGCAAAATCGAATAAAACCAAAAATTTCAACAAAAAAAAAACGAAAATGAAAAAATATATATATTTATGCCAAGTGGATAAGCCGGTATTTTGAGATTGAATTAAGCAATAATTTTAATCATAGCAAGCACTCAACTTGAATTGGTTTCAACTCGAAGTGAAATTAATTAGTTTTGGCTTCAACTTTGAAATTCTTTTGACAAAGAAAAAAATATTCACATTTTCTAGGCAAGTTTTTTTTTTTAATTTATAAATAAAGTCAAAGCCTCACTTTTTGGTGAGAGAATCGAACAGCCAAAAGGAGAGGTCGGAGAGCCTCAAGCGATGATCAGGGTGACTAGAGTGACCCAGCCAGTTAGTCGGTCTGTCAAAGATCTCCCTGAACTAGTCCTATCAAATCTGAACCTGAACCATTAGGGTCAGAACCCCTAACCCGTAAGGAATAAGTTGGACCTAGTCTGTCTGTCAAAGATCTACCAAAGCTGGTTCTATCAAGTCTATAGTTTTATATGGATCAGACCTTCCAACCCCTAAGGATAGACTCGGACCCAGCCGCATAGTCTGTCTGTAAAAGATCTACCAAAGCTAGTCCTATCAAATCTGATCCTGTCAAGTCTATAATTTTATTCGGATCAGACCTTCCAACCCTTAAGGAGAGGCATGGACCCACTCAGTTAGTCTGTCTGTCAAAGATCTACCGAAGTTAGTCCTATCAAATCTGAACCTGAGAAAGGTAAAGTCTATAATTTAATTTGGGTCAGACCCCCTAACCCGTAAGGAATAAGTTGGACCTAGTCTGTCTGTCAAAGATCTACCAAAGCTGGTCCTATCAAGTCTATAGTTTTATATGGATCAGACCTTCCAACCCCTAAGGAAAGACTTGGACCCAGCCGCATAGTCTGTCTGTAAAAGATCTACCAAAGCTAGTCCTATAAAATCTGATCCTGTCAAGTCTATAATTTTATTCGGATCAGACCTTCCAACCCCTAAGGAAAGACTTGGACCCACTCAGTTTGTCTGTCTGTCAAAGATCTACCAAAGCTAGTCCTATCGAATCTGAACCTGAGTAAAGTCAAGTCTATACTTTTCTTTGGATCAGACCTCCCAACCTTTCAGTAAAGACTTGGACCCAGGCACATAGTCTTTGTGTATAAGATCTACCAAAGCTGGTCCCATCAAATCTGAACCTGAATCAGACCTCCCTACCCCTAAGGAAAGACTTGGACCCAGCCGCATGGTCTGTCTGTCGGAGATCTACGAAAGTTAGTCCTATCAAATCTGAACCTAAATAAGGTCAAGTCTATAATTTTCTTTGGATCAGACCTCCCAAAGCCCTAAGGAAAAACTTGGACCCAGCCATTTAGGCTCTCTCTCTCAGAGATCTACCAAAGCAAGTCATATCAAATCTGAACATAAGTAAGGTCAAGTCTATAAGTTTATTTCGTTCAGACCTTCCAGAATCTCAAGGAAGACTTGGACCAAGCTCAAGGGCATTCAACTTAAAACGAATACTTCGAAGACTTTGAAAGCAATTTTGGAAAATTCTCGTACTCATTTGGATCATGTCTCAAAAGATTTGAGGCCTTTCAAATCTTAGAAGACTGATTCAATTACTTGAGACTCACTTGTGAATTGAAATCCAACAAGTGACTGCATATTTTTTTTTTTTTTTATTATCGTTTTGGTATGTTTTATTTATTTTCTGTTTTATGTTTGAAATTAATTGTGTCGCGTATTTTTTATTAGCTGTTTGACTTTTAAATAATCCATTGCCTTTTTTTTTGAGTTGTTTATTTTTTGTCTTGGTTGTTGTTTTACTCGTTGTTATACAAGGCCCAGACTAATGGCTTAAGCTTAAGTCAAGTTATGTGGCTCGATGGCTCTTTGTATTTGTGCAAGTATGCAAGTGTGTGTGTGTGTGTGTGTGATCTGGGCTAGTCAATCGGGTATGAGAGCGTGATGAATAGGACTCACGGAATCCATAAACCTTTCAATTCAGTGTGAAGGACTGACTCATTTACACTTGACAAAATACAAAACAAAAAATTAATAGCTTCAAATAAAATGAATTATTGCGGTTGTAAGTTTCGTGACACGAAAGCGTGGGATTTATAATTTTTTTGGAGCACCTTTTCTTTTCAAGTCTCAGGGCATAACGATATGTAGTCAATTGAGTGCTCACGTCACGCACACATCTTGGCCCGAAAGCCACACACACACACATGAAGAGGCTTAACCACCTAATCGATTACCACTCACTAAACGCATTTAAATAATGCGAAAGAAAACGCTTATAAAAAAAACAGACAACAACAACAACAACAAACTAAATGACAACAGCAAGCCAAAGCAGGTTAAATTTAAATTAACTGACCTTAACCGAGTTAAAGCCGCAAAATTATTACAAAAAAAAAAAATAAATAAATAAAAATAAAAATATATAAACAAAAATAGCAAAACAAAAATAACACATCAAAACGAATTAAAATGTAATATAATGAAATGCGAAAAATAATTAATTACACTTTAAGTGGAGAGAGAAATCAAATCCATCGAATTGGGTCAAAACTTTCTTCATTTTACCGGACTGGCAACTGTACTTTTTCAAAAAGGTCACAAAATCCCCAAAATCCCCTGTTTCGCAAAATAGCTTTTGTGTGGACTGTACTTGTTGTTCGACTGTGCATTTCTTTGATATTCTTTTTCATTAAAGATTTCCAATCAATTACCATAAACATGTCTGCTCTTATCAAATGCCTCGAAAGAGAATCCAGCCGGTTAGCCTCCATTTTGAATAATTCAGGGCCAATCGAATCGAATCTATCGAATAGAGACAAACCTTCTTTTTTTGTTTTTTATTTGATTATTTGTATAGCTTGTGCGGTGTATTGTGCAAAGTTTCTTCCGCAGACAATTCCGAAAAATCCCCAACACAAATAGCAAAAGCCTGATTAAAATTCACTACAACCACTTTAATGACGTGGAATTGTCAAAAGCCCGCTCAACTTGGCTGGGCTAACTTGTCATACAGATTGTTAAGTCAGCTGAATTTAGCTCATTTCGAATTCATTAAGACATTCGAACAGTCTGATCATACAAAGCGTCTGCCACACTCACACACTCCCTATCAATGGCATAAAATTAAGAATCAGAATCACATATTTTAACCAACATTTTGTGGCCAATAAATTCAGAAAAAAAATCAAAAAAAAAATAAAAAAAACTTAATTAGATTGTATACATCCGTTTTGAAAGATTCGAGAGAAGAAGTAGAAGAAGAGATGCGAAAACTTTTCAAGACTTGAGTGATTTCGTAGATCTCAATTAAACAATTGTCACAACCAGGGCCTCAGCTAGATGACTAAGTCTTATGTGGAAGAAGAAGAAGAAGACAAAAAAGGCCATCAAGTGCAATGCCAGAGTTTGGCCAAAATGAAAAAAAAAAAAAAAAAATTGAGAAAAGTTTATTTTTGCTATGTTGTCGTCATCAACGTTGTCTACGTCATTATTATTGTTGCCTATCGCTGCTGCTGCTGCTGCTGCTGTTATTGTTGTTGTTGTTGTTGGCATTAACTTCCGTCTGCGTGTAAAGTCAACTTCCGTGCTGACTTTTGAGTCAATTAAACAGAGCCAAGCGGCAGCAAAACTCTCTCAACTGAATGGATGCCAAATGAATGGGGCAGAGGCAGTGGCAGCAGCAGCAGCAGCGGCGGCGGCGGCGGTGGTAACGGCAGTAAATAAAATAGGATGAACCGGGGCCCCGCCTGCCAACACCTTGCAAAAATGAGCACCTTAAAAAAAAAAAATGAAAAATAAAATAAAGAAAACTTTTCAAGTTAACTTTATTCAAAACGTGACAATTTTATTGTTGGATATTAAAATGTTGCCAACCAGCCAGCCAACTAAACGAACAAAGTGCCAACTGACCCGGCCAGTCCAACCAACTTAACCACCCAACCACACCCTCTCTCTTTCTTTCTCACTCTCTGTTTCACTTGATGTCGGCTTTTGTCTGTATTACTCTTGGCCCTGAGCAGCGCCCTGGTCCAGAGATATGGCCAACAATTCACTGTTAACGTACAGTTAATGAGCTCGGAGAGCTCTGAGAAGTTGGATGCTATGGAAACTTTTTCAATTGTCTCAAAGTGTTGAGTTGCTATATTATTAAAATTGTTGTTGCCATTTTGTGCACCTTGACAATTGTTACAACCACAACAACAGCAAAATGGCCACAAAATATACAAAACCAATACAGAGTCGTGCCAAGTGATGTTTCATTCGTTCTTACCCAGTTCGCTGCCCTTGGCAGCCTTTTGGAATGCCTTCTTTCCGACAAAATGCAATTTAACAATTTATTGTACAATATTTTCAAATCTTACATTTTCAAATGCCCATTGAATCGACAATGACAATAACAACAACAACAACAACAACAGCAATAGCAAAAACAAACGAGAAAACTTTTTTTTTCTTTTTTCTTGGGGTTACAAAAGTACAGTTGTCAGTGGGTGGGTTAACGAACCGAACCGAGACAGAGTTGAGCTGAGTTGAGTTGAGTTGAGTTGAGTTGAGGGTTCAGCGAGTGCCATAAACCGGATGCAAAATTGTCGTTAGATAATTTTCAAGGCACTGAAATCTTATTTAAAAACTTGTTAAGAGTTCATTCAAAAGAATGGCCAAAAGGATTAAGTGCAAATGATTCTTGATTCTTGATTCTGATTCTAGTTTGTTTTGAATAATTTCTCATTAAAAAAGAGAATTGAAATTAGACGCTAGTTCATTTATTTTTAATTTCAATATCAATTTAAAGAATGCATTTACGAAGGCAACAACGCTTTGAATGCTAATCAAAATTTACAAACTAGGAAGTAAATCAAGAGAATTACTTATACGCTTCTCAAGCAATTGGCGCCCAACGTAGGGCACGTTTGGCATACTAAAATAAAATGAAATATATTTAATTACTCAAGCTCTGACAAGGCGCCTAGTCTATGGGAATCCTTCAGGCATAAATTCTGAAATTCTAAAAGGGGCTCAGGCAAACTATAATTTTTGTATGAAATAAATAAGAAAAAATTGAATTATTATTAAGACGCCCAATGAAAGCCAGCACTTGATGACTGCTTAACCAGCTGTTTAAGTGGACAACATTGAACATTGAGCTTGAGTCTCACAGACTGGGTCTGGGTCTGGGTCTGAGCAGAAATGGCAATTTACACTTGAAACTTGATTACAAAAGACAATTTAGACGGCTTGGACAGACAATAATCGCTATGAACAATTCAAGTATCCACAAGACCATCGGCAAAACCACAGCCACCACCACCACCACCGCCGCAACCAAAGGCAAGAGCAACCACAGTCATTGTCTTTAAAGTGAAAGTTCGTCAATTGTACAAATGAGACTTTGGGTTTTGCATTACACACAGACAGAGAGAGAGAGAGAGAGAGAGACACTTAACTGGCTTATAAAAAGCCAAATGAAATTGCTGTCTCAGCTCGACTCAAAGGCAAAGCCAGAGAAAGAGAGTGCCTGCTATACAGTCGACTTATATAATTTTTAAATGTGATATTGCTTAGTAGAAATTATATATACTTAAAATTAAATGCTAATTTTATTGTTATTTGAATTTCAGGAAATTGACGTCTTGACGCTTGGCGCCAAAGATCAAGAACAATTGGTGGCCGATCGCAACAAAAGAACAATTGGCTTGCTGCGTGAGCTGTTTCCAGATATTACAAAGGTATGTTTCCAACCAATAATGAGGGGGGGGCGTTGGGGAATGAAAAATCAATTCTAGATGGGCCATGAAATCAACTCAACCCAACCCAAACCAAACCAACCCAGCTGTCAAGTCTGTCTGAAGGAGGCTCTTGAATTTTTGATTAAGCTTCTTTGCGAGTGTAATGAAAAGTGAATTCAAATTTTGTGGTTCGCTAACGGAGTGGAACACACCTCTTTCTAGATCTCTCCCTGTCTCTTTCTTTAGCCCCATATACCATCATATCTCTTTCTATCTCTTTTTGGGTCTATCTTTTCTCTCTCTCTCTCTCTCTCTCTCAAAGTTTGTCTGATTTTTCGTGTGTGTTCACTGTAACTCTGTGTGTACCCTAATTATTTTGACTTGAGAATTTTTGTGGGAACACCCTTGGTTTGCCCTGTTTAATCTTGTCTGCCTGAACACTTCCTCAGGAAATCAATGAACAAATCAATCGGGTAGTAAATAATATCTTGCAACGTGTCGGCCCAATTGTTTTGGGTACCGTCTTGAACCCGGCTCTTGAACGCACTTCTCTACGTCAAGCCAATAACAACAACAACAATAGCAACAACAGTGATGAAGAAGATGAAGATGAAATTGAAGCCGAAATTGATAAAAACAAAGGCGAATTCAATAAGGATTATGATAGCTTACCACCCGAGTTGACCAACTTTGAGCCCGATGAGGACTTTGCCCGCAAGGAAAAAACCAAATAACACCAAAGACCCTCAGATATCTCAAAATACACTCAGAAAAAAAAAAAAAACAAAATTGGTATTCTCTCTGGAAAAATTAGTTGATTATTTCATTTTACTGTCGCAAAGCACGGACTGAGCATTTGTATTTAGCTTTTTCTATATGTAAAAAAAAAACCCCTATTATATATAATTTTGCATGTTTAAATCTTTTGAATTTGTTTGAGCACCTTAAGCACCTAGAAACCCTGTCAAATAATCCCTAAACCCGAAGCATGTCTCCTGCTTGCCTGGCCCGAAACCAAACTCAGCACCCTCTTAGCTGCACTGTAGAATTAGCCAAAAAAAAAAAACCCCAACAAAAGTCAAAATAATTTAACATCAAAACACATTCCAAAAAAATTCAAACAAAATGCGTTCAAATTTTCAGCAATAATAAAATAAATATATAAAAAATTATAACAAATAATTCAAAGCCAAAAAAAAAAAAAAATAGGAAATCAAGAAAACCACAACAGCCACGGGACATCAAAGTCAAATCAAGGAAGGACGAGGAAAACTTGGAAAAATGTATTTCCACTCTCTCCACCTCTGTCTCTCTCTCTTTCTCCCACTTTCTCTCAGTGTATTCAGTGTAATCTTTCCTTCGCGCTCTTTCTTTGTCTCTCTCTCTCACTCTCTTTGTGTGTCTCTTGGTTTGTCTATATCTTTATCTCTGTGATTTTTCGTAGGAAATCGACTCAATAGTTAATCGCATTATAGCCCAGGTAATACGTGTGGCCGGTCCGGGCCTCTTAAATAGTGTCTTAGCGGGTAATCGTGGCGGAGCAGCCGGGGGAGCTGCCGGCGGTGGCATGGCCACCCTCAGTCCCTTTGATGCTGACTTTGATGATGATGATGATGACGATGACAGCAGCTCCGAGAGCCCGAAACCTTTATTAAGTAGTACGACTACCACGGACAGCAGCAACAACAACAACAACAAGGGAAATACCTTGGAAGATGAAGACAACAGGGTGAAAATTGATTTGCCCACTTTTGCCCCTGATACGGATCAAGCGAACAAAGTGAGTGCGCGTAAAGTTCTAACAAATGAGACATCATCGATCTGGACAGCAACTACAACAACAAAAGAAACTGAAACCGAAACAACAACAACAACAACAACAAAAGCAGATTCCATCAAGCCTTCCATTATAATCACCACCGAAAATTCCCGATTGAATGCCGGCAAACCGGAACAATTACTACCAAGATTCCTAAGCAATGAACCAAGAATTGAAACCACCACAACCACCTCAACCACCTTAAACATCAACACAACCATAATAACCACTGATATCCCAACCACAACTATCGATCCCATAAGTACCTCCTCTGCTTTCAATACGAAAACTATAGAAAAATCTATTGAATTACCTTCAAATAGCATCGATGATCCACAATTTTTAAGCATTTTAAATGATATAAATCGTGTTTTAAATTCTACCAATTATTTTATTACAACCAGAGATAATTTTACAACAACAACTACAACAACCACAACAACAGCAACACCAATAGAAAATTCCAGTATAAATCAAGCCAATCAGATAACCAAATTGAGGCCTGTCTATGATTGAACAAAATATGGAAGCCACAACAACAACAACAACAACTTCAGCCACAACAACAAAAACACCCAGCCAATTACAAAAACAACCATCACAACAACAACAACAACAAGCACACAAATTGAGACCCCCCAAAAAAAAAAAAACAATCTAAGAGTCTTCCCCTACCACGAAACAAAATTTTCAAGAGCCCATAAAGTCTTTCAAAGATCGAACCATTTAACCTCATTTATGATTTACAGATTTCCATCATACATATCATATTTTCCTACACATTTGTAGTCTAATCCCAAAATAGTCCCAAAAAAGACAAATCAACCGAATTCTTTGAACTTCCCTTTAAAGAGCCCCTATTGATATCCAACTAATCCTTACACACCAAAATACTTTCAAAAAACAATCTGAAACAAAATCAAGCTGACTCATTTCCTGGTTGTTGTAGCAAATTGATGAGCAAGCCAATCGCATAATTTCAAAACTTTTGCGCGCCCTGGGACCCACAGTGCTGCGTACAGCCATCCAGGGCAATAATGCCAATCGGGCACGCACCAATTTCGATGCCGATTTCGATGACGATGACGATAACAGCAACTCAAGTACAGGCAGCAGTGGCACACGTGTTTCCATCGAGCTACCCACCTTTGAGCCCGAGGATGATAATGAAGTCGATGCCGATACAAAGTCAACCACAACTAGCAGTACCACGGAGTCCACCACAACCACGGAAAGTTCTACTTAGAAATACAAGAAAAAAAAAAATAATAAACCAACCAAGTGCGTTTCAAAATTTGCTACAACAAGCTGAACGATAATTCCAAATTTTCCCAACAAAAATAATTGGTTTTATTTGTTTTTTGTTTTTATTTTTTCAAAATCAAATTTCAACAGCAACAAAATTCTCAAATTGGCCAAGAACAACAACAACAACAACACCAACAAATCCCAGTACCCTGCAAAACCTGCCACAAACCTAATTAAATACTAATTAAAGAATATATAAAATGGAAATTAAAAATTTTTTTTTTTTTTTGAAAAAAATATAAAACAATTTAAGAAATGTTATATATATATTTTTGGCTTTGTTTCATAACCAACGATATTGATCATGAACACGTGGTTTTAGTTATGCACAACATTCTATCTCTCTCTCTCTTTCACTCACTATTTCTCTTTGTCTGTCTTGCTCTCTCGCTGTCATACCTGCCACTCTTGCTTAAGCTCTGTTTCTCTCTCTCTCTCTGTCTCTTTCTCTTTCCTTTGCAAACTGTACATTCTTTTTTTTTGGCTTTGCATACTCCGTCTCTCCTATCCTTTCACTCTCTCGCTCACTTTTAGATGGTTTTTATAATAATTTTTTCGTCCTGCTCTTTCACCCCCAAAAAAAAAAAAAAAAAACACTGCGGTGTCTAGACATCTTTCCGAGTGCTAAAAAAAAAAAATCCATTTGGCTTAGTTGGTCTATTTTTTTCATAAACCATAAAGTACAATTTTTTGATATTCTGTATAAAAGTTAGTGAAATTCACCAAAAACAAAAAGTTTTTTTTGCACTCACCCAGCATCTGCACTCTTTCAGAGTAAATTTGAAGTATATTTTATTCATTCACTTGGCATTCTGCACTATTCATATTCCAAGTTCCGTTTATGTCTGTAATTGCATTTGTTCACCCCCCCCCCCCCCCAAAAAAAAAAAAAAAAAATTATTAAAAAAAAAGGAGTAAAAACAAAAGAGTTCAAATGAACGGTACAATTATTTTTTTTTCGTTAGGAAAATAAATAATTTTTTTTTTTAGAATTTTTGCGTGGGTGTGTGAAAAGTTTCAAATTTTTGAGTCTTTCCACACACACACAAACACGCACACATACAGTCTATCTCTTTCTCTCTTAATTTTTCTCTGTGTTCTCTTTTTTGTGCCCTTTTAAAATTAAATAAATTGGCTTAAAAATAAAATTGAAAGAAAAAAAAAAATTACAAAATTAATTAAATTAAATTAAAATTATTTCCTATCCACTTTTGTTTTTCTCTTTTGTTTATTGTGTGTATCTTTTTCTCTTTATTTTCATGTTCCATTAAACCGATTCGATTTGTGCAAATAACAAAATGAAAAAAAAAAAAAATTATATAAAAAAAAAAAACAAATCAAATGAACTCATCAATTAATTCAAATAAATAATAAAAACAAAAAATAAAATAAAAAACACAAAAATCGAATTTCGAAACCACAAAAATCAAACAACTACACAAAAAAAAAAAATGTATACAAAAATACATCGCATTTTGTGCACGTGCATTTTCATAAAAAAAAAAATACAAAAATTAATTAAATTAATTAAAAAAATAAAACGGTAAATTTGATAAATTTGGCTAAACTATATTGACCTATATAATGCCAATTGTAATCACTTTGGAATCCATAATCAATATCAATTTCTCATATGTCATACGGCGCTCTTTGACTGGCTCCCTTTGATATGCCACAACACACACACACACACCTACACATAAACGCAAACAAACACACACACACACAAATTGATAAATTTCAAATCCACCCTCTCTCTCTCTCTCTCTCTCTCTGTTTTTGATGACATAAACAACAAACACATACGCTGTCTCTCTCTCTCACTCTCCCTTCCACCTCTCTCTCTCTCTCTCTCAAAAATTAAATACACTGCGCCAAATTTGCCTTGCCTTCTTCTCTTTTCCTTTAAATCAAAATTTTCAAACAAACAACAACAACAACAATAAACATTTTAAATAAACGTTCACATGAAATGCACATAATCAACTACAAAATTCAAAATTTTCGAAAATATCTCAACAAAAAAAAAAATCGAAAAAAAAAATCACACACCCATACACAATCAACCACAATCACAGAACGGTGCGACCGATACACAAATCGACCTATCGGCAATAAACAAACAACTCGAGGAGACTATACGTGTGGCCCGTCAGGTGAAGGAGGCGGAAGCGGCAGCTGCCGCTGTGGCCGCCCAGTCGACCAATAGCGCCGGTGGTTCACCCATTGCCCAGGCCCCCATACCACTCAAGTCCAATGAGCCCATACAGCTTAGCTTCAATAATGAATTGCCAACGGTAAATGTGGGAGGCAGCAGCAGCAGCAGCAGCAGCAATGATGTGAAAGCTCTCAGCACCAACGATTTGCAACTATCGGAATCAAAGTCACCGGCCATCGATGAGCTGACTCTGGATTCGGCGGAAGAGACGGCCGAATTGGATGACAGAAACAAGAGGTAAGTCAAAAAAAAAAACAAAAAAAAAAAGCTTACAAAACCAACAAAAAAAAAAAAGAAAGCACAACTGTACTCTACATACATATTGGCTACAGACAGAATTATCGAAAACCATAAGCTAATCCATAAGAAAAATCCTCTCAAAATTGAACCCAAACACGAAACTAATTCTACACTTTCTGCTATCAAAAAATCGAAACCCCAACAACCAGTAATCTTTTCAAAAGGTTCCTAAGCTTTGGCGGTGCTGGTCTGGCCGGTGGTTCCAGTGGCGGTGCTGGCGGTGGTACCGCTGGTGCCGGCAATGGTCTGGTCGGCGGAGGCTCTGGCAACTTCTTGCTGGATGTGGTGCGCGTAAGTAAAGATTTCTTTCCAACTGAATGTGACGAATTGATTATCTTCTCCTGCTGCTTCTCCAGCTGTTCTCGGGCAGTGTACAGACCCAGCAGGGCGATGAGGCAGCCAACAGTGTAGGCGGCAGCAGCTCGAGCAGCTCCAGCACAGACGATGACAGCAGTGCCGATGGCACACGATCTGCCGATGGCTACACCGAAGGTATTCCCGGTCCAGTCACACGCCTCGTCGTCTTGGCCAATCGCGGTCTGGCCAACTTGGTCCAGGACTTGATACTGGTAAGCTTTCACCCATTCCACGCACATTCTCAAGCGAAAAATTATTCTAAAACTTTTCTCTCTACCTTTTTTTTCCACAGCGTGTGGCTGCCACCAGCGAGAAGTTTGTGAACTTCAAGGCCAAACTGATCACGGCTTTGATTTAAATTTTATTAAATAAAAAAATATATATATATAAAATTAAAAAAAAAAAAAACACTAACTCGCCTAACTGTGCTGCCCTCCTCACACAAGTCCTCCCCACGAGTCCAACCTCAGCCCAAAAGTCTTCTTTAGTCAAGTGAAAATCACCAGAAAAAAGCCAGCGCAAAAAAAAAACACCCACACACACATACACTCGCATACACACACACATACACAAACATTTTATATACTCACAAATCGTTCTGAACAAAACAAAAAAAAAAAAAGAAATAAATTACTATCAAAACTTTTTAGCAAATTTATATTTTCTGCCCCAAAAAAAAAAAACATAAACAAAACACAAAAAAAAAAATTAGTTAAAGTAGCTAAAGAGTTTTCAACGAAATTGAAAAAAAAAAACTATTAAAAAATTATTAAAAAATAAATAAAAAAAAAATTATTTATTCATTTTGGTATGTTAAAAAAAAAAAAATCGAAAGAGAAGAGCTTAAATTTTAAAATATTAAAAAAAAAAACAAACGCCTAAATTTCTCATTCTTTTCTCTTCTTCTCGATGAACTTTTGTAAATATTTTTTGCCACTTTTAAAACTTTTCTATTTTTCCTTAAAAATGTTGTTTGCACTTTTCCTTATTCATTTTTTTTTTTTTTTTTTTTTTTGTACTTAAAAAATCATGACTGTGGTGTTTTATTTACTATTATTTTTAATTATGTTAAAGAAAGAAAAAGAAAAAAAAACAATATTTTTTTTAGAAAAAACAAAAAAAAAATCGAATCGAATTAATTGTTGTTGTTGTCGGTGTCACAAAATAAAAAATATTCTATCCTTAATATAAAAAAAAAATAATTGAATTTATGTAATCCACAAATAAATATAAATATTTTCCTCTCAAATTCCTTTCTTCCCTCTTTTGAGTCAATAAAAAAAAGTCTTAAAAATAATTCATTTTATAATTTTTCTTTTTTTTTTTTCTTTCTGTTTCATTTGGAATTTTTTTTTCATAAATTTAAGCTAAATTTCTTTTATATATAAAAAAAAATAAATATATATATGGAAATATAATTTACACAATGATGATTTGTAGAAGTTTAAGAGAATTTTTTATGTGTGTATAAAATAAAGACAAATTTTTACATAAACAAAACTGATGTCAATTGGGAATCTGGGATAACCTGAAACTATAGATTTGGTGGGGACTTTCAACATTAGCTTGTTCCATGTGATTTAGATCGACCAAACAAAAGAATAGAAAAAAAGAGACCCATAAGTCGATATTTTCTACCGATGAGTCCTTTGGGAACTTTATACCCAGCAAGCCTTTATGAGAATTTGCTTAGTCATTTGGTAGCCCCTACAAATAAATTTGATCATGGTATTCCAAAAAATCTTTGAATTCAACCATTTGAAGGAGTCCTTTTGGGAAACAGTTGCAAAGGAGCTAAATTATATAGCCAGTTTGATACCACAGAAACAATATAGTTTTGATCTACTAAAATAATAAATCTTCTGGAATCTACAATATATAATTTAACTAGTTCAAATTAAATTCTTTTCTTTCGTAAATTTCACGTAAGTATTTGATCAAAATCTAAGAATAAATATTGTACAGCCGATTAGGCTAATCGGATAGCAATATAATATGGACATAGCTTATGAGTACTTGAAAAAGTCCAAAAATTAATGGCAATATCTTATTTTCAGTTTGTTGTAGCCATATGTTTCTGAATCCGTACCTAAATCTGATATTTGAGAAGTTGAAATTAACTTTATTTGACTGAATTAATATGGGATCATAAGCAACCTATTCCGGCAGACTGGCAGACTGTACTTGGGATGATACCCGATATCAGGGTATAACTAGTAATTTCTATATTTTAATATGAACTATTCAGGTCTGCTTAAAGAGCCGGTTCTTTTGACTGCCTTTTTGTTTAGCATTTTCCCTAGGCAATAGCTAATAAGAAGAATGTTATATAGCCTGTTTAAAAGTCAAAAACCCATAAGCCAGCTCGAGGAGTCTGGCTATATGTTATACGTATGCGAAGCCGAGATAATTAAAAATCCAGGTTGGATTGGGTTCCTTCATGTTTGCCGGACGGATATGGCATCACACAGGCCTCAAATCGAGAACCCAAAGTCGGATTAGGTTTCTCCGGACGGTTGCGACATTAAATGGAGATCTCCATAATGGATTCAATAATTCAGCTCTGAACAATTAAATAATGAATAGTATCACCGTAATAGTCTTGAGAATCCTGAGAAATATCTATTTTATTAACCAAAGCCTTTGCCTTCGTCTTATGCACTGTATCGGAATCGGAATTCTTTAAAATTTATTTTTCTATATCTTTCTGAGATTATTAAATTAGTTTAGTGTGTTTAATATTGTGTAGTATAAAATACGTATGCGATCTGAGCAAATCCGAATAGATTGACTAGGCACTATCTAGGTTAAAAAAATTGGAAGAATCAAAAAAGAACACAACCTTGATTGAAATGCCCTCTAACCGTAGTCTAGGTTAATTGCTACTTTCACTTTTTTTCTGTTAGTTGGGGCCCTAAATCTGATATCGAACAAATTTTAGATCTTGAGAACGAAGCATTCATACCGACTTATAGGCAAACAAAAATAGCTGCTAAGATTTCCCAAGTCACCCTGCCCATAATTTTTGGGGGGTCTTCGACGACTCCTTCTCATATATAAAAATAACCAAACACATGACACTTTCCTGTGGGAAAATCGAACCTAGCAAAACCACTTGAAGTGTGCTGGGTTCGTGGCATTCTTTTGGGTTGCGTTTAGGTCGGACATAACCATAAAACCAAGTGTTACTTCCGTTTTGTCCCAGCCGCAGGCAAACAATAAAAATAACAAAAACAACAAAATCATTATAATTTACTGACGCATTTTCTTGAGCATTTCTCAGACCAGATTTATCAAAGGTTTGAGCTGTGCTTCTCTGAAAACTCTGAAAGAAAAATGAAAAACATTTTCATGCCTAATTGAAATGACATAAATGAAATGTTTTGTAAAAAAAAAAAATTCACCCGCAACAACAAAAGCAACACGAATGCATTAAAAGTTTTGCAAATGACTGTGTGGGCAGATCAAACAAGCAGAGGAAAGAGCGAGAGAGAGAGAGAGAGAGAGAGAGAGACAAAATAGAGCGCATCAATGGGGGTGAGCAAGGGATGGCAGCATAATGAGGATTGTGGAAGCATAATGCTCTTTTTGTTGTTATTGTTTTGACAAGTGCGATCTCAAGTACCGTTGGTCACTCTTGTGTTTGTTGTTGCTACTTGCCTAACTGAACATGTGCCTTTGTGTGCGTGTGTTTTTGTGTATGTGTGTTCGTTTTCATGCACAATTTGTTGTCACTTCTGATGACTTAATTCATTTAGCAGCCCACATTTTAAGCAACAACAACAACCACAACAACAACAACAACAATAAAATCAACGATAAGAACTTGGAAGATGACCAAAGCAGCTGTTTCGCTTGCCGCCGGCCAAGCCGATCTTGAATTTGGCTGGGCCTGAGCTCTGGCCACTCACAAGATTTTTCTCATTCCGAAAAAGACTGGCTAGCTATAAACATCACAGACCACAAAGGACACTGCATGGAGAACCTCACCATAATGGACTATGTCTATCTAATGCCTGCTCAATTTGTCCAGGCCAATAGCAGCAACAACGACAGCAACAGCAGCCTAGGCAGTTTGAATGGGACACCATTAGACTCGGACGATTCTCCAGGGTCTGCTGTGGGGCCGACAAGAAGACATCCACCCCGGCAGAAGATCAATGCACGCGAACGGTATCGCACCTTTAAGTAAGATCCACCCAAAATAATATGGAAAAACTATTTCGCCTTAACCTCTCCTCCTTATTTTTCTTAGTGTGAATTCAGCCTATGAGGCTTTACGGGGCTTAATACCTACAGAGCCAGTAAATCGAAAGCTCTCGAAAATTGAGATAATACGTTTGGCCAGCAGCTATATCACTCACCTGAATAGCACTTTGCATATGGGTAGGTTAATGCAGTGGCGTTGATTTCGAGTTCTTTATTAATGTTGTGTCTATTTTCCAGGCACCGATCAAAATCCATGTCTGTTGCAGCGAGGCAGATGTGAAGCGAGTAGCACTGCCTTGGCGCGAGTTCGTATATGCACATTTTGTATGACACAGAAGCAATAATCACTTACACTTCACTTTTATTTAAATATTTATAAGTCGACGCAAAATTTAAGAGTTAGGTGCATCATTGAGCCATCTATATTTACCACGCGACGAACAAGTTTACTGCGCCACCTATATTTTAACCAAGGAAGCGAGCGAATATAACTTGCGGTCTCCAATAGTTACCAATAGATGGCGCAAGAATTATTTATTTAATATTGTAATCAACTATTTATATTTAGATTGGGCTATTTAATTGTTATAAAATAAAACTGAAAATAAACAAGAAAGAAGTTTTATTTAGTATAATACGATTAAATTAACATGTACACAAAAATATTTATTATGTTAGGGCGCCACTGCAACGCTAGCGCCACCAATATTTCAAATAAATTCGCCAGTGCTGCCAAGCACTTCCAAGTCATATTTCATAAATGTAATACATTTTAATACATTTAATTTACTATTATTTTTTGACTATTCTATAATCTCTAATTTTGAAAATACATTATTTTCAAGTGGACTTGCACCATGTTACTAACTAATAGTTACTTAGGCATACGCGACTTGGCAGCACTGTTAGCTTAGATTTGGCGGGAACTGTGATGTGTAAAATATTAGTAAATTAATAAGAATGCCGACCATCAAACGTGTGCTCACACCCAATAAAGATGAAAATCCTACTGTGCCACAGAAAAAGTTTAAGGAACTTATTGATTTTGACTCCAAAGCAACCGGGACATCAGCTGGTGTACTCGCCGAACCCAACGCAACTCATTCTGAAGATCAAAACAAAGAAAATTTTGATTTTCTTCTCGATAATGATGACGATTTCGACCTCAGTGATATCTTGGCAGCGGAGCAAAAAATTAACACCCCTCAATTAGATCTCAGTCAATGGCATCGTTGTGTGGTTAAACATTTAGAGAGGAATTCCTCTGAGCTAATTTTGGAATTGCAGGAAGACGATTCAGACACAACAGATCCAGCAGTGGCCAATTGCCGACTACAACCACCCTGGTCTGAACTTCCCATAGAAACTAGCGATCTTCTGTCCATTCAAGCCAAATGGAACGCTTCACTGAACTGCTATGTGGTAGACAAAGATCAGGGATTTTGTGTTACCCAGCCAGATATGCTTATTTCAGGGACCACAGTCACTGGTTCTTTGTTCTGCCCTCGCAAAGCCGTCCTACAGGACAATTTTCGTGGCATCGATGCTGGCAGCGAAGTGGTGAGTCAATTTTTTTCATTTCTTTCGATTTAATTCCTCACTTGTGCTTCGAACAGATGGTGATCGGCACTCTAGTCCACGAACTGATGCAAACTGTGCTGGTCCAGCGCCTCTGTTCGCGGGAACAGATCAAAGATACAGTTGAAAGTATGCTGAAAAGCCCCCAGTTGATTCACACTCTCTATGAGCACAATATGAAACTATCTAACGTTAGGTGTGAGCTGGAAAACTTTATAGAACCACTCTTGGCCTTTGTAAGCCAATATATTAAAGGCTCTGGCGTCTTGGGCAACGGTATGTTCCAGGGTCGTATAACCGAGGTCCAGGATATCGAAGAGAATCTCTGGGTACCCCAATTGGGCCTCAAAGGTAAAGTGGATGTCTCTGTGCGAGTACACCGCAAAGGCCAAGCCAAAACAACTGAGCCCTCACCGGCCATACCACTCGAATTGAAGACCGGTCGTGCCAGCTTCTCCATGGAACACAAGGGACAATTAATGCTCTACCAGCTCATGCAGACGGCTTCTGGCAGAGAGACAACATCCGGTTTACTTTTATATTTGCGCGAAGGCATCTTGCGTGAAGTCTGCCCCACACGCAATGAGCAACGAGATCTCATTATACTTAGGAACAACTTGGCCTATAATCTCACCAGAACGGCCGGAAATCAAACTCCCAACGATGCTTCGTCTCTAGCAGAAGGCAAACTGCCACAGGCACTCCAGCTGCCTGAGCCCATCCACCATCACAGTGCTTGTGGTAAATGCGCCTATGCCACAATCTGTTGCAGCTTTGCCTCCACAGATCCCGAGCTTAATCTCTCCGACAGTCATCCCCTGCGCAAGGTGATGCAAATGTCTCTAGAGCATCTGAAAGCAGCAGATTTTGAATATTTTATGCACTGGTGCAAACTCTTAGCCCTAGAGGAGTCGGGCCACACTCAAAATCTACGCTCGCTCTGGAAATATAAGCCGGAGAAACGACAGGAACAAGGCCGGGCCATCTGTCAACTGAAGCTGTCCCAGAACCATCAAATCAAGGAGGTAGAATCCAGTCGTTTCCTACATGAATTCGAGCTAGAGGATAAGACCAGTGAACTAGACTTGACAATCTCTGGGGTAAGCCAGTAGCCCATATTCTCTCTTATTCTTCCTGATCAAAATTTTCTGCTTCTTTCAGTTTGATGTGGGCGAATATGTGATCGTGAGCAGCAATCGCCGATTGGCTATAGCGGCCGGCTTTATCACAGCCCTCAGTAAGCAGAGCGTGACCTTGATGCTGGAGCGAAATCTCAGCCTGCTTTATGGCCAAGAGCGTTTCATCATGGACAAACATGAATCACAGAATTTTAAGGTCTTCAATTATACCAACCTAGGTCTGCTGCTCGATCCCACCGAACGGGCAGCCCAGCTGCGCTCCATCATTGTTGACCTCCAGCTGCCCGGTTTTGATAAGACCTTGCCCAAGATAATCCAGACCGAGGGTGCCACTATTTTGGAGCCATTAAACAAGGTTCAAAAATCAGCTATCCTAAAGGCTTTGACCACGCAGAGCTATTTGCTGATCAAGGGTCTGCCGGGCACGGGCAAGACACAAACCCTAGTGGCCCTAGTACGCTTGCTGCATTTGATGAAGTGCAGCGTTCTGATCACTTCGAAGACTCACTCGGCCGTAGATAATTTACTGCTACGTCTGCTGCCCTACAAGTTGCCGATGCTGCGCTTGGGCTCTACCAGCAACATAAACGAGCAACTGAAGGATATAACAGAGGCGTCTGTGACGCGAGACTGCAAAGATGAAGTGGAACTAGCCCAAGCCTTAAATGCTCCTACCATTGTGGGAGTGACTTGCCAGGGAGTTGGTCATGCCCTCTTCCAATATCGTAAATTCGATTATTGTCTGGTTGACGAGGCTACCCAAGTGATGCAGCCGACCGTGTTGCGACCTTTGTTGTTTTGCGAGAAATTTCTTTTGGTGGGCGATCCAGAGCAGCTGCCTCCCCTGATTAAGTCCCAGGAGGCACGCCAAGCCGGAGCCGCTGAATCACTCTTCCATCGTCTGGACCGGCCCGAATCCACGGCAGTGCTGAGTTCCCAGTATCGTATGAATCAAGCCATCACCAAACTGGCCAATGCCCTGACCTATGGAGGAGCTCTTCAGTGTGGCAATGAAAGTGTGAAGGAGGCCAGCCTTCAACTATCACCAGCTGGCAGCAAATGGGTGCAGCGTGTACTGCACAATCATCGGGATCAGGCAGTTGTGCTGGTCGATACCCAGGACTGCGCAGTCCGTTCACAAAACTATGCCCAGACTCTGCATCAAAAGCAAACCGATCCCGGTAATGCTGAGTCCGCTGCACCCCTGCGACGCCTCGCCAAGTACACCAACTACTGTGAGGCTGCCGTGCTGTTCCATTTACTCCACCAACTGCTCCAGGCTGGCTACGATGCCGACCGAATTGGCGTCATAGCACCCTATCGCAATCAAGTGGAACTATTAAAGAAGTTGGCCCAGCAGGGCGGAGTCGCTGTACCAAAACTTGCCCAAGTGGAGTTCAATACTGTGGATCAATACCAGGGACGGGACAAGAACATAATCATCTATTCCTGCACCAAGACCGGCTCCTCTGACTCTACCAGCGATTCGAACTCTCATCGTGAAAGTGAAATACTGGAGGACAAACGGCGTCTCACCGTGGCCATCACTCGGGCCAAGCACAAGCTCATTATTCTGGGTGATGTCGAGTCTCTGAAATGCTATGGTCCCTTCCGAGATCTCTTCAAGCACATACCGAATCGTTGTCATATTGAGCTGAAAGACAATAGCCTGGGTTTCGATTGGCAGGCCCTGTTAGATGAGCTCAGCCAGCTTATGTGATCAGCTCTACGAGGTGAGTGACTTTCGCATTTGCCAATTGAAATTTTCAATTTTTTTTTTTTTTTTTTTTTAAGTGCAACGGGACACTCCCCTTTTCAACACCTCTTGACCACCCGATTTTTTGTGTCTGTTTTTTTATCGTCTTTCACTTTCACTTGGTCATCCAAACAAGTGCAAAGCAAACCGACAGTGGTTTTCGGAGAATTTCAGAAGAGCTCCCTAATCGAGTGTATCTCGCATTGTGGACTGACCGGGGCTCTTCACAGCCAATTTTATTGCAAGTGCAAAGTGATGGTTGATTTTTGTATTAAAGTTTTCGAATTTATTTGTCGTCTCCATGTGCCATCCCAAAAAAAAAAAAAAATTATATCCATCAAGTGCTTGCTTAACATAAAATAAATATCGCAAATCTAAATAAACCAAATCTGCTAAATCGTCTTTATCATAAATCATGAAAATAATATAATGTAAGCCTTTATTTCGATTATATGCAAATTTATACGGATAATATAGAAAATTGTTTTAGCTATTGCATTTTATTATTTATTGGGAATGTCAAAAATGTTTTTAATTTAATATATTATCAAGAATATTCAAACTCTAGGAATTAGGTGAGGTGTATATTTCATTCTGATTCTATGAGTCATACATATATTTAATTATTGGTATACCCTGGATCTTATCATTATATTATATATCAGCACTCTTTTCAATAATGAGTAAAATAATCTTTCAAGAAGTAAGATCCGCCGATTTGTTAGTGCATTCATAAAATAATTAGGTATACCTTTGCTGGAACCCGCCAGACCAGACCACTAAATCAGATAGTTGTGTGACCAAATCGGTTTCAGGCATATATCCAACATTTATCGACCAATTCCAAAAATATCAATTAGTTGATACATTATATAGAGGACGAAAGACTTGGCTCTTTTATTGGCCCCTTCTATCAATCTATAGACAATCTCTACCACAGACAATGGTCGACCACTGATTTTGCTAAAGTTCTAGTCTGATTTGATTAAAGACCTTAAATATATATAAAGGAAAAAATGAAAAATAGGTCACATGACGAAACTATTAACCATGTTAGGCAATAGCTTTATATTCCTGAAAAAATCTAAGCGTTTATCATAATATATTTCCAGATCTAAGGAATGAGAAAAATTCGTCCCGCTCTTCCTCCCAATCCATTGAATTCCCCGGAGACTCTGATTAAGTCAATATAACCGATGTGGAGTCCCTCAACATTCAAATTGAAGACTCGATTTCAATGCGTTTCGGCAATAACACTCATGTTTTATTAAGATATAAATAGTAGCACCGATATAGCTAAGGAATGTAAGCTGGATCTGAATTAATATTGAGCATTTTTTTCGTCTTGAGTACCTTTCGAAGTATCACCATTGGGATCCAACATTTTTAGTACTCAATAAGGATTATTATTATGTAATAATTCAATTAAGGTTTCAAATTTGATTTTGTAATCTGAGTGTGTCTATGAAGCTATTGAAAATATTCAAGCCCCACTGGATTAGAACAATGCGGAATGAAAATATTAAAAAAAAAAAAAGGAATCAAGAATTATTTCTTTATTGATTTAAACTCATCTTTTAAATATTTCCATGCCATTGAATCATTTTACCAATAACAAAAAGAAAACAAACATAAGAAATAATTTTTTCAAATCACGAACATTCATTGCATCCTCATGAATCCATTCAATGCACTCCACGTCTACTTTTTGAATCAACAACAGTTATGCCCGTTCCTAACTCCTTTGTCTGGGTTCCACTCACACTGATTACCAATTTCAGCCCATTTGCCCTACCCTATCCACCCTTTCCCATCCAGCCAATCTTTTGGGACTTTCCTAGCGGAAGCTCCCAGCCGGCAGCTCAGAATGCAATGTTGGTACTCGTAGGTTGCAGTGGTTGTACTGTTGATGGTGGTGGTGGTGTTGTTGGCCCTGGCAATAGCATTTCTGACTTTTGCATCTACCCCAAAATGCGTGCCTGGCATGCACATTAGGAAGCCCTCTAGTTGCATTCAGCTGAGCCCCCGAACCGAACTGAACCGAACCTGCCCAGCGCGGTCTGGTCTTTCGAGACCGGAAGCCAGCACATGTTTCGTTATTTCATTGCTCCAGGAGTGGAAACGAGTGAAGGTATCCAGTCTTCAGCCTGCCCAGTCTGCCGAAGTCGAAGTCGACGCGCCCCGAAATGTTGGGTTACAAAATGCTTGAGGTGATTGATTGGCCTCAAAATAACACCGACATCTACACATTTCTATATAAGTGTGTCTCTCTCTCTCTCTGTGTGTATGTGTGTGTGTATTTTTGAGGCAGTAAAAGCCGAAAGCAAATAAGCACAAAAAGAAAAGAAAAACAACAACAAATAAAATCGCTTGATAAAATATTTGAAATTCATTTCGCGCCACAATCAACCAACGACACCGCAACGTTTGTCAGCCATTTGGCATTTCGATGACAGCATTTAATGGTTATTATGTAAACCATTTTTATTTATATATACACATATACACATACATACATATATATATATATATATTTCTGTAGCTTAATTCGATGCGTCTTCAGCCCACTTGGGCCAGGTTGACAGGCGTGTTTGTATCAGTGAATGAGTGTGTTGTGTCTGTCAGTCTGTCCGTCTGTCTGTCTGTTGGCCATAAACGCATTTTATTTGGTAAGGTCAGCCAGAAACCCGAAAAGAGTTGACCGGTTCAGGCCAACTCAGTGTGCTTATGTTAAATATATTTGAATTAATGCCCAAGACTCTTTGATTTTAGTTCCGGCCAAGCCCTGAAAATATCATGAAATACACGCTCCCTCTCTCACTCACTCTCTCTTGTTTGTATATATTTCTTTTAAGCGCAACAATTTAAGCCCATTAGGCAACAATAAATACAAAAAAAAGAAATAAAAAAATAAAAAAATTACAAACAAAATCCCAGCCCAAAAATAGACGAAGCCACCTGTTGCTGCAATTGACTGGAGAGTTAACATAACTTTTGCCATAATTAAAAGTGCACTTATTTATATTTAATTGATTGTCAATCAATCAGGCAGTAAATATTTAATTTTCAATACTTTCCCGACAACCCAGACAATTGTCAACGAGCCCTCATCAAATCGACAACACATTATGTGGGTGGTCGGTCGGTCGGTCCCAAATGAAAGCCATGGATTATATAAACCTAAACTGAATTGAACTGAAAAATTGCAAAGATCGAACAAAAATATATAGAAAATTATGCAAGACCTAAGCAAATAGACTGAAGACTTGAAATACTCCAAAAAAGAAAAGCAATTTGAAACTAAGGCAAATAATTTGGGAGAGACCAAAATGAGGCAAGGGTTTATTGACCTGGGTACCTATTGGACATAGTATAGATATTTTTTTTCACTAAAATCTGAACTGATTTGATAAAAAAAAATTATTGGCAAAAATTATAGAAATCATTTCTGAAAGAATTCATTATGTTCCCGAAGTAGGTTTGGTTTGGTTGAATTTGACTTAGATTAGATCGGGTGAGCTTAGCAAGGGTTAGGTGAGGTTTGGTTAGGGTAGGTCGGCTTAGATTGGGTAAGGTTTCCCTAGGTTAGGATAGTTCAGTTTGGACTAGCTAGCTTTAGCTATGCTGCGGTCTTCCAAGGTAGACGGAATCAGAAAAAGTGTCACCTTTAGGATTGGTTATATCTGCCATATAAATACTATATGATATAGCTGTTCGATTCTACTGAAATCAAGTACATATATATGTGTATGTATGGGAAAGCCAGATACTAGATAAGGTTAGGTTTGGCTGGGGTAGACTAGGCTAGACTTGCTCGGATGTGGCTGGATTAGATCAGTCCCGGTATACATAAGTTGGATTATACTGGGTTTAAGTTTGATTAGATTACGTTATGATAGGATTGATTTTTCTAGATTATGTCAATTTGGTTTAGACTTGACTACCTTGAATTGGGTTTGCCTACGACAGATTTCCTCCTACCAAGGGAGTTAGATCACTTGACTGGCCCTATAGCTCTGTGGATGAGGGCCCTTCACACGAGATTAGCCCCTCGAATCTATGAAAATCCTTCAAGAAATGAAATCATAATTACAATTTTTAATATTTGAAAAGCAAAGAGAATACCTAATTAAATTGTTAATGAAAAGAATCTCTTGTTATTATTCCAATTTTCCTTAATTAATTCTCAATGTCTGGGAAAATGTTTTTTTTTTATTATCAAATGGGCCTTGAGGTAGGTCTTCAAAAATCATAGTCCAAAAAATCTGTTAGTTGACAGAAAATTTTCGATTCGACTGTTAAAAGTTTGACAGAGTTTTTGCGGCTGCGCAAAGAGGCAAGCAAGTTGGCCAAGTCAGGCGAATGTTAACTGGGCTCGGTGCGTTAGCTGTTTCTTTTGCCTGTTAGGCAACTGTTAAGGTGTCTGGTTTTGTGTTGGCTACGCTTTTTGGCCACAAATGAATTCAGTGCAACGGCAACTCTTGAACGGTATCGTTGGCTTAGCGGTTCGTTGTAAATTTTCAAAAAAGAAACAAAAAATAGTACCACTCATCCATCTATGTTATTTATTTATTTTCTGGTGTGTTTTATTAAAAAAATACTTTACAAGACCTTTAAAAAAATTCAAATAGACTTTAATTTTTTTTTTATTATTGTTTTTTTTTTGTAATTGTTTTCGTGAACCAAAAAATCGCCACGCAAAGAGGCGTGCAAAAAAAAAAACAAAGTTTTAAGTGCAAAATCATAGGCAAAAATCAAAAGAAAACCCAAGACAAACGAAATGAAATGAAAAGCCGAAAAAAATATATACATTTGTTTGAAAAATTTATGCTCAAGCCAGCCGAAGGGGGAGTGGCACAAAAACCAAAAACAGAAAGAAAGAAAATGAAATTAAACAAACCAAAAAAAAAAAAAAAATGCTTGAGCCGAAAGTGAAAAACTAAAAAAGCGCAGATGTGTAACAGTTTTTACTTTCGGGTGCTCCTTAAATTTTCTCGTTGTTATTGTAATTGTTGTTGTTTCTAAATTGGGCTCTTGTTGTTGTTGTTGCTGCTGCCCAGCAGAGCAAGGCAGAAGTTGGCTGCGCATGCGCAAATTGCATAAAATGGAAAGACAAAAGCAAAAAAAAAAAAAAAAATCTGTATATGTGGCTCAGGAATTCCAGACAGTGAAAACTCTTTAAAAATGAAAATCTTAAAAAAATTTAGAATAAAAATTTTATTTATTTAGTTTTTTTAATCTGCAAAATTAATTTTATTTTTCATCAATTTCTTTTTTTTAAATTTTGATTTCATTATTCTTCTAATTATAATTATAATTATTAATATTTGTCTTGCGCCTGAGTACTCACTGTAATAGCCAAAGACAGCAGCAGCAGCAGCCAAGACCAACAACAAGAAAAATATTACAACAAAACAATTTTTGCGGCTCAATCAATTCAACCTACTTTCTTGATTGTTCAAACATAAATTTTTCAAACCATAAAAAAATAAATATATTTTTTTTTATAATTTTTTTTTTCTATACGACAAAATTGTTTTTTTTTTTTTTTGAAATACTCAAAATTTATTAAAAAAAAATAAATTCACAAATCCAAGGAATAAGGAAGGAGGCAAAGCGTGTGCGAGAGAGAGAGAGAGAGCGACCGAAACTGTAACGTAACTGCAACACCAACAGCAACAACAACAACAACACCAAAAACAAGAGCAAAAGTATACAAAATCTTTGCCGCCTTAACTAACAAGCGCCAAAATGCTTCCGGTAAGTAATACCAACTCTGCCGTTTTCAAAAATTACAAAAAAACAAAAACAACAAAACTTAAAAAATCATTTTGTACGCAATTAGCGCAAAGCAACAACAACAACAAGCAGAAAAAATACTGCAAATCCACCAACTCGTCTCGTAAATTTTTCAGCTTTTCAGTATTCATTTTACGTATGTGTGTGTGTGTGTGTGTATGTTTGACTTTTTCGGCTTTGACCAACTTTTCGCTCTCCTATTTGATTTTTTTTTTTTTTTGCTGGCCAAAAAGGAAAACGTTTGTCAGCCACCATTTCCTGCGTGGCTCGCATAGTTTTGTTTTGCTGGCGACTCGATTATTGTTGTTATTGCTCTACTTTTTCATCACCAAACAATTCCAACATAATTCAAGACAATTTTCAGTCATTCCAAGCCATTTGTTATATCACCTGAATTCAAAAAAGCAAAAAAAAAAAGATTACAAAGAGAAAGACTAGGGATTTCCTGGCAACCTTGAAAACACCAGTTTTGGCTGGGTCAAGCGAAAGGAAGAGCCTCAGCCAAGGACAGCCAGCAGATCTGTCATTGTCTCGGGGCTGTAAGTGAGCATCTTGATTTTTTCTGATGGTAAATTTTTTGAATTTTAAAATGCTTAAGGAAGTTGAGAATAGCTTGAGACTTTATCAGAGTCAAGTTATCACCCAGCCGACCAGCTAGACTCGATTTTCTCGATCCAAAAAGCAGTCGAAGGTAACGCAATATTCATATATTCTCAGCGCCTTTTGTCAACTGACCCAAGATGGCAATCATTCTACAACTGGTTTTCTTCTATCTTCTTCTTCTTTCTCTTCTTTTTCTTCTACTTCGAATGGGTTTTATTTTCATTTGGTTTGTTTTTTTTTTATGAAATTTTATTGTCTTGTGGCTTCGGAATTTCAGCAGTTTAGCATTTTGTCTACACTCATATTCTTTTTGGCTAAGTTAATTTCATTTTCGTTTTAGTTTCGATATTCTTGAAATAGATTTTAGCGCGTCTTTTGAATACAAAATCATTTTGCATTAATGCGTTAAGTTAATTTGTTAAGCGAATTCTTCAAACCTGTAGTCATCCCAAAGAAAAAAAAAACACATTTACTTTCATTATGCCAAGATTGCATAATTAATACAAAAGATTTCGGATTAGCCAATTCGATCAGAAGGAGCACAATAGATACGAAAGATCTCACCGTTTGACTCATCTAGGAAGTTGGCTGCGAATACTTTTGTTTTCGCTTTGATTACACAATCCATGATTAAGTTTGCCAAGCACATTATAACCATTGAGACAAATAATACAATATAGAGAGTTTTTGGCTATTAACACCTCGCAGCTTGCAATTTCCATGCTAATCAGTCGTAATTGCCAAAATGAAACAAAAAAAAAAAATTGAAAACTTTCAAACACGATTCACATCCAAAAAGATAAAGCAAACTACAAAAAAAAAAAATAAAACTAAAAACTATTTCGACCACATTAGCTGCATATTAACTTGGCTAACATGCACTGCATACCGTTTTTGCCAAATATCTTACACTCAATTTATTGAATTTTAAACTGATTTTATTGTGGGAAGATTTTCGACAGAGCTGAGAAGAGAAAGGCAACTCTCTGGGTCTGTTGAGGTGAGCTATGAAATATTCTAGGGTCTTGAGATTTTGTCTTTGCAAGGATCTCATCTTCATTTCTGGTCTGATATCTTAGCATGCATCCTTGAAATATCTTAAGCTCTTAACTTTCTGTTCTGTATTCTCTAGTTTTCCATTTAAAGATTCTCCAAGTCTTTCGGATATCTATTTGATCGTTTCTTCTCTGGATAATCGGTTCATATAATCCTCAAATTTTGGCAAAATAATTACTATATTTTCTTAGAGTATCTTTTGGGTCAGTTGTCTATTCTCATTCTAATATCAAAAAAGAGACCCAACACCGATCAATCTTATATCTAAGGCAAGCCCAGGATTTTTTAGACTACCTTTTGATGGGTTCCCCATATTTTCCCTTAAATTCTTAGCTTAGAGTTTCCTTTTGAATTATTCCCAGTATCTTTTGGTCGTTTGAGTAGTTTTGCCTATTTGGTTATTTTACATCCGCTTTGTTCGCCCTCAATCCAAATTTATAAATTTATTGAAAAAGGTAAAGTCAATCAAAATTAAGATTTGGCCAGGTATAGGCTAGAAATATTTACTAACAAAAATAAAAAAAGAACAGAAATAATAAAGAATTAATGGCCAAGACAAAATTGATTAGTATCTGTATCTGTATCTGCATATCAAAGTATCTGAATAGGCTGCGGCTCAGTTTCAACTAGCTTGGGTCATGCGTCACTGGAGGAAGAAATAAAAAAAAAAAAACTATATTTTCGTTACTCATGCGACTTTTGACTGTCATGCAAATTTGTACAACAACAACGACAACAACAAATGGAATCCATGTTGCGCATGCGCAAAAAACTTGTTTCGGCTGTTGTTGTTTTTTTTTTTTCTTAATTTGATTTTTGGCTAGATTTATTTTATTTGTATCTAATTTTGTATGTGTGGAGCAGAAGATTTGTTATTTTTTACTTAAACGAGTTTCATTTTTGTCTGTTTTTTTTTTCTTTTTCTGGTTTCCATTTCGGGGCAACAAGTGTCGCTTCAATCTTTTGTCTCGCATTGTTGTCACGGCTGTGACCGTTGTTGTTGTTATTGTTGTGCTTATTATTATTATAATTATAATGTCCAATGTTGTGCTCATCTTCAACTTTGGCAGCGTCGACTTGGCTTAACTGTTGATGTCACTTTTCAAATATTTTGTCCATCTCATCTTAACCAAAATACAAAAAAAAAAAATTATAATCAAATTCATAATTTGAGTATTTCTTGTAGATGCTCTTGTGGTTGTTGTTGTTGTTGTTGTTATTCGATATTAAATTGCTGTTATTATTACTGTTCGAATTACATGTTCAGAGGCTGCAGGGCACGCATCAGGAAAGACAAAATAAAAAAAACCCAAAGACAAAGAGAAATAAAATTGCTGACGCATTACGTATACGCCAATGGCTATGAAAATGCATAATCATTCTGGTTATGCCGTAGAAAGAAAAAAAAAAAACAATCAACCGAAAGAAAGAAAGAAATACCGGGAGAAACAAAGGCTTCCAACAACAACAACAACAACAAAGCTTACAACATTTTCACATTAACAAAGCCCAGGCAAAAAGGCAAAGGCAATGGCAGAGCCAAGGAAATGGGCAAATGTCTGCCTATCTTATGAAGATAAGCCGACAAGGTATAAATGAAAAAAATAATATCCACAAATATAATATTAAATCTTTTAATTAACAAAGTCCTAAATACTCTACCCTATCCAGAAATATTCAACTTTGCCTGGTAAAGTTGGGAAATTATAGTTCTCTTCAGTTGTTTAAAGTTCCGGCTGCCTCTGCCAAGCCCTATTGCTTCTATATATATATATCAGGGTTCAGAGTTGCGAAATTTAAATTCCCTTCAGGTCTTTATAAGCCTTTCCCAAAGAATTTCTGGCTTTTCTCCCTCTACCAAAACCCATCGCTTCTATATATTCTAGTTAGGATTTCTTACCTGATTTACCATCAGGGTTCAGAGTTGAGTAATTCAAATTCTCTTCAGGTTCTTATAAGTCTTTCCTGAAGAAATCCTGGTTGTTCTCTTTATATCAAGACCCACCGCTTCTGTATATTTTAGTCCGGGTTCCTTAACTGATTTGCCAACAGGGTTCAGAGTTGAGAAATTTAAATTTTCTTCAGGTTTTTGAAAGTTTTTCCTAAAAAGAAATGGCTCTTCTCCCTCAACCAAAACCCATAGCTTCTATATATTTTAGGTAGAGTTTCTTAACTGATTTAAGATCAGGGTTCTATTCTTCTATATTTGATATGTAGCTAAATATAGCAGGCCTCACCAAGGTTCTTCTTCATCAGGTTTGTTCTGATATTAATGAAAAAAATTCTATATATTTTGATTAAGCTCTATCGAGGTTCTTTATCTGATTTATTTCCTCTCATAAAAGAGTCAATTAACACAATTCAACTTAGTCAGATCTTAACCTTTCATAACTCAATTAACACTCGAATAATATTCCATCAATTCTGAATTTCTGGAATTTCGAACTTATTTAGATTTTAGTTATCAAACTATCCGCCTAGTGATTTAGATGAATATCTCTTGATTTCCTTGTGCAGAGCTTGCTGAGTGGCGCCTCCAACTCTGTCATTCATATCTTTGCCATCATTAGTTTGGATTTTGTAAGCCATGTTAAGCTGAATATGAAATTTCACTCATTTTCAAGAGTACACATGCATTTGAAATATAAAATGATGCATTGAAATGCAAGCGGAAATGCCATGAAGTGCTTACATGGCAAAGAGCCATGGCTACGTACATTTTGTTGTTATGCACCTGATCGGTGTGGAGAGGAAATGGAGAGGGGAGGGGTGGTGGATTGGGGGCAGAGTACCACATGTGCTTACAAGTTTTGCAAATGCGCGTGTACACACCAAACAGTGAGATGCACAGCTAAAAAGAGACCGACGAGAGAGAGAGAGAGAGAGAGAGAGAGAGAGAGAGAGAGAGAGAGAAGGAGACAGACGGACAGAGAAACACATTGAAAAACAACAAGCAGCAGCTGGTAACGTTACCAAGTCAATCCAACATAACACCCACGCCCACGTTCAGGCCCAGGCCTTTACCCAGGCCATCCTCAATCGCACACATACTTAATGTGCCTCTCACTCGATGGGTCTCTGGGCAGGTCTGTCTTTTTGGCTGGGCTTGCCAAGGTCCGCGGGCGTCGAATTGCAAATTCATGCCAAGCTGAGGTTGATGATGAGCCAACGCATTGTTTGATTCAGTCTTCTCTAGCTAGACGCCCACTACACTTCACTTTCATGCAATGCAACACACACACACACATATATATACACATAGATATGAACACAACACTCTGGGCCATGACTGAGTTGAGCAGACTTCAAACGATTGCAGCAGCAGCAATGACAATGAACTCAAAACCAAATGCCCAGCCCGAAAAGTCGAATGCAACTCGGCATCACTCATCAGCTTAACTTTGACCAAAATCCATCAAAATGATAGACAAAGGAAACACACACAATGCAAGAGAGAGATAGAGATAGACACAAATAGAAAGAGATAGAGGAAACCTTCAAGAGCTGCTGGGCAGCAGCCTCGTGTTTGATTTGCAATTTGCATTTTTTCTTCATGTTTCACATCAAAGCCAGTAAAGGCCAACAACAACAACAACAATAACAACAACAAAAGCAACAACAAGAAAAGTGAAACCACATCAATAAAAGTGAATGTGTGACTCTGTTAGGGTAACTCTTGATGGTGAAGCACGCGCTGCTCTGACCATTTGACTTTTTGGCATTTAATAAAATACAAAAAAAAAAAAAAAAAATTATATAGGTATAAAAAAATATATATGTGTATATATTATTGAAACCGTTCAGCTATAGCGCTCATTAAGTACCGGTTTGAAATATTAGCAAATCAGGCAAAACAGAAATTCCATTGCACGCAGCTGGAATTTCTTCGTTGTCATCGTCTTCTTCTTCTTCTTCTTGGTATATATATATGTATATGTATATGGATTTTATATATTCCTGAGTTGGTTACCTCAGTTGCATCCGTTGCACCATCAACCATTTGGCTTTTGCTGCTTTGTAATTGTATCTGTCAGATAATTTACTATATAAATGTATGCATATTGTACAGATACTTTACCGGAGTCTGGTTCGGCAGACTCGTTTGGTTTATTGCAAAATTTCACAGATTTTTTTTTCCTTTTTGCCTTTGTTGTTTTTGTTGCTTCTGTGGTAGTTTCTGTTGTTACGTATGCCATAGGAATTGAATTGGATATAAACAACAACAACAACAAGAAAGATAAAACAAACTCGTCTCAGCACCTCTGGTGGCACCCACCTTAAAATGGTAGCAAACCCTTCGGGCCAGAAGTCAGTATGTTTTCCAGCTGAAGCACATGGAAGTATTGTCTGATTCACTTTGATGTTGGTTTATTTCTTCCAACTCCTCTACATTTTCTTCTTCTTGCTTGTTGTTCTTCTTACTGCAAACTTTTCAACTCTGACAAATCATTAACACTTTGGTGCACAGACTCTTCTGGTCGGGACCGAATTGAACAGAACTGTAAGTGATGTTGACTTAATCAAATGCCAAAGAGTTTTTGCCGGCAAACAATAAGGGCAGAATTGAAATCACCTATTTGGTTGTGAACATCAACTCAGATATGCTATTTACCCCAAGAGTTGAAATCTGTAAAATGAATTGTCCCATCAGATTTTGACAACCCCTTGAATCGATTTCGCTTGGTAAACTTTTTTGGTCATCGCAGAGACAAATCAGTTTTAGTCTCATCAGGTCTTTGATTCTTTGATTGGTTCCCAAAAATGATTAGAAAAGATTTCACCTAGATCAGTCGGTAGTTTCACTCAATTTCCAGATCGCTGAATATCTCAAGATCTTTCTATTGGGTCCCAGAATTAGTCCTTTCTAAAAGATGATCGAAATTATTCTGAGTTCCCAAAAGACCCATTCCGATTTTGTTCAGACATTATTCTTCTCGTTTCTCAGAAAAGATCTCTGAAAATTTCTTATAGACCCTGATTCCCAGAGTATCATATCACAGCCTAGTTTACTTCTGAGTTCCCAAAATAAATCTAAACTCATTTCGATTTTGGTCAGACATTATTCTTCTCTTTATCGATGCCCACAAAAGATATTTTCAGAGGTATCTGTACATTTCTTATAGACCCTGATTCCCAGAGTATTATAGCATGTCACAGTTTGTTGGATATATTATCTGTATCTATTTGAAACGCCTCATTAGCTTCTTCATTGTGGAGTCTATGATTTTCGAGGCGGCCATCATAGCAATTTGATATGGAGATTTTCAGATTGTAACTGTAAATGAATTGCTCACTGATTAGTAAGTACTTCGGGCATGCAACTACAAACAATAATTTAGTTCAGGTAAATGTATTGGTTTATTTTTTTTTCTGTTTTAATCGGTTATTGAGAGCCGGCAGACTTGAAGGTTAACTTGTTTCGCATTGCTAAGTAAACCGAAGCAAAGTTATAAATTAGCTTGAATAAAGTGAAAAATACATTAAAATCACCCAGGTATGGGTGTCTTTTTTTCATTTTTTTTTTTTTGTTTATTATTCAATAAACTTGTTTTCTGACCGTTGTTTTAGCCTGCACTTGCTGAAATAGAGACAAAATTCCAGACCAACTTGACCAACTGACTGACCCCCAATTGGTGATATTTCTTGTTTTTTTTTTCCTTTGAATAGAATGCCTGATTTTGTGGTAAATAAATCAAATTGCCCTAACAATAGTTTGAAACAGAAAAAAATTCACACATAACTCTGTCAGTTGAGAGAATAACGACCAGAGAAAGCCAACTGAAGGACATATATGACAAAAGTTGAGAGGGGGGGGGGGGGAGAGAGAGAGAGAGAGAGAGAGTGATGAATGATTTTTAGAAGTAAAAAAAAAAAAAAAAAATGAAAAACAAAAAAACACAAAAAGAGAAAGGAAAGAAATAACTTTGGTTTATTAAGTTTCCAAATTAGTGCAAAATTCAACTCTTCCCTGAGCAAATAAATTCTCCTACTTCCTCAATAAAAAAAATACGAAACACATTAAAATTCCCGGCAAGTCAAGCAAGAAACATAAACTTAGATCTTGATACGGATCAGATATGACACTCATAGCCTCAATTTTTTTATGGTTATGATTTTTCATTCAGTCTTTGAACTTTCAATTGAATTATTTAGCGTTTACCAAAGACTCGAATGCAAAGCAAATTAAATTACCAATTTAAGCATTTAACTCAATTTAAAAGTAACAAAGTGTTGCTCACCGCTTGAACCTGAAAGTTTATGCAATTACTTAAGCCATTCAATTTACTTCTTTTTTTTTATTTTTGGAGGGGAACTGCAATCTTTGAAGAGAGAGAGAGAAAAAAACAAATGTAAGCCGGATGCGCCCAAAATCATTTTTTGCACAACAAAAATTGAAAGTGTCGAATGAAAACATTTTTAAATAAATAAATTTATAAATTTATGCATATCAAAAAAAAAAAAGCTTGAACAAAACAACAAATAAAAGATTACATAATAAATGGGCGAGTTCAACTACCAAAAAAAAAAAGGGGGAAAAAAGACCGTTTGCTTTGTTAGTGGATTTCTTTTGGTTGGCCAAGAAATCAAAATTGTTAGTATTACCTTTTATTGATATGACATAATTGGCTCATATGACTCTATCAGCTCACTCACTCCACCCCTCTGCATCTCTTTCATTTTTAATTGGCTTTCTTGAAAGGGTTTTTTTTTCTAACAAAAAAACCTGCTAATTTGTATGAGTTTATTATCACCTCTCGACTCTACACTATCATAATCTTCATCGCCCAAGATTGTTTTTGTTAAACTTGCTAATTATGATTTTGGCAGTTGGTCTTAATGATAATTGTTGAGAGAAAAAGATGCGTTTGTCTGACTGAGTTTTGCGGCTGTCTTTCAACTTTCGATTTCACTTTGAAGTGCTCCCCCAAACGAAAACAACACGAAATTATGGTCTTGCCAAAAAAAAAAGTAAACCAAAAACTAAGAAGAAGAGGAAGAAAATAAAAAATGTAGTTAGCTGAAAAGTTTGAAAGGGTTCGAATTTTCAATAAATAAAAAGACTCAAATTGTTGGGTTAAATTTTCCCAGGGCCCCTAAGAGTTTCACCGTTCCTTGAAACTGGCTTTGTGATGTTTTCTTTTAGATTCTTTTTACTTGGAAAAAAAATATATATATTCATGGCATTGTAACATAATTAATATCATCTGGCCGCCCCCGAAACAACTGCTTCTTCTTCTTCTTTTTTTTCTGTTTTCAACATTTTCATTTATGGCTTTTTAATTTGTTTGCTTGGCCATGTTGATCGTTGGTGTTGAGGCTGCGTCATGACTTTCTATTCACTGCATGATCTTTTCATTTAGCCAATAGACTTGACGTAATGCCTGCAGCTGCCTGGCCACCATTGGCACTATATTAATACCGTTAATCTTTAACTCAAACTGAAGTCTTCATTTCATTGTTTTTATATTTTTTTTTATTTTTTTTTTTGAGAAAATTTCGCTTTGATTTTAAAGTGTTGTTTATATGGAAAAAATTGGTTGCTAATTCAATAAATGACATTGCACATCATCATCATCATCATCATCATCATGTTTGTCATGATCAAAAAAAAAAAAAAAAAAAGCAAAAGCCAACTTTTTACTTTCTTTTGTGTGAGGAGCGATCAATACAAAATATATTACATTCGTGTTAATACCGAAATACCGTTAGTCTTTGAATGACTGAATTTTGAATTTCCATGGGAATCTTTTAGCTGGCACAGTAAACACCAAATACAATCTCCAAACAGGATTTTTATTTTCAAACTTTCTTCGAGCCTAGAGAAAAAAAAAGTACAGTCAACACTTGACTTGGTTTTTCTTCTTTCTTTTTTTTTTTTTGCCTGGTCAAATCCATTTTTACTGTAATTAATCTAATCATTAATTTGGCAAATTAGCTTGGACAGCTAAAACTGTCTGGCAAACAGCTAATAATTTAGTTAGTCAAAAAAAAACCAGCGGAGTAGTCAATCCTGTTGAGATTTGGACTTTCGCCGGCAGCTGCAAAAAGAGGAGTGGTCATTCTCACCCTCCCCCCTCTCTCTCTCTATCTCTCGGTAAGAGATCCTCATGTGCAGCTGTTTAATTGCATTAATTGCACCATTAAGCGACAGATGCAAATGGATAAAACAACCACAAAAACAACAACAACAGCAACAACAATTTTGACATTGACTTGTCTAATTTTTGAGCTTTTATGGGATTTTGTTTTTTTTTTTTTTTAGTTTTTATTTCTTTTTTGGGTTGTTTCATGAAGCCGCCTTAATTTGAATATGCCAAGTGGATCATCCAACTAATTAAACGGGCTAACTGAAATTGATCCAACAAAGTCCCAAAGTCGTCCCAGAGTCGGGCTCTTTCAATGCGGAACTATTGGCTGGTCTGTTTGGTCTGATTTATTGATAACTCTGACATTTCACGTTTTCAGAACGTAACCAGCACGATTTCCTTAACACGAGTCATTAAAATCAAAAAATAAAAATGGTTTAATTCTTTATTTTTTTTTTTTATCAAAAAAAAAAAAAACCCTGAAAATTTAAATATTATCTTTTTTCCCAAAAAACGGAAATTTGTGCTTATTCTTTTTAATAGAATTTTTAAGCTTATTTTTATATTTATATAATTTTAAGTGAGCCCTTGAAATGCCATTCACCAAGATTACATAATAAAATATATTTCATTTTTTTTTTTTTTTTTAATATTTTATGCCACCTCAGTTGGGCTTGAAATTGTCACACTTGAGCGGTTAGCGCCAAAATATTTCAACTATTTTGGTTGGTTAAATCCGTTTTTGGGTATTCCGAGTAAGCGGGCTCCTTTTTGGCGATTGCATCGAAAAATTTATTGCTGCTTAGATCAATCAAGCCTTAAATTGAATTTTTCTGCTGCAGTGACTGCGCTTTGCCAGCATTTTCCAGCCATTCTCAGCTCCTCTCTGCCCCAACTCTTGGCAAATTCTCTCTATAGAAATTCTTTAAGCCCCCCAAAATAGACAGACTGATTTTGTTTGCCGCTGGGCCAGACACAAAAAAAAACCGCGACCTCCGCCATGAGAGCTTTGGCCCGAGCTCATTAAAACCATAGCCAGCCTGGGCTGGCTTGGCTTAACTTGGCCCCAAACCAGCAGGGCCAATGAATAAAGTGTTTAGTTGGTTGGATGATTTTACTTCCTCAGCTAATTAAATGACCAAATAACTTTACAATGAAGCGCATTCAATTCACCATATCAAACTAATTTCGCTGAATTATGAAGACCGTTGAAAATTTGTGGAAATGAGTCGAGTCTTTTGTTTTGGAAAATTAACAAACCTAAATGGCTGGAAACAACGACTTCCCCTAGGTGGTCATCAGTTTTTTTTGTTTTTTTTTTCTGGGTTTCCGGAAACCTTGATGGCACCACTTTCTCAAATCTGTTGACCGATATTTTTTTGATAATCTTGGCTTATTTTGAATCCATCAGATCCGCCCAAGCATTTTCGAATATTTTGTTGTGCAATTTTGAATGGGTTTTTGAGAGTCAAAAGCTGAACTAATTTTTGACCTTGTTAAAATATTTGAGAGATACATAAAAATGAATTTAATGCCAAATTGATACAGTTTATTTGCACCAAAGAGACATTAACCCACTATCTTTGGCTGGATGGCATTATATGACTTTCTGAATTTCACAGAGGCTGGAGTTGGCTGGGACTCATCGATTGATCGTTGTTATGGCCAAAGTTGTTGCTGTTAAACCGCTTTAGTTGTTGACTTTTGGCTTGACAAATCAAAACTAGACTTTTCTTTTTTCGGTTATGAAAGAGAAAGAGAGTAGTATAAGGTTGGGGAACTGCCGTTGACCCATAATGGTTAGTCGAACTATTTATAAAAAAGCAAGCCGATTTCCACCCCGTTTCAATCAAAATCCCCAAAAAAAAAAAAACAGAGCAGAGCCAAGCCGAGCCGGGTACATCCGGCGATCAGTCTTAACTTTCGCTTTTTTTTTTTTGTCACGCCAAAATCATATTAAAAATATATAAAAAAAAATATACCCACCATCATCATCATTATCATTATCATCATAATTATGAAGATCAGCCAGGCCAACCATCCTGGCCAGATCGATGGCAACTGTTGGTTGGTTAATGCTCTTGCCCGAATCCAGTTAGCCGACTGACTGACTGAGTGACTTCTGCAATGGCTTAATGGCCACTTTTAGTTATCATCAACTTGTTGGCTTGTTTGTATTCGATTTGGCCAGCCAGCATTTCACCAAATGACCAAATGACAAATTCGTAAAACCGGTGGCCAAATGAAAGTTCACTTAACTCTAAAACACTTGACCAGGCCCACATCATCTCTCACTCACTCCAATTGTATTGTTCTCTATTTTTTTTTTTCTCTTTACCCTCTGAAAATTGCTCAATTCAATTTATGCAATTTTTTTTTTTTTTGCCTGGCTTTTAAATCATTTTGGGCATTTAATTTCACACGCTTATCTCAGATTTTTGGCCGTTGTGGGTGTTGCCAAACAATGCCCTGGCTATTTGTTTATGATTTCGCACGTTTTATAAGCCTTCAAAATATCCAAAGACATTTAAATGCATTTTGGTTTGTTTTTTTTTTCAATTGTTTATTGTGTGAGTTTTTTTTTTTTAGTTTGTTAAGAGTCGCACCCTTTTTGGCTTAAATGTCAAATCTTTAAGAGAATTTCACTCGCATGTGTATTCAAAATAGTTCACTTCTCCACCTCCGCCCACATGCTCCATTCTCCATTGATCTTTAACTTTTTTGCCGGGGCGTTGACATTATGCGAGTATCTGTATCTTTTGACGTGACATTGCCTGACTGACAAAATTGCGGCAACGGTGACTCTGAAGATGACGTTGAGATGGAGTTGCTGTTCCTGTTGGTGACGACGACGGCGACGGTGACGGTGACGGTGACAGTACAGTTACGTGACATGGCATTCCCTACACTGACAGTCGGCAGAGGAGGTGGAGTGTGTCGTTTCGTGCGTGCCGCATTCTGTCAGCTTGCCTCTCGCTCCTACCAATCTCCTACGTGGCTTTCCTTTTTGGGGTATTTGCTCCACTGCCACTGACATGGCCTTTTGCTGCCTTTGACGCCGACACTCTTTGAATTTTAAGTTGTGCACTCTTTCAAAAATGCAATAAACTAAACAGAAAACAACAACAACAACAGCAACAAAAACTAAATAAACACTCGAGCTCTATCTCTGCACATGTGGAAATGAATAAATCTTGAAAAGACTCAAAAGACAAAAAAAAAAAAACACATTTTCAAAACATCAAATTTAAATACCAAGAACTCTCAACCAAAAACCCAAGCGATAAAATCCAAAAATTAAGAACTTGACAATGAACTTAAAAGATACCTTAAAATAATTCAAGGAGTGAAATAAAATCAAGTCCAATTCCTCTTTTCAAGTCTCTTCAAATTTTGTTATACTGAAAAGTCTTTAAATAAATCCTCTCATAAAATTAACTCAAAAAATCCAAATGCTTTATTGGATACACTGAAGATTACAGAACCTTTTCGAAGTTTATTTATGAATACAAAAGGTTGTTATGGCAGCTACAAAGTGTTTCAATCTGACTGAAATTTGGTACACACCTCATATACCTAGCACTCCATAGATCTATCAAGCAATTTAGAAGGTATTGCAAGAATCGATTTGAACTAGACTATATAGTTTCAAATACCAAATATATAGCTTCACAAAGGCAGTGTAAGCACTAAAATCATATGTGATAGGTTAGTTAATATCGGAGATTTTACTAAAACCGATTCAGATTGGTATGGCTATATCTATACCCATATAATAGTACAAGAATTTTACTTTATAGTTTCCTCATATATAAAGATACTCACAAGTATTGTGAAAAATAAATTCGAGTGAGCTCAGTCAATAATTTCTAAAACCAATTTAGGTTTATATAAAAAGTATATGATGTAGCGGTCTGATCTTGGCGAAATCCGGTACACTGTTGTGTTCTTACCTAAAAATTCTAAGTATTTTCTTTGAATGAGAATTTATTTATAGGTCTCAGAGATACTCAGAGATAACCGATATAGGTTGTCCATCATAGCCATATGGTATCGTAGACCAATCCAGCCGTCTCCGAGGTAACTTAATATCTTTTTCTCGAAAAGAGTTTAAAAATTCCATTTGAAAAAAAAGACACCTCAATAACTGCGGCACTTGTTGGACAATTTTGCATGTCAAAAGCATAAAAAAAACTAAATTGAGCTACATAACCAATTCAATTTATTTTGAAATTTTCCCATACACTCGAAATCATATTGAACTCGATCAATTCTAATGCAAATGTCGATCAGTAAAACGTTGTCCATAGCAAAAACTATCGAGTACAATACAATTTTGCACAATAACAAAAAAACAAAAAAAACATTTCTGATTTGAGCCAATTTAAAAAGCCAACAAAAGTCAAAAGACCTATGAGATTTATGAGCCAAATTGAATGCTTTTCAAGGTTAACAAAAAAAAAGATACAATTTTTTTTTTTTTTTTTTTTTTTTTTGGACTGAGAAAACCCACAAGTCGTGGGTAAAGTTTATGGAAAAGTTAAGTTAAGGAGCATTCAAGTGGGGTGTTGAAAACAACTTCAACAAAAAGTATCTTGTAGTACGTAACGAAAAAAAAAATGTGTATCTCTCTCTCTCTCTGTCTGTGTGTGAGTGTGAATTGTATCTTTCTTTGTATAAAATTGCAAATATGTTTACGCAGTTTTTCTCGTAAACTTACATAAACAGCAAGTTTCCATGGACAGAAGAGATGGGGTGGCGAGGGGAGGGTGGTTAAGAGGACAGACTCTGAGACAGCCAAAGTTGCAGTTGCAGTTGCAGAGTCTAATAGGCTCAGAGAAGCAGAGGAAAAAAAAAATGTGGCACTAAAGTGACTGACGGTGTCTGGGTCTCCATCTCTTTCTGCCCAGTTGTCAGTTGTCTGGTGTGTGCGTGTTGCAACTTGTTGGCATCGTCATTGTCGTCAGCAATTGTCGACCATAAATTGCGACCAAAGCAGCCAAAGGGGCAGGCCACATGCAATTCAGTTAGATACGCTCTTGTTATTTTTCTCTTTATTCTTGGCTTAAACCCTCAGGCATTGAGTGACATACTCGATTCACTAACTCACTAACTGACTTACTAGCCCACTTCTGGAACCCTTTGGGGGGGCTGGCTAACCAAAACAAAAAAAAAATCATACTAAAACAGAAAAGCCAAAAAAAAAAAAAACAAAAAAATATTGCACAATGAAAAATACCAAAACTGGCAACTGCCAACAGCCAAGAGCCAAGAGACGCCAAAAGGCATTTAGCGCAACTTGCAATTAAAATGCAGCATTTTAGTATTTTTTGGCATGCCAAAGCAAATGTTGCATTTGCCTTTAAGTACCAACAACTTGTTGTTGTTGCTGCTGTTAATTATTGTTGGTTTGATCAACAAATTTGTCAACAGCTTTCGATTCGCTGCAATCATGAAATCAACTCAATCAATGTGCCTTCTTTCGACTTGTTGTGCATTTTGTGCAAGCCCAAAACAAAACCAACGAATTTGAACATTTTTGAAATGCTTTTTTCCCCCAACTCGATGCAATTTTATGTAAGCAAAGCGTTAGGCAACTCACACATCTAAAAATTAATTTTTAATAGAAATGTAAATTTTTTTTTATTTTTTACCCGCAGCGATTTATTTCGATTTGCATTTATGTTGATTTTTTTGGGTCAATTGACCAAAAAAAAAAAGTGGCTGCCACCATCGTGGGTAAAATATGTCAGGTGCCTTAAAAGCTTGGTGGGCCTGGCCCTAAACATTTCATAAAAGTCACACAGTCACACACACAATTGCAAATCCAAGCACATTTCGATTTTCAAGTATCCATTAGAATGCTCAAGTCGCTTCAAGAAGTTGGGGGAAAACGATGGAAACTTCTGGTCGACTAATTGCGAATCGAACTCAAGAAAGCCAGAAATGCTTTTATTTTCTTGAAAAACGCTATGAAAGAGTTGTGAAATAAAAAAACTTTTACTTACCTTGTGACATAATAAATTCTTTGATATTTCCTTTCCTTGGCTTTCGAATGCTTCAAGATTATTCAAGCGGAATATTTTTCTCCCCCTCCTGTAAAAGAGAAGGCAAAATCTATTGAATTTTTAAATGGAAAATATTAAAGATAAAAACTTTAGCTCTTAACATTTTATATAGTGAAATTTGAAGACGTCAAAAATTGTATATTTAAGAGAAATTTTCCTGCAGAATATGAATTCTTTTATTAAGAAATACAGCTAATATTCCTGGTTAATGTTATGTAAGGTAATACCTGAAATTCCCCTTGAAATATACTAAAAGATTTTAAAAATATTTCATACAAATTTGTTAGAGAAAAATATAGAATCTCTTATTATTTTTGTATGAAAAAAGTCTTGTAATTATTTTAAGAATCCAAGGAAATTCCTTATAAAGAATTCCTAAAAATCTAACCCAGTTGAGAGAGGATTTTTTTTAGAGAAAATAATAAAAAATTAGTTCTTATTTCTGATTAAAAATTTCTTTAATTTTAAAGAAAAAATATTTCAGAAATTCCATGAAAAATAATTCTTCACATCTTTAGAAAAATTTCTTACAGAAAATATGATATAACATTTCTAAAGACCCTTCAAAAATACCATTATCTTCATTCTGGAAAATCTTTAAAAGTTCCGAAATTAAATTTCTTAAAAATATATACTAAACTCTAAAGGAAGCCGACTTTTTAAGATTACCCTTATGTTTTTGAATAAAATAATACCCTATACTTAGGTATATATTTCTATATATTATACATCAAAATCGATGATTCCACAATTCAGGCATCTTCATTTATTTGCCAACTTTTTATGGTTTTTTGTTTTTTTTTTTTTTCAATTAAAAGTCACTTTCCAAACGGTTTATTGGCATAAAGTTTATCTTGCCATAAATCTTAAGAGTGCAAAGTAATCAAAGACCCCCTAATTAATAAAATTATAAAATGAATTTATCATTAATTTTTTTGTATTTTTATTTCTTCTCATTTTTATAAAAAAAATATATATATATATATATATACATTTTCCAAAAAAAGTCTTTCGCACTTGACTTGTTTGATTGAGAAAGAGAGAAGAAAAAACGAAAAAATTGTGAGAAAAAGTGGGAGTCCACTCTACTCTTATGTATATATTTTTTATTTTTATAGTTTATTATTAACTCAACCTGTTTGGATCGAAAAATCCAAAATGAAAGAAGACGATGCGCAAAAAGAAGTGCGTTGGTTTTTTTTTTTTTTGTTTATGAATTTATTTTTGGCCTGTCTTTTAACCAGAAATTTCATGTAATTTGTTTGGTCATTTTTTTTTTTTTTTAACAGAGTTTTTAATTTGAAACCAAAAAAATAAATAAATAAAACTCTTGTGCCATGAATGAAAGAAATGGGCGATGGAAAGTTGTGCGTGTGTGTGTGTGTGTGTGTGGCTCAAGTCATGCCGGTTTTTGTTTTGGTGTCTGCGCGTGCGCAACGCACACTCGCGGGCATTCCGAATCAACACCCAACAAACACAAGTCAAAACAAAAACAACAACAACAATTTTTTCAGCTGCTTCTTTGGCCGCTTCTTGTTGGTATTTTTTTTTCAGCTTGTTGACAACTTATGTAATTTTTTAGCTGACCAAAAAAAAAAAAAAATAATAAAAAAACAGCACAAATAAATTCGAGAAAATATTTTAAGACCTCAGCAAGAGGCAAACACACACATACACATACAAATACACCGATTTGTATCTTTTGCCAGTAATTTTGGCATTTGTCTGCTTTTGTCTTAAGCTGAGCCAAAAGCTGTTTAAGTTTTTATTACTTTACAATAATAAAATATTTATCACACTGATTAGTTTTAGGAAATAAAAAACAATAATTTTTTGTATTTTTTTCTTTTTTTTTCAATTAAATAAAATCTGCTCTAATTGGCACAAAAAATACACACACACACTTACACACATTGGAGTATTTTCTTATTGAATTGAAAATCTTCTTCCTTATTGGCTGGGATAATTTCTCACGCAAACTTTAAAATCTTTGTAACCCGCATAACAACAATCCTCAACAACTTTGACAATAACCAAAAATAAAAATAAAGAAAGAGAAAAAAATATCAACCATACAAAATGTATAACGTGGTATTTCATTAATTTTGAATTTGCATATGAAATTATGTAACCAATTTTGTGTTTCTTTCAGATTTTGTTTTTTTTTTTTTTTTTTTTTGGTTTAGCTGGTTTTTTCGACCTTCATGGGAATTTTGAAAATTGTTTTGTTTGCTAGTTCGGTTGATTTGGAATTGTATCTCTTTATGTGTGAAAAGATTTATGCATTTTATTTGTTTTGTTTTTTTTACTGAATGGGCCATATCATTTTACAAAAAAAAAAAAAAATTGAAATGAAATGAAATCTTAAAATGTTGTTTGGTTGTTTGTTTTTTTTTTTTTTTTTTTTTTTTGTGTCACTATGTCAATGTTACCAAGATTTCTTGAGACTTATGAGCTATCCGCAACAAAATTTTAATTAACTTAAGCCAAAATGCTTCCGTCTATTTCTTTCTCTTTCTTTACTAAGTTTTTTTTTTATTGTCTCTTTCGGTTTACAGTTCCCGCGTGGAGCGGCTTGGCAAACCCTCTTCCTGCTCTGCGCTTTGGCATTCTGCATCAATGGTAAATATATTTTTCATAAATCAACAAAGAAAAAAATTAGAGAAAAATTTAATCTTTTTTTTTTTCTTTTTCTTGGGGAATTTCAGAGGTACGCTCTGAGGGTCGTGTGGTTTGTTATTACACCAATTGGAGTGTCTATCGACCGGGTACAGCGAAATTCAATCCGCAGAATATAAATCCATATTTGTGTACACATTTGGTGTACGCCTTTGGTGGATTCACTAAGGATAATCAAATGAAACCATTTGATAAATACCAGGACATTGAGCAAGGTGAGATAATCAACTAGACAGATTAGACGGCCCCCCTCGTCTCAGACAACTCAGACAACTAGTCCTGTCTGGCTGTGGCTGTGGCAGTGGCAATGGCAGTGGCAATGGCAGTGGCTTTGCCAACATCATCGTCATCAACAAATTAACAAAGTAAACTGCATTAGCACACGTAGTCAACTTCAATTTCCGCTTTTACACGCCCTGCGGACACACCCGTATTTTCTAGGAAGCCCATCGAATTTGTTGCCCCCGTGTTGAAAATGCTTTTTTGATGTTTCATTTGCAGGCGGCTATGCCAAATTCACTGGACTAAAAACCTATAACAAAAACCTGAAAACGATGATTGCCATTGGTGGGTGGAATGAGGCCTCGTCTCGTTTCTCCCCTTTGGTGGCTAGTCCGGAACGTCGTCAGCAGTTCATAAAGAACATATTGAAATTTCTGCGCCAGAATCATTTCGATGGCATCGATTTGGACTGGGAATATCCGGCTCATCGTGAGGGTGGTAAGCCACGAGACCGCGACAACTATGCCCAGTTTGTCCAGGAGCTGAGAGCCGAGTTTGAGCGTGAGGCCGAAAAGACCGGACGTACACGCCTCCTGCTGACCATGGCTGTGCCAGCCGGTATTGAGTATATTGACAAGGGCTATGATGTGCCCAAATTGAACAAGTATCTGGATTGGTTTAATGTCCTGACCTACGATTTTCATTCATCACATGAGCCCTCGGTTAATCATCATGCCCCTTTGTATTCACTGGAAGAAGAATCTGAATATAACTATGATGCTGAATTGAATATTGTAAGTGGAAATGGGTTAAGAATTTTCAATATTTCTTTTTACCAAAATCCTTCTCTCTTTTAGGATTACTCCATCAAATACTATTTGAAGGCTGGTGCCGATAGGGACAAGCTGGTCTTGGGCATACCGACTTATGGACGCTCGTACACTCTCATTAATGAGGAGAGCACGGAACTGGGTGCGCCCTCTGAGGGTCCCGGTGAACAGGGCGATGCCACCAGAGAGAAAGGCTATTTGGCCTATTATGAAGTGAGTGAGGCAAACGATTGAAATGAAAGAAGCTCTTTAATTGTATGTTTTTTTTTTTAAGATTTGTCAAAATCTCAAGGATGATTCCGAGTGGACTGTGGTCCAACCAAATGCCAATGCCATGGGCCCCTATGCCTATAGACGCAACCAATGGGTAGGCTATGATGACGAGGCTATTGTACGCAAGAAGGCCGAATATGTGGTAGCCCATGGTCTGGGTGGCATAATGTTTTGGGCTATAGACAATGATGATTTCCGTGGTTCCTGCACCGGCAAACCGTACCCCTTGATAGAGGCTGCCAAAGAGGCCATGGTCGAGGCTCTGGGGTAAGTCGGATTGCCTCAAGAAATTTCCTATATTTTTACTTATAAACTTTGTTATTTTTTAGTCTGGGCATCAATGAGGTTGCCAAACCCAGTGGCCCCCAGAAACCTTCGCGTTCACGCAGCCGTGACAATGCTGGTAATCGTAATCGTCTCTCAAAGCCCGAGGCCACAACCACACGACGCCCCAGTCAGGCCAGGAGACCCAGCAGCACGGCCCAACCCACTAGCAGCACCACCATACGATTAACGGAAGCCGAAGGCTCTTCTTTGTACATTGGTGGACGTTCGACCACGCCAGCTCCGCCCACCACACCTGATCCTGGCTCGGACTTTAAGTGCGAGGAAGAAGGTTTCTTCCCACATCCTAGGGACTGCAAGAAATACTACTGGTGTTTGGACAGTGGTCCTTCTGGCCTGGGTCTGGTGGCTCATCAGTTCACTTGTCCCTCGGGTCTGTATTTCAATCCGGCAGCCGATTCCTGTGATTTCGCCCGCAATGTGCCATGCAAGACAAAGAAGTAAGTTGTATTCTCCATAGCTTATTTTCATTAATTAAATATTTCTCTCCTCTTAGATTGGCAGCTTCAAGCTCCACAAGCACAACGACAACAACCACTCAGAAACCTGTTAGCAGTTTCAATCGTGTGACTGCAGCTCCCCCAGTACGTCCTGCGTATCCACGCATCAGTACAACCACCACGACCAGTACAACGACCACAACGACAGCTGCTCCAGCTGAAGAGGAAGAGGAGGAGGATTATGAAGAGGAAAATGGTAATAGTCACGGACCAGGCAAGGCAGGCGAGGCCGAAGAAGATCCCCAGGTCATCAAGGAGCTGATCGATCTCATTCGTCGCGTAGGCGGAGTTGAAGAACTGGAGAAGCACTTACTACGCAACAAGGATGGCTCGATTACAATCAAAGAGAACTCAGCCAGTGGCACGCCAACCACACCACCCACTATCAGCAAGTCCCTATACGATCGTGTACTGAATCGTCCAGGCACCTTAAGTTCTTTCCGCAGCCGTTTAAGCACAGCCCAAAAGACCGAAGTGGTCAGTACTCAGTCCACAGAATCAGAAGAAAAGAACCAAGGTGAATCGGGCAGCTCGAGTTATTCGAAATACTCGTCTGTATTGCGTGGCAACAGTCGACAGGGTCCACAGAACGAAGGTCTCGAGAAGCTGTCTGAGTTCGATGGTTTCCTCAAGGAGAAGAAACAATATGTGACCATCAATCGCAATCGCGGCTCCACACGAATCTCTGGTGAAGAGGGTGAAGATATTGAGGAACTCACTGGAGAAGAGGCACCTGAGCCAGAGACCACCAGACGCACTTTCACATCGGCCACGCCATCCTACACAAGCCTGAGACGTACACGTCCCACCACAGTCGAGCCTGTTGAGGCAGAAGAAGAGCCTGTGCCCGTCAAAGAAGAGAAGAAATCCTATGCCACCCTAAGCCGAAATCGCGGACGTAGCACAGAACGACCGGAAACCACTACCGCAAGCAGTGCCGGATTAAGTTCAACTACAAATCGGTAAGAGTGAATTTTTCGAGCTACTCCAGAAATGGCTAAAACCCTCTCATCTCTTTTAGTTACAAATATTTCGAAAGGACACGGCCCACAAAGAATAGTCCGGTGACAAGTCAGCCAGATGCGGAAACAGATGAGCTCGAGGATGAGGAGGAATACGATGCCGAGGAAGAGCCGCAACAGAAAAATGTAACGTTACAAAAGAACAACAACAACAATCAAAGCACTTTCAAAACAACAACAAATACACTTAAATACGCGAGCATTGGCCGCAGAACCACAACAACAGCAACACCAGAAACTACAACAACAGTTATCAGCACTGAGACTGCAAGCGCCAGCACCACCAACAACAACAGCAACAACAACAACAACAACAGTGTGAAAACTAATAATAACTTAGAAACAACAAAGAGCACCACCCAAGAACCAACAACCACCACCACCACCACCACCACCTCAACAACTAACGATTCCTCAGAACCAATTGATACCACCACAACCATACCAATCATCAACACTAATAAGCCTGTCATTTCTAGCACCAACACCAAAACCACCACAACCACACCTCCTTTACCTACTGTAGCATCCACTATCCAAATACCCACCACCTTAGACTCATTGAGCCTGGCGGATCATGTCAATGATTTATTGGCACCCGAATTTGAGACCATGTCTCCACCGCTGGCCAATGAGCAAAATGAAAAGTCCCAAAACCTGAACTTTGATTTGCGTATTGATAACTTAGATACAACAACGACTGCAGAAACAACAACAACACCAACAAAGACGACAACTACAACGGCGCCCGAACTATCTACAATCTCAACCATAACCATAACGGACAGCCAACAAACAAACGATGTGAATAGCATTGATAGTGAGGTAACAAAAATTAATACAGAGACCCAATACAAATACACTTCCATACGTTCTCGTAATAAGACAACAACCACAGACAACAACAACAACAACAAGAGTAACAACGATGCAGAAGCAAATATTGATTCCAATATAGATACCGATAACGATGCTAGTCTAATTAAAAATAATTCTAATGGTTTGAGTAGTGATAGATTTAAAAATACCTATACGAATATAGCTGGTAGAAGGCAATCACAGAAAACACAACAACAACAACCACAAGACCTTGAACAGTTAACAAAAACCACAACTGAACTACCTGTAAGCCCAACTACTAATGCAAATACCCTGGGCACTATATCTAGTCCAAGACCTTTCGGTTATCCCCGACGACGCACACGTCCCACCTCCACCACCACCACCACCACCAGCACAAAAACAACAACAACTTCAACCACAGCAACTGACCAAAATGATAATAAACATCAAAACGAAGCAGTTGCAAACACTGTCAAAACGCGACTATCCCAAGTGGATAGGCCAAAGGTGAGTGCCAGTAGTAGTCATGAGTTGTTGGACCAAAAAACCACAACAAATTACAAGTCAAATCAAAATGCAACCACAACAACAACAACAATACGTGCACAAAACCAAACCGTAGACAACTTAGCTGGTAATGGTGACAATAATAATTTAAGGCATGACGTAGTTAGCAGTTCTAGTTTAAGTCCAACCACTGACCCACGCAACCCAGACCAACCGACACCCACCGCAAAGACATTCAAATATACTTGGCAAGCTGTACGCAATCCAACCAAGCGACCCGCTGGGTCAGACACCAAGACTTTCAATGCCCTAGTTGACGGAGCCGACAAAGATGCACGTAAGTATGCCGGAAAGCGTTTGGCCGCCGATCATGAGGCCATTGGTGAGCAGCAGTTGAATTTCCGTAGTCGGCACTTGAATGCAGCCGCAGATGAGTCGCTCAACAATGAAACGGAAGAGGAAGTCGCAGCAGTTCCAGTTCAACGCAACTATAAGAATATTGATCGGAGTGCCGCCAAGGCTGGTGATTCCGGAGATCAAATACACTACAAGGCCATAACGCGTGACAATAGCGGTGCTCACCTGAGCACGGGACGCACTTCGAGCTTTGTGAGAAACTTGGAAGAGGCCAACAAGCCACGCTCATATCAAACCATTTCGCGAGGTGGTAAAATAGCTGATTCGGAGACAGAAGAAAATGGTCTTGAAACAAGCACCATCAAATCTGAGGCACGTTTGAATGCTGAGAGAACCTCTACATTTATTAGAAACTTTGAAGAAGCCACACGACCACGTTCACGTGGCGGTCAGATTCAGGCGACCAGCAGCGATGATAAAAACACCCAAAATATTTCCAATGATGAAGTGGAAGCTATTAAGACCAAAACCTATCAGGCCATTTCCCGCGGTAATAAGATCAGTGAAGCTAAAGAAGCAGCAGAAATTGAAGCCACCACCTTGGCTAATGATGAAATAGAAAGCTCGACATCTAACCTCGAAGAAGCTTCCAAGCTTAAATCACAGCAAGCTGAAGCTCAGTTGGAAGCCACCACTATAGCCCCAGAAGAAGATGCCATCGCTCAGACGGAACAATCAGTAATGATATCAGGTTTGGATACTCAAACAATTATTGAGGATGAGAATATTGCAGCTGAGATTATAGATGATGAGACGCACTCTCGGGGTGAGACAAAGGCCCCAGCCTCTAATGTGCAAGTCAGTGTGGATGATTCAAATACGGCTGCCGAACAAGAATCTCAAGAAACTAGCAGGAAAGTTCCAGCAACCGACACAACTTCTGCTCCTTTGGTTGAAACTGAAGAAACCACTTTACCTAGTGTTATTGAAGAAGTGTCCACACTTAAAACTCTACTTGAAGAGTCCACTGAATTGCCTGTAGAAGAAACCTCAACTGCAGAGTCTACCAGTAGTTCAACTGAAGAGTCACCTAGTAGTTCAACAGAAGAGTCGACTAGTAGTTCAACAGAAGAGTCGACTAGTAGTTCAACTGAGGAGTCGACTAGTAGTTCAACTGAGGAGTCGACTAGTAGTTTCACAGAAAAACCAAGCACTACAACGACAACAGAAAGGCTTTCATTACGCAGGAGGACTACAACGCCGAAAAGTTCTACTGAAGTTGAGACAACCACAAAGGAAACCACAGCAAATGAAAGTGTAGAAGAAAAAGTTGTGGCTTCAGCTCCAACTACTCGCAGACCTTACTTCCGCACAAAAACCTCAACAACCACCACCACATCCAAAGCAGACACTGTGACTGAAGAAACAACTGAAGAGCCTGTGATTTCATCAACAACAAGACGTTCGCTTTTCCGTACCACCCCAAGGACAACTACAACTACTACAGAAGCTGATAAAGAAACGTCTTCGACAGAATCTTCTAGTGAAGCTGATGTGACCACACCGTCCACACCACGCCGACGTGTAATTGTCCGAGGCACCTATAGGCCCACAAAGGAAGGAGATCTGTCCTCACTTTTGGCAGTTGATGCCAACAAACAACCGAATAACACCAGAATAGGTGGTTCAGGCGCACGGAGACCATTTGTAGTTAAGAAAATCCAATCTGCCTCTTTAGAAAGCAGCACAGAAGCTTCAACCACCGCGAGCCCTGCAGTTACGGAAACTCAAACCGAGGCTTCTGCTGAAAATGTAGATCAAAACGAGACAGTTGAAAACAATGAGAACCGTACTAAGATAACCAGCAGAGCCAGACTTGCTGCAGCTCGCAATCGCACGACTAGTCATACTGAAAATTTGGGTAATGGTGTAACCAGAACTCGAACAACATATATAAGAACCATCGATGCTGGTAATGCCAATGGTGGCCAAAAGGTTATTAAACGCATACACACCAAAACCATACAGGAAAAACCAGCCGAATATGAATACATTACGGATGTAGTTAGTGAATCACCCTCTAGTACCACCAGACGACCAATAACACGCAACCGAGGCTCGGTCAAGTTCCAGAGTAATGATCTTTCTTCCCTGCTGGCCTTAGATTTTGCTTCAAGAACTCAGCGTAAAAAAGATCCCGAAGCTACGGTGACCAAAACAAGGCGTAGGTTGCTTAAGAAGCCCAAGGAAACAATAGAGCATGAAGAGGTAGAGGAATATGAATATGAGAGTGAAGAAGAGGCCAATGCCAATTCGGCACCCAGCAGCACAACTGCCCGTACTGTGGTAAGACGTACAAGACCAACGAGACCAACAACAACCGCAAGAACAGCTAGCACAGAAGAGCCAGGAAGTTCTACAATTGCAGTTAGCACCACCCGACGTAGCTTTGCCTTTAAGCGTCCCAGCACCACCACAACTGTAGCTCCAATTGAAGAGAGTTCTACAGAGGAGTCTTCAACAGAAGTTGATCAACTGGTCAAGGCCAAGCAGCGCTTTGTGAATCGCCTAAAGACCACCGCGTCAACGAAAGCCACAACTAGCACAACCCCATCTACGGTTGAAGAAACCTCAACGGAAGACCAACTTGCCGTGGCCAAGCAGCGTTTCGTGAATCGTTTGAGAAGCACTGGAGCCACATCCACCACTACCACGACCACAACAACCACTGCTCCTGCAACAAGCACGCGAGATGATTTCGATATTTTGAGAAAGAAATTCGCCACTGCTGTACATCGTCTGCAAACCCAAACTGAAGAGGATGAAGATGTTACCACGAATTCCAATAATGCTGATTTAAAAAATGATTTAAATGGCGACAGCGGTGAAGAAAACCTCTCCTTGCCCATCTACCATCGGCGCAAGTATTATCAATACTACAAAGACTCTCCCATCACGTATATAGACAAGACCACAAGTGCACCGCCTGATGAGCCTTTGCCTACGGTGGATGTGAAGAAACAAATTCATGATGTTTTCAATGTGAGCGAGAATGATGCTGGTGTAAACTCAGTGGAAGACTCTGCTGAGGTTAATAATCGTCTGGCTATGGAGCAAGCTCGGGAGATCAATGCCGAACTTGGTCATTTTTTATTGAAAACCCCCGAGTCAAGTTAGGTCACTCGGGGGAAAAATTAGTCGGATCCGGAGAAGAAGTAATGGATGATAGTGATGCCGAAGATGAGCTTAAGCAATTACTGGGAAATAGAAAAACCACTACGAGTACGACAAGTAATCCAAATGATAACGAAGTTGACGATGAACTAACGGCTGATGTGGATGACGACGATGACGAAACTAGAAACACTACAACGGAGAAATCAGCACGTGTGGGCAAAACCTTCAAGACTGTAGACACCAAAAAAGAAAACTCAACAGTTTACGGCGAGACTCCTAAAGTGCAAATTTCTATACTCGAAGATTCAGATATACAGACTGGACCTCAGAGAGATGTTGACGATGCCAGGGCCTTGCGCAACTATGCCAGGGTCAATCGAACTCGTCTAAATCCAAGAACCACTACAGAAGCCAACGAAACAGAAGAGAGTACAACTAGAAGGCCATTCAGCACAGGTCAACGCTTCAGAGGACGCGTAACCAGCACAACTTCCCAACCCGCAGGGGAAACAGAAGAATCAACTGCAGAAGAGGAAGAAGAGGTAACCACACGACGCACTTATGCAAGTCGTGGTCGTGGTACAGTCACAAAAACTACTCCCAGCAATAATAACCTTGAGGAATCAACGACTCGAAAGTCTTACTTCACTCTTAAACGGAGAATAACTGGACAAAATCAACAAGAGTCCGCAGATGATGCCACCACTGAAAGCACCACAGCCAAGAATTCTGAACTTAATGAATCAGATTCTGATTCAGAGCTCGAAGCAGTCTTGGACGATGCCAATGAAATTGAAGACAACAATGATAAAAAATTAACAACAACCACCGAGCGACCCACCTCCAGACGTCAGCTTTTGATCCGCCGTCGTCTGAATTCCACAAACGTGTCGATTTCCAGCTCAACTGAAACAACGACCTTAGCCAAGGCAACTACCGAGGGAAGCACACGCCGTCCCTATGCCGGTCTGAATCGGTCACGTAACCGCTTCTCAACAACAGCCAAGCCCACAACCAGTGCTGAAAATGATAGCGATCAGGAGAGCGATAGCGACAATGCAAATGATTTGCCAGATGATTCGAGTTCAACAACACTTCGTAATGCTGTTCTGCAGACGAACCGTCAACGTGCCCTGGGCTCAGCCACGCGTCGTGGTTTCCGCCCGCGTTTCAGCTCTACAACCGAGGCCTCTGAGACAACCACTGCTGGAGAGGAAAGTCCAAGCAGCACAACAAGACGTAGTGTATTTGGCATTCGCCGCAGCCGTCCCACAGCTGCCGGTCTCACGAGCACTTCCACGCGACGCAATCTAGTAGCTCTCAACAGAAATCTCTATCATCGACCCGAGCAGTCGGACGATGAGGAAGAGGTAGACGACGACTATGAAGACGAAGAAGAAGTCACACCCTCGCGACGTCCTTTTGGCAATAGACTTAATCGTTTACCCGCTAAACAAGACGAGGACGACTATAGTGAAGAAGAAGAAGACTCTGATAATGAGGACAAACGCTTGAGAACAACCACAACAACCCGACCAAGTCTAGTCAATAGATTTAGAACTAATCTGAGTCAACAACGCTTACTGATTTCCAAGACTGCCACAACTAACAAACAAACAAAGAATGACTTGGACAGAAATAACAATGAAGATGATAATAATGATGATGATGATGATGCGGATGGGGATGAGAATTTGAATGATGTGGATGACACTGTAGAAGAGGTATCAAATAACAAAAAATCAACAACAACAATTACTAATATCAATAACAGAAAGAGCACAATTAATGTAACTAGTCGTTTGTTTGGCACTAATCGTAGTAACAGCACCGTAGCCAATTATTTAATTAATCGTTCAAAATTATTTAATTCAAATAACACAAACCTAAACACAAACACAAGCAAAACACAAAACACAGCTGACGCTGATAATGCTAATCAAACTGATAATGATAACGATTCTAGTCTAGAGGCTGAACAGCAGTCTGAAGATGAAAATGAAGATGATGTTGATGATGATCGGAGAGAGATTGGAGAGGGGGTTAATGAGGTTGATGATGATAATGTTGCGAGTGATGGGGCACGTCAGCGTGTTGATAGTTTAAATCCAAAGGGTAATGACGTTAATTCTAAACGACGTTTTCAGAATCGTTATCAATTGAACCGCAGTAGAGGCACCACAACCACAGCAGCCACCACAAGAACCACAGCAAGCCCAGCTACAGGGACCAACAACAGCAGTGGTTTCCCAAGACGTCCATTGGTCGGCGGTCGTGGCCGCGTCCAGGTAACTAAACTATCCATAGACCAAGCTGAAGAATCTGAAACTGAAGCCGAAACCGAAACTGAGTCCGAGTCTGACAACAATGAAGCCGGGGACACAGATGAAACCACAACAACCACCACCACTAAAGCCCCACTCAAACGCATAAGGGTCCTGAAATATCGGCGACCAATCCATAGCAATAGTACAGAAAATAATAATAGCACCACTCTTAGCGCCACTACTAACCCAAATACCACAAGCACAGACAATCTTGGTCCGGCCAATGACACCACAGAAAACACTCCCACTACCACGCCCACCAAACGTTTCCGCAAGGTCATACGTAAGCTCATAACCCGGCCAGTCGAATCGAACGCCGTTAATGCGTCCATTGATTCCACGGCCACAACGGCCAGTCCGAGTCCGAGTCAGACTCCGACTCGTCTAGGCCGAGGACGTTCTCGTTTCGGTAGCACCACAGAGGGCGGGGTTCAGGGTTCAACTGTACGCAGCTCACTATTTAGTACAGCCAATCGTAGCCGTCTGGGCTCTGGCAATCACGCAGACCAAGTGAGCGATACTAAGCCGGCGGAGAGTGATGATGAGGACAGTGAAGAAGAGAGCGCTACTGAAGAAGAAGAAGAAGACGATGAATTGTCTGGCACTGGAGAGACTACAACCACAAGAAAGCCTTTTGTGCCAAGTCGCAGTAGATTCGGTTCCTCCACGGTGAAACCAGATAACTCTGACAATGAAGAAGAACAGAATACCGATGAGAAGAAACTTGAGGAAGACTCGGGTCAACGTCGCGCTCCCATTGACCTGCTGAGCCTGCGCAATCGCCTGAAAGACCAGCAGGCTCGTGGCGAACCAATTGATGGCATCATTAGCAATCGATTGAACAAAAATGAAACTAAAAACGAAGAGGATGGCTCTGAGGATGCCTTACAGAAGATACGAAACAAAGTGAAGGAAGACCAGGCCAAGGGCGATCGTGACATAGGTGTGGTAAGCACACGTCTCAAGAGTCTTTTGCGAGAACGCAACAATTCGACCACCGAGACTGAAGTTGAACAAAACACAGAAGAAGGTGAAGTTTCGGAATTGCAGCGTCTGCGCGACAAGGTTAAGGCTGACCAGGCTCGGGGTGACGGTGACCAGGGTGTGATCAATGAACGTCTCAAGAAATTATTGGCTGAAAAGGCCACCACTAAGACCGGCAATGAGGTGACCAATACCGACCCCGATGAAGAGAAGCCAACTACTACGGCGCCAGCCGTGTCCCCTTCGGGACGTCCCTTCTTCCGGCGGAAACTAGTGGCAAGACGTCCGTATACTCCTACCAAGTCAAATGCCACCAGCAAGGCTGTAACTACTCCTCGTCCTAGTTCAAGTACAAGACCGACTGTGAAGTTTGTGCGCCGCAAGAATGGCCGCTTCGATCCATTTAACTCAAATGTACGAAATACGGGTTCGGGCTTTGTGCGCTCAGATCCTCGTGACCAGAGATTGCCTGGCACAACGCGCTTCAAGGTGGCTGGAAAGACCGGAGAGCAGGCAGAAGACGAAGAGGACTACGATGAAGAAGACGATGAAGAGGAGGAAGATGAAGAAGAGCAAACCGACGGACAGGACAAGGTGGCCCCAGCCTCAACCCCACGCCCTCTGGGCTTCAGACCCTCCAAGAGACCAGGTCTAAGTACTCTGCTCAAGAAGCCCAAGCCAGAAGGTGCCAATAAGGAAGAGAACGAAGGCGACGGGGATGGTGACGATGATGACGATGACGAAGAAGAAGCCTCAGAGGAAGAAGAAGATAGCACTAGCTCTAATGCCGCTGGCACTGAAGAGCCCCAGAAATCGAAGGTGAATAGTCCATCCGGCTTCCGACCAAAGGATAACCGTGTACTTCCCGGAAACCGTCCATCATTTACCTCAACTGGCAGCGGCGGCAATGTACCTTTCAATCCACGCAATCGCCCCTCTAGCGGTGGCAACAGACCGCCCAATTCTAGCACACCCACTAGCCGCTTCGGTAGTCGTACTCGCGTTGTCAATCGCCCACCAGGTGTGGCTTCACCCAATCTCACCCTGAGACCTGTGGCCAGTGACTTCGAGCGTACCACCCCCCTGACACCACTCAAACCAGCTCCCTTCATACCAACGAACACTAGGAACTACGAACGGAAATACACTGGCCCATCCACCGAGACCCCCGAAACCGTCAGCGAAAATTCCCTGATCGAAGATCTCAACATTGATGCCCTGAATGCGCGCAACAAAAAGATCTTTGACATAAACAGCAAGAAACACACCACCTTGAAACCCAAGATTGTTAACCGTCCGGGGCTAGAGTCGTCATCGAATGCGACACAGCGACAAAACGCCGAATTCGAGACAGATACTGATGAGGCGTACGATAAGACACGTTATGGGGCCGACTCGGATCAGGGCTTTGTTACCACCACACCACGCACACCACCATCACAACAACAACAACAACAAGCAGACACAAACACTGAAACAGATATTAATCAGCAAGTGTCCAATGCTAATGAAGCCACAACCATCTCTCCACAGGATAGCAATGGCGGTTCAACGCCTCAGCCGGCTCCACCGGCCACCACCCTACTCCATGTCTTCACCCTGATTGATGGCGAAGAAGAGCCCACCAGTCGTCCACCAACCACCTCCGTGGGTAACACACATCCACCACGTCTCCTGGCCGAGCGTGTGCGTCCCAAGCATAAGGTGATCGAAATCAATCGCATAGTCGAAATCAATTCCAAGGAAGACAAGCTGCATCGCAAATCCAAGGCCAATCAAGAACTGGAGACTACGAGTGGGGGCAACCTGAAGGTCGTGTCTTTGCCTCATGTCGAGCAACTGGGCGAGATCAGTGTGGTCAAATATGTCCATCTGGTGGATGGTAGCGATATAGTCATCGATGGTCACAGCACCGTAGCCGACTACACACCCACTGAGCCCACCGTAAGTCGTAACTCGGTGCCGGTACGCAATAGCCTGCCCGAGGGCGGGGAGTATGCCCAATTGAGTGAAGGCCCTCGCTATGTCCATTTCACAACCACTGATGCAGAACGTTACGGCAAGGCCCTAGTGCCCGAGGTAATACGCGAGGCCGTAGAAACCTCAACCATTTCCCTAGAAGGTCTCTTCGAACAGGCCCGCAGAGGAAAGGAGCTAAACAGCCTGGACGTAAGCTATGTCAGCAATACAGCCACAAGCCCAGCTGAAATCAGCGAAACCTCAACGGCATCCTCAACCACCCAGGCACAGCAAGCCAATACCGAGAGCTCCACAACCCCAGCCAGCGAGGTCACACCCGAAATAACAACAGAAAGTGATTTCATGGCCACCACTGTGCCGGTCACCCTCTTTCCCACATACGTAAGACCCATTGTACCCCTGTTACGTCCCGAATCGAATGAGTCCTCACCCCTGGTCATATCGATTGCCAACCTTGACAAGGTCATTTTAAGTAAGGTACAGAAAACCGCGGAGAGCGAAGCTTCCACCACCGAAGCCAGCTCCAGCTCCGTGGCCACCACCACCACCACTGCGGCCGATTCGAATTCCGAATTCTCTAGTCGTCATGCCTCTGTGGTGGAGGCTCCTCAGAATTTGATAACCGATCAGGCCGTTAAGGCCCTGGAAGGCGTGGCCAAGCTTAGTGTCAGCTCCGAGCTGGGGGCTCTAGTTAGTGGCGCTAATAGTGGCAACAACAACTTAACACACACAACAACAACAACAAGCACAAATACAACCACACTCACTAACAGCGACGCCAGCAGCGGCAGCAGCAGCGTCAGCGAATTAGTCAGCTTCAGCACGGAGACGCATGTGCAGCGGCGCAAGAAGTCGCGCAAGCTCAAGTCAGGCCGGCGTCTGCGTCGCCCAAAAAACAATACAACTACAACAACAACACCGGCAACAGCAGACACCACCATCTTGCCACCTGCCAAGGAGGTGGAGATATTGACTGCTGCCAGCAGCCTCACCCCCGCTGCCTAAGAGCTCCAAAAAAAAAAAAAAAGAAAAAAACAAAAATTTAGTTAGTTATTTCTAGTCTTATTTTGTAGAGAGATGTGCGATTTTTTTTTTATTTCAAATAATACCCGCCCATAACCTCTAACGCTTCAAATTTTCCACAAAGAAAAAAAAAAGCTCGAGAAACTTGTAAAATTTTCTTGTACATTTTTTTTTATTTCTTATTTCGTTTGTCCAGACAAACTGTAAATATTTTTAGGCCGCAAAAAAAAAAAAAACATTAAAAATTATTCTAATATATATATATTTTTTTTTTAATAATTGGCTACGCTGCTTTTCATTTAGATATCGAATATTTATCGATAGTTTTAACAAAAGCTTTTCAATTAATTCCGAAAATAAGCGAATTTGGCCATACAAAAAAAAATAAAATTAATAATAATCATTTCAAAATTTGAACTACGAAACGTGCTGCTTTCATTGTGCTGCTTCTTCCATTTCTCTTTCTATTTCTAAACAAAAAAAAAAAAAACAAGTAAATTATTATTCTTCAAGCTGCCATAAAATAAAAAAAAAATAATTTACAAATTCACACGCAAAAACAAACATAAACAAACACATTCTCACACACACACACATATAACACACACACAAACACACCGAAAAAAGAAAATTGGTTCAATTTAAATTTTCCCCCAATTTTTTTCTTCTCAAAAAGTTCAAACAGCTCCGAAAACGAAACCTTTTTTTTCGTACAAAAAAAAAAAGAAATGTATAAATTTTTGCTTATTTTGCACAATTTTTTTTTTTTTTTGTAGAGAAAAAAATTCTCCGACTATTTTTTTTCACTCTTGCAAAATTCTTTGTTTTTTTTTTTTGTAATTTTCTTTGCTCTTTAATTATTTTAAGTTTATTGCAATTAGTTTTTAGTTGTAAAATATTTATGCACAAAATAAAATTATAATAAAAAGAAACATTTACAAAATATTTTAAATCACACAACAGAAACAACAACAAACACAGCAACAACAACAACACAATTGTAAAAGTTGTAAAAATATTCGAAATTATTTACAAACCACACACTTCTCTTCCCCTCTTGTATAAAAACAAATTAAAAAAGTTGGCTTAGTTTGTATATAAATTTTTTTTTTTTATTTTGAATTTTTTTTTATAATTAATTTTTTTTTCAATTATTTGTTAAATTAATTTTTGTGAAAAAATTTTATTACAAAAATCATTTTTCTTATTATATATTTTTTTTTAATTTTTAAATTAATTTTTGCAAACCATTTTTTTAATAATTTTTTTTTTTTTTTTTTTAATTAATTTTGTGTTTTTTTAATTATTTCAAATTCACCTAAATTATTATTATTTCAAGATTATTTCAAAATCTGTTCTTTTTTTTTTAAGATTGCGTAGAATTGGAAAGGTCTAAAAAATTATGGCCCCGTTCAACAGACCCAAGTCAGGTCTGACTCTGACTCTTGACCATATCAATATCAATTTTGTGTTTTAATTGCAAAACAACTCAATTGCTGAGTCGGTAATTTAGCAAATTGCTATTTGTTTTTTTTTTTTTTTTTTTTGCATTGTTCAAAACCTGATAGCGAGCAGAAAAACATATCGTCAAACTTGTTAAAAAAAATATATATATTTTTGCATAGCCTAACAAGTCGCAAAGTTAAAAGAAAACAAAAAAAAAAAAAACTGGTGCTCTTTACACGAGCCTCTCAAAAGTCACATCACGCGCCAGATAAACCGACAAGCCATGGAACAACAAACTACAATAACAACAAAAAGAGACCGTTCAAGATACTTATAAAATGTGAGAAAAATAAAACCAAACTAACAAAAAGGCATAGCGAATCGATGTGCGACAATTCCATGAAAAAGTCAAGCCAAAAGAGCAATGAAAATCCAATTTAAAAAAATATAATAGACTTGAGACTCCATCTCGAAATAAGCTAAAACAAAATGAAATACTTGAAATGATTTTTTTTTTTTTTTTGCAAATACCAGATTACATTTCTTCCTCTGCTTCTTCTTCTTCCTTTCTCATTTTACAAAGAAAAAAAACAAGTTGACCGCAAGGTAAACCAAGCCAAGTAGTCTGCACTTGAATTTCACTACAATAATGATGATGATGATGATGATGATTATGATAATGATGATGGCATTTGTATTGATTCTCACTCTAGAGGGCTGGTGGGGCAGGCAGTCACTTTCACCCAAGATAAACACAGATATTGGAAGATACTCGTATAACTGTTTTTTTTTTTTTTTTTTTTTTTTTTTTTGGGGCCGGAGGTAAGGCTTGAGCAAGTTTGTGTCTTGGGTCTTTTGATTTGCCAGAGTGGCGAGACTTTCTCGATTTAGATGAGAGGCTGTCTCATCGATCGCTTGCACAATATTTAATTAAGGCCCAACCTGTTTGCTCAACAACAACAACAATAAAAAAAAAATATTGAAATACCAAAAGCCAATCATAAAGACAAAGAAAAAACAGTTAAGCTTACTGGCACATCTTCTACAACACCTCATATATATTATGCAATGCTCTGGCATGCAGGTCCGAGTCCAAGTCTGTTCAAGTCTGTCCAAGTCCCCGAATGTCCGAGACCGCAGAGTTTGCCAACTGGTCAACTGGTTGAGCTCATCATTATTGCCACAGACTCGACTCGCATACCAAAAATATATTTATTTATTTTTTTTAAGATCTTGTAGTTGTTGTTTTTGCTTTTATTTGGGCAATTATATAAGATTTCGAGCTCATATATTTTCTTTTTTTTTTTTTTTTGGCAAAGGCGGATCCCCCTTTTAAATTGTATTTCCGTCTGAGATTTTCTTCCGAAAAAAAACACACACACACCAAAAGTCTTTGACAAATGACGCAAGACTCTTAGGCATGATTATGTTAATCATCTATATCTTAAAAAAAAGCTATAAATAAAAAATATTCATAAACAAACAAAAAAACTCTCACATTTGAATAGTTTCGGTTTCTTTCTTGAGCATTTTCAATGTCAACAACTTTTCAGATGAAACGCCTCCAACAAAGACAAATCAGACTCGGCACTATTGTCAATCAAGTACAGTGAAACCTAATTAAAACAAAATAATAAATTCATTTGACATGTTTTTTTTTTTACCCCCAACATTTTATGAAATTGCCTCACGTTTTTTTTTTGTCTGCCCCGCTCTCCGCCCACACAGTCAGCCAGCGTAGCAAACGTCCTTCAATTAAAATGCCTGACTGCATTTTTTCTCAACATTTTTTTGTTTATTTATTTGAAATGTTTTGTGGCCTGTCAGTTTGTTGTCTTGCGGCTTTGACTTTATTTATGTGAATCGATTTATTTGGCGACTTTTTAACCACAAGTCAAGTCAAGCTGAGTCAAATAAATGGCGCCAAAAATTTAACCAGAGTCTGGGAGAAAGGCTCAGAAAAAATGTAAAAAAAAATATTTGAAGAAAAAAAACTTACTAAAATTAAGAATAAAATTATTTGAGAAATACCCCCAACCCTTTTGGACCTTTAAATAAAAAACACAAACAAATACAAATTTATTTATTTTTAACAATTAATTTACAGTCTTCAAGTATTTGTTAATCGTATGAACAAAAATATTATATACATAGTGAATGGTATTTAATTTATTAATTAAAATTATTTAAACTATTTATGCCTGCACATTCTCTCTTCAGCACGTAACGGACTCTAGTGAATTTTTATTTGCTGCACTGCACACACACACACGCACACACACACACACAGACACACATATACAGACACAAAAATTTGACACAGTCACACAGAGACGTGTGTGAGGAAGAGAAGCTTTCGAAAGATCCAGGAATCAGAGCCAGAGAGAGAAAGCTACAGACTTCTGTTTTTTTTTTTTAACAAAAAAAAATATATTAACAATAATAATTATTTTCTATATTTAAAATTTTCTTGTCTTTGTCTTCTTCTTCTTCTTCTTTGTACACTTATTCACCATCACATTCCATGTAATTGAAACAACCACGCACCGCGGCTACCAACTGACGACTACAACGACAATCGACTGGTTATTTTGCCTGACTGCAGCTGCGCACACCGACTGCCAGCAGCGGCGCCGTCATCTCGCGCCGACCAGTGCTGAGCGTGCGCAGGCGCATTATCAACTCACCAACGGCAGCGGTAGCGGCAGCAGTAGCAGCAGCCGCGTCTGGGCATGAATCAACCACATCAATAGCAGAATTAACAACGACCTCTAAATTCAATCGCTTGCGTAGTAGGCCAACACCGACGAGCCCAACAATAGCGCCTGCCTTTACGACCACACCAAATCAAGCTAAAACCAACAACAACAACAGCAGCTATCTAAATAAACTTAAGACGAAAAGCAGCAGCAATAGCTTAGCAGCATCCGCTGAGCCAGCAGCCACTTTGTTGACAGCCACAACCAACGCCAATGACATCACACAAAAGCAGCAGCCACACCATAAATTCCAGCCAGCCAGCTATGCTCTGCGTCGTCAGTTTCAGACCCGCAGACTGACAACAACCACGGCAAGCAGCACGGCCAGCGATGAGAGCGGTACGTGCATATATTTCTTATAAAGCTTCCTCAATTTCTCTGAGATCAAGGACAGATTTCTGAGTCAAGACTAACAATTTTTCCTTGAACCCTTCCATTCCACAATTGTTTAGTCTTGAATTGATTTCCTATAAGAACTTCTTTAGTTCTTTCCCAGTTTTGAGACCCTCTAGAATCTTAGGTAAATCGGAATTGAAATTTTTAATAGATTAGTTTCTTCTATTCTAAAAAAGAATAGATCCGCCTTAAAATAAAGAAAGTTCTTTTCCCCCAAACAATTTAGTTAAGTCTTTTCCATTTCTTCTCACTTTCCCAAAGATAAAGATAGTCTCAGGAAAAAATTCCGTCGAAACGGAACTAACATTTTTAATAGATCGTTTCTTTCTATTCCCAAAAATGAATAGATTCTCTATAAAAAGAAAGTTATTTTTCTGCAATAAATAATTTAAGTCCTGCCATTTCTATTTTAACTTTCAAGGGGTAAAGCAAATCTCAGGAATCTTAGAAATAACACTTTTTAATAGATAATTGTTCCTATTTCCTAAATGAAGAGAATGCCTATAAGATACAGAGAGTTCTTTTTCCCCAAAAAATGTTTGAAGTCTTTCCCATTTTTTCTCACTTTCCAAAAGATGAAGAAAACCTCAAGAGCATCGTAATTCACATTTCTAAAAGATAGAGAAAATCTCAGCATTATCTGAATTCACAGAGTTTATAGATCATATGCCAGACTTCCTCATCAAGCGGCTTTGACTGATGTAACCGTTGCTCACTAAGTCTTTCATTACACATCCAAATTTCCGTTTTAGCTACTGAAGTGCCGCGCACTCAGAATCCTTTGTTCAAACGTCGTTTCACTTTGACTTCGACACCACGCACCACCACTACCACCACGCCCACGGCCTTGGAGCTAACCACCCAGCTAAATGAGAATGGCAATGAAGGCCTTGAGGATTCGAACGATCAGATAGCCAAATCGAGTATACACACAAGTCGTTTCAATCACATACCCGACCAGGACAAGCTAGCCGGTGACGACGTGGATGCCTATGGACTGCTGGCCAGACGCAGTGATGCCGCACTGCCAGGCGAGAGTAATGCCACCATTGTGCCGCCTGCTTATGGACCACGTAAGCTAATCGCAGTGAAATCTAAGATTGCCTTTATGGTTTATTGAGTTTTGTGTTCATTTAGGTCGTCAGCTGATACCACGCCCACGTAGGCCACAACCAACCACGCCCAGGCCCGGCGGCAGTTCGACTGCCATAAACAAGCGTCGTCGTCGGCCACACAAATACATTGAGGTCTACAGTTATCCACCCACTAAACCGGCTCTGGCCACAGCCACGTCTGGTTCCATCAAGCAGCAGGCCCTGGACTATGAATATTATGATGATGGGCGCAGTGGCACCCTTCCAAAATCGCCAACACCTTCTCAGCGTGCCCAGCGCCGGCAACAGCAGGAGGAGCCAAAGGTGATTGTGCATGGCCGGGGAATCATTGAGTGTCTGGAGCAGGGAAATTTTCCGCATCCCCTCTCCTGTAGGAAATTTATTTCCTGTGCCAAATATGAGGAGACCGGTGGCATTGTGGGCTGGGAATATACCTGTCCCAAGGGTCTCAGCTACGATGGCATCGGTGGCATGTGCACCTGGACAGCTGGACAAAATTGTCGGGATTAGTAATTTACTTAAGTGAAATATGACTGAAATTGCTGAGGACGGTCTCCACACACTCCACACACATTTAATTTGATTTTTTATTTTGTGCAAAATCCTTACCACTCATAAGTGCATTTCTCTCATCATCATCATCATCATCATCATCATCATCATTCTCATCAGGCGCATTTCTACCGGAAGAACACCTCAAAATTTACAATTTTCTTTCATTTCAATTGCTTTGTAAATTTGTTTTTCGTGTGATTCGTTTCAATTTAATTTAAGAGATATATTTTTATTATTATTATTATTATTATATTTTTTTTTTAGCTTATTAGTTTACAATTTTTTTTTTCTTTAATATTTTATTTGTACTTATTTGCCAACTCAGTGTTTAAGCGAAAACAATTTGAAATATATAAAAAAGAATATTGGGAAAAATATTTGCAATATAAAATGATAAACCATAATATAATATATAGAATATCATATACTTATATGTAGATTCCATAAAATGCTTTGATCAATAAAAACAAAAATCATATAACCCGTAAAGAAAACTATATTAAAAATGTGAAAAATTCTCTTTTCACATTCTCTCTGAATTTCCTTTACTCATTATTAATATAAAAAATCCCAACGTTATCTTCGGGGTGACAGGGATCCTTACGAAATTTGGTACATATATTAACTCCTATGAAGAACATACGCATGCCTAATTTGAAAATGATCGGATAATAAATGTGGGAGTTATTCCCTAAACCGATTTAGGTTCGTATGCAGCCGATCCGGCCGACTCAAACTAGTGTACTACCTAGGTAAAAGAGAAAGCTATATACCAAGTTTCAGCAAAATAGTCTTAAAACTGAAAGAGTAAATCGCATAGAAACAGACGGACAGACAGATATGGCTATATCGACTCCTCTAGTGATTCGAGATGTAACTTTTGTGGATCAAACTGAATATACTCTTTTTTCTGCGGAACGAGTATAATTAGTCCCGCAAACTTCTGGTTGGTATTGACTTGAAAGCTCTTTCCTTTATCGGATAACAAATAATTCAATATCATGAATAAAGAACTCTCGGAAGAGATGGGAACTAATACCATAATTCACATGTTGGTATTACAAGGTCAATAGACTTTCACCTATGGAGCGCTGGCTTAATGGGAAGTAACTAAATCGGAAAGTAGTGGAAAAATTGTAAAAAGAAATTTTCATCAAATTAAACCGTAAATTTTATTTTGCTATGTCCAGCATGCCATTGGAAATGCATTCAAAGCCTATAGTATCGGAGGATTATGTAATTAGCTTAAAGATATATAAGAAACATCATGGAACATAGTATGCCTTGTTAAATGAATAAATTGAGATTGTCAAGCTACTGAAAATATTAGTTTAGTTTTCACTGTACTGTCGGCAGCATTATAACTATTTCGAGGCAATAAATTTAAGTTACATATTTTTACTTTTATATTCTATATATTTTTGATAAGTTGGTACAAATTACATTACTGAGAATGCCTCAAAAGCCGAAGCGACCCCTATCTTCATACATGTTGTGGCTAAAAGAGAATCGTGAAGCAATCAAAAGAGAAAATCCAGGTCTGAAACAAACTGAAATCGTAAGAAAGGCGGGAGAGATCTGGCGCCATTTGCAAGATAAATCGGAGTGGATCGAAAAAGCTGCACAAGCGAAGGCCACATACGTTCGAGAATTGAAGTGCTATAAAGTAACAGTTGGTTGTATAAAGCGAAAGAAGCGCAAGAAACACAGAGCAAATCAGAATAAGTAGTAATAAAAATTCCAGTTAAGAAAAAATACAAAAAATGCATTTACTCAATATTTATTATAATTTGTTATACATGAAGTGATTATCTCTATCGTGAAGTCCCTACATGGAGCTTAGTAGGGGGTTTTTATTTTGGTATTTCGAAAGCATCTTTTATTATCTGTAAGCCAATGGGGATAGCTTAAAATAGACATCAAGAGGAGCAAGGATAGCATGAATAAAGAACTCTCGGAAGAGATGGGAACTAATACCATAATTCACTTGTTGGTACTACAAGGTCAATAGACTTTCACTTATGGAGCGCTGGCTTAATGGGAACTAACTAAATCGGAAAGTAGTGGAAGAATTGTAAAAATAAATCTTCATCAAATTAGACCATTAATTTTATTTTGCTATGTCCAGCATGTACGACAATTTGAGGCCGTTGGAAATGCATTCAAAGCCTATAGTATCTAAGGATTATGTAATTAGCTTAAAGATATATAAGAAACATCATGGAACATAGTATGCCTTGTTAAATGAATCAATTGAGATTGTCAAGCTACTGAAAAAATTAGTTTAGTTTTCACTGTACAGTCGGCAGCATCATAACTATTTCGTGGCAATAAATTTAAGTTATATATTTTTACATTTATATTCTATATATTTTTGATAAGTTGGTACAAATTACATTACTGAGAATGCCTCAAAAGCCGAAGCGACCCCTATCTTCATACATGTTGTGGCTAAAAGAGAATCGTGAAGCAATCAAAAGAGAAAATCCAGGTCTGAAACAAACTGAAATCGTAAGAAAGGCGGGAGAGATCTGGCGCCATTTGCAAGATAAATCGGAGTGGATCGAAAAAGCTGCACAAGCGAAGGCCACATACGTTCGAGAATTGGAGTTCTATAAAGTAACACTTGGTTGTATAAAGCGAAAGAAGCGCAAGAAACACAGAGCAAATCAGAATAAGTAGTAATAAAAATTCCAGTTAAGAAAAATTACAAAAAATGCATTTACTCAATATTTATTATAATTTGTTATACATGAAGTGATTATCTCTATCGAGAAGTCCCTACAAGGAGCTTAGTAGGGGGTTTTTATTTTGGTATTTCGAAAGCATCTTCTATTATCTGTAAACCAATGGGGACAGCTTAAAATAGACATCAAGAGGAGCAAGCATAGCCTGAATAAAGAACTCTCGAAAGAGATGGGAACTAATACCATAATTCACTTGCTGATCGTACAAGGTTATAATAAGACGCTGGCTTAATGGGAACTAATTAAATCGGAAAGTAGTGGAAGAATTGTAAAAAGAACTTTCCATCAAATTATTATTATATTTTGGTATATTCAGTATGTATATATATGATCTGCATAACTTAATTAAGAAGCTCGGAAGTACGACGATTTAAAGCCGATGGAAATGCATTCGAAGCCTACCATAATTCCCATTTTTTATAAACTTTTAGAAATCCCAACAAAAGTTAAAAGTTCTTCAAGACTGGAAGCCTTGAATGAGTTATCACCCACCCTTTAAGCAAGTTCTTAGAATCGGAAAGTCCTAAGAATCACTTTATGAGGGTTTCCTTAAGTCTCTCGAAAATATTTTCGAATTTATTCAAATTTTTCCAGATCGAATATAATCTAAAGCAAATTTTGTTTTTTTTTTCATAAAAAATTCGATTTTTATTTTTGAATGCAAATTCTACAAACTAAACAATTGATGGAAAAGGAAATGTTTTGATCGTCGTCGTCGTTGTTGTTGATGTTGTCGTCGATTTGTTTGTTTCTCAAAAAGGATGAATTGAAATGAATTCAGGATCGGCTTTCATCGGGCTTTTGAGGCCAAAATGAAAGCAAGTTCTTTTTGTGTGTGCATGAGAGGGGAATAGATTGTCAACTGGACTGGTTAGATAATCGCTGGCTTAGTTGTAACGCTGTTGGGACTGCTTCCAGGAATCATGGACGGCATGATAACCACGCTGGGGCTGAGCTGGGGTGCTGCGACCGAATGGGCTCTTGGGGTTGACCTGGAGAATGAAATCGCCCTTGGCGTTGCGAGCGACATCAATGCCCATGTAGATGCGGCGGCCATAGCCATTGTTCTGTTTGTATTCCTGGTATGAGGTGGCACCGACGGCGGGGAAGTTGCGCTCATTGCCAGGGCGGACAGATTCGGCGAAGTAGCGGGTGGCACGGACAGAAGCCTCGATCACATTTTCGGCACCGGGAACACCAGTGTTGGGGCCATTGGGATAGAAGTCAACATCACCGCCGCGGACGGGTGTGCCCATGCCGTAGGCAGAGGTGTGGATAACATCGACGAATTTGGCATCACCACGGGCGAGACCGTTCAGGGTGTAGGCAGTGCGGGAGTACAGGCGAGAGGGGTCCAGACCGGTGATGCGGTTCAAGGAGTGTCCAGTTTGGCGGGCATATTGACGACCAGCAACGCCAGCAACATGAGCACCAGCACCCTGGCCAATCAGATGGATGATTTCCTGGGGTACATTAACCTCATTGGTCAGCTCAACCAGGCGGTTGCCAAGGATGCGGCCCAAACGCTCAATGTCCAGGGTAACATACTGCTCGAAGTCCTCGATGGTCTCACCCAAGTTGATCACCAAGAGATCGCCATTGTTCTCGGAGTAGTTGTCCTTGTCGCCAGTCTGGCGGCGCTGGGATTGACGCTCCTCGGTGGTGTCATCTTCATCATTGTAGGGCTGGAGGTTGTAGCGCTGGATGTAGGCCTGGACGAGCTTGCGGTTGGCCTTAGCCACCTGGGGCCAGCTTTCGGGCAGACCCTGGATGAAGATGGTCACCTCCTGGTTGCCAAAGTTGGGCTGACGGCGCACGGTCTGGACGAGGGTGTTCAGGTTGAAGGGCACTTTCTCGCCTTGTGGGCTAACAATGTAACCCTTAATCTGGCTGGGCTCTGGGGCATAGGTTGGCTCGAACACACCGTTGAACTGGGACAGATGGTCTGCAAATGAATGAAATAATGAAAATCAACTAAGAAGAAGAAGAAGAAGAAGAAGGATATGAGAATACTTACACAACTTGTCCAGGACAGAGGCTCCCTCATCGACGCTCATTTCACCGAGACGCTTCAATGTAACCTCGTTCAAATTGGGCAACTGCTCAATTTCACTCTGGCTAACCCAGTTGCTGGGATCCTGTTTGTTGGTCAAAGAGTTGCCATTGCCACGGCCGCTCCAGTGGTTGTTGGGTGTGGCCAATGTGGCTGCCACCAGGCAGGCCATCAGGCACAGAGTACGCAGAGGATTCATTTTTAGTCTCAAGTTGTTACCTAGACACTGTACAGATTTGTACTGCATGCCGACAGCTTGGAATCAACCTGATTATATACCTGAAAATTCTGGGCCTTTTGCGCCAATGCAAGTTGGTTCGTTGACCGATTTGTTGCCACGAGCGGAAGCTAAATCAGCTCAGCAATTTTTTTCACATCGTAGTTGTAGCTTTTTTCAATATTTTTATTTTTTATTATTTTCGATTGATTGATTTTTCGCTTTATCAGCTTGGCTCAGAGTAGAACGCAAAAGATCAGACAGGCACAGGCAAAATTTCTCGGCTGTTGTCAAAAGAGCGTCAGCAATTTGGCAACTTTGTTTGGTCAAATCAAACTTACATAATTCCAATCGAATCGATTCACTTTGGGTGAATGACTGACAAGACTTGCAGTTTTCTACACTTTTTTTTACAATTTAATTTGTATTTGTTTCAACCAAATTCAACAAGTAATTTAATATTTGTCAAACACTTTTTTTTTTTTTGCTGATTTTCTCTAGCTTTTCCGAGACTCATCAGTCTGCAGAATTTTTGGAATATTCCCAAAATGTCAGCTATTTTTTTTTATTTTATTATTATTTAAATTTATTGCTGAAATATTACGATATCGTAAGAATTGAATATGATCTTTATGACATGATTCTTTTTTTTTTATTTGTCTTAATTTGCACTTTCGTTTTCTTTTAATTGCTGAAAAATTAAATTTCGAGTTTTTTTTATTGCGCACTTAAAAAAACATTCTGCACTTAAAAGATGAATGAAGATTTTTCATTTTCAAAAAAAAAAATCAACTTTTTATTAAGTTTAAAAATTTTTACCAAAAACCTATTTTTTCCTCAATGCCTTCAAAGGTCTGAAACATTTTTGGCCTACCTTTTCCCACACTGTCTTCATTTTTGTCTTGACCTATTTAAGATTTTTGTAAGTTTTTCTTAAGAATTTCAGAAGGTTTCAGAAGATTTTTCAAATCCGAAAAATTCTTTTATTGGGTTGGACAGAACTCAGAACCTAAGCCAAGATTTTTAGAGCTTCATTAATAAAGGCAAATGATTGGTTTGAGTTAAAACAAAAAAAAAATAATAATTTCTGAAATGATACACATTAAATGGGTCCCAAAATATTGACTCATATTTCAGATACTTTTTGTAAGCAGCAAAAACAAAACATATTGGGAAAATGAAAGGTAAGGCAATCAATAAAAAAAAATATATATATGAATATATTAAGTAACCCAAAAAGATAACCCAGCTTATAGAAATATCAAAAGGTATTTGTAAGGAAAATTAGAAAAGAATTGTTTTTTATAGAAATAGCAAAAGGTATTTGAAAGGAAAATTAGAAAAGAATTTTTTTTATTCCTTAATTAAAAATTGCTGTAAGATTTCAAAACAAAAAAGAATCTCCGAGACTTGAATTTATTAAGAATCATTTAATATTTTTTTTAGTAAAACTCCAAATTTAGAGGCGTAAAAAAATTGAAGTCCCAGAAAGAGTTTTCAAAATTTCGAAAAATTTAATTACTTCACTTTTTTTTAGAATTTCTAAAAAGTCTTAAGAAAAAAAACCTGTGAAATTTTCTAGAAATTCCAAAAATTCTGAACATTTCCATCACCACCAAAAAAGTTCCGAAATATTCAAATCTATTTTTCATATATCCAAAAATGCCTTGAGCAGTTTCCAGGCAACAGTGAAACACATCGACCCTTTTAGACAGATGCTATATATATTGGGATGGCCCTGATAAGCTTATCAATAAGCTGATTAGAAGAGGCACACACTTTCGAGGGCAGCCGGAAACCGCAACTAAGTAAGTTCTCAACATTTCAACGATTTCAAACAAAATGCAAAAATGAAAAGAACAAAAAAAAAAAAAAAAAGAAAAACAAAAAAAAATTGCATCTTGCTGAATTGGCGGATTTCGGGCTGATTGAGTGAATTTTGCGGTATAAATTGAGAGGCCGTTGGTGGTTTGGAGCACAGTTCAACTTGTAGCTTGGAACAGCAGCAGTTGAAGTCGTTGATCATCTCTAGCCGTACCCGGTCGAAATCGCCATGAATCCCATGAAAGTTCTTAGCCTGTTGGCTTGCCTGGCCTTGGCCATGGCCACACCCAGCAACCGCATGGACAACTCCGCTAACCAGGCCCTGAAGCCCAGCCAGTGGCTTTCACCTGAGGAGCTCAAGTCAATTCCCTCAGTGGAAGATCTGACCACAGCCCGCCTGGAGAGCATGACTCTGGAGAAGGGTGCCGAGCTCTTGCAGCAAGTTTGTAAGTAATCCGAAAGAGAGAGAGAGAGAGAGGAAGAGAGGAAAAGATGCTGAAAGGAAGGATTTCGTTTTTAGATCACCTGTCCCAGATCAACCACGATGTCCAGCCCAGCTATGTGCCCAGCAACATTCAGGTTTATGTGCTCAAGCCCAATGGTGAGAAGATCTCTGCCCCATTGAACGAAATCATTAGCACTCTGCGCCAGGAGAAGCCCAACTTCGGACGTGAGGAGGTGACCATGATCATCACCGGTCTGCCATCCACCACCGAAACCGTGAAGAAGGCCAACCGTAAGCTCGTCCAGGCCTACATGCAGCGCTACAACCTCAAGCAGCAGCAGGAGCAATCCCAGAAATACTCCAACGACTACGACCAGCTGAATCAGAACCAACGCACATCCAGCGAGGAGGACTACACCGATTCCGCCAAGAATGCCCAAACCAACTCCGGCGATGTCATCGTGAGTATTATCGCCGTCAATCCTCTCCAGAAATTATAGTGTCTAACGGTTTCCGCCTCCTCCTTCTCCTTTTCCCGCAGATTGTTGACTTGGGCAACACCTTGAACACCTTCAAGCACTACGCCATGTTGGACGTTGAGGCCACCGGTGCCCAGATCGGCCAATGGATCGTCCAGTTGACCAAGAAATTGAACATGGCCTTCGAGACCATCCACATTGTCGGCCAGGGTGTTGGTGCCCATGTTGGCGGTGCTGCTGCCCAAGAATTCACCCGCCTGACCGGACACAAACTGCGCCGCATCACCGGTCTGGACCCCACCATGATCATTGCCAAGCACCGCAACACCCTGACCGGTCTGGCCCGCGGTGATGCCAAATTCGTCGATGTCATCCACACCTCCGCCTACGGCATGGGCACTCCCGTCCGTTCCGGCAACGCAGACTTCTACCCCAACGGTCCCAACACCGGTGTTCCCGGTGCCACCAATGTGGTCGAAGCCTCCATGCGCGCCACCCGCTACTTCGCTGAATCTGTCCGCCCCGGCAACGAGCGCAACTTCCCCGCTGTCCCCGCCAACTCCCTCCAGCAATACAAACAGAACGATGGCTTCGGCAAGCGCGCCTACATGGGCATCGATGCCCAGGCCGATATCGAGGGCGACTACATCCTCCAGGTCAACCCAACCAGCCCCTTCGGTCGCAGTGCCCCCGCCCAGAAGCAGTCCTCCTACCACGGTGTCCACCGCTCCTGGAACGAGCAGAACGGCCAGGATGAGTAAGCTCAACCTACAGCCAAATCTGTCTTGACGATGACAACGCTTAAGTGAGAGACTTTCTAGAGTTTAGGTTCTTAGCAACAAAAAAAACAAAAAAATCTATTGGTATTTGCAAAATTTTATTCTAACTAAAAAAAAAACGAGATTACATTTATTAAGACTCCAAAATTAAAGGCAAATAAAAATACATAAAAAATCAAACCAAGCATTTTTCTCTCTTCAAAAAGTCAAAAGAATAAAAGAAATTGTTAAAATCATCTCAAGACCCCAACAAAATCAATAGTCCAATTAAAATAAAAAAAAAAATAAAAAAAAAAAAGAGAAAGAAACATTTTTCTCTTTCCTCTTCAAAAAAAAAGGACAAACAAATATCCCAAAGCTATCTTCCTCTTTTCGAAGGATTTCCTGCCGTAAATCAACGTGGCTGGAACGATTTAGGTTGGTCTGACAGCTATATGATATGGTAGTTCGATACTAATGAAATTGGGCACATATACGTATATCTATGTAAGAAACTTGTGTACCTAATTTAAAAGGAATCGGTCAATAAATATGGTAGTTATTCCTTAAGCCGATTTAGGTTCGTATGACAGCTATAAGATATTGTAGTTCGATTGTTATGAAAAATTGCACTTAGGTGCATCTTTATAAAGGAAACGTCTGTTTTGAATTTAAAAATAATCGGTCAATAAATATGGTAGTTATACCTTAAGCCGATTTAGGTTCGTAAGACAGCTATATGATATAGAAGTCTGATGCTTATGAAATTTGGCACGCAGGTGTAACTCTCCAATCTGAAAGGAATCCGTCAATAAATATGGGAATTCTTCCTTAAACCGACTTAGGTCCGTAAGACAGCTATGTGGTATAGTGGTCCGTTTCGGCCAGTCCCGACAAATATTCAGCTTATACCAAACGGAGAAACGGACAGGCTAATATGTCCATATCGACTCCTCTAGTGATGCGAAATATTCTAGAGATAACTTTTGAGGGTCTAAGATGAGTGGTTCTGTTCGTTACAAGCATCAGGACAAAATGAATATACTCTTTCTTTTTTTTTTAAAGAGTATAATAGTTGGAATCAATAATTAAATTATTTTTGGATTTATTTGACATTTCTCACTCCCGTTGAAAATTTTCTGTTATTTTTAAATTTTACTCTGCGCATTAGAAATACAAAAGGAAAAGCTTTGCCCTTGCCCGAAAAAAGCTTCTGCATGAGCTTTTGCGCACTTTCGATGGTGCTGCCAAATGTCTGCTTTGACAACTAACATTGCCTGTCCACAGGCGAAATGGCAAAGATTTCTGCAGGCTGGCAACTCTGCGTCGAGAATATTTTCTCTGCTTCTGCTTCTGCCTTGTGCCTTGTGCTCGCATGTTTGCATGTTCGTTCGCTCTCTCAGGCAAGCAGCAGTTGTTGTTTTAAGGGTGAGGCGCGAGCAGGAGCAGAGTTTTCGAGCACTTTTTAATACGAATTTTATTTATTTTTTTGTTGTGTGGTGTTTTGTGCGTGAATTTGGCAAACATCATTTCACAACATTTCAATTGTTGAGTAAAACGATAAAAATAAAAAAAAATATTCTTTTTTCTTAATAATTAAATAAAGTGCGTGTAAAGTTGTTTAGTGTTTGCGGAAAGTCATGGAAAAAATACACCAAAAGATATAATAAGGCAACAAAAAGAAAAGAAAAACGGGCCAGCCAAAAAGTCTCGTCTATGCGAGGGAGAAGAAAAAAAGAATTTTCTTTTTTTTTATGACTAAAGAAAATGTTCTTGGCGTCGCATGGCTGAGTGTAGGTTTATTTGTATGAGTGCGGGCATATGTGTATGTGTGTGTGTGTATGTGTGTGTGTATGGGGTAGCGACATCAACATCTCAACTTCTCTGCATAATGAAAAAAAGAAGACTACCAAGAAAAAAACAAAAAAACAAAAGAAACTATGGCAAACAACAAAGAAGAAGAAGAAGAAGCAGAACAATAACAACAACAATGAGAACAGAAAATCGACTTGCCTCGATTGGCATTGTTAGTTTTATATTTTTCTTATATTATTATTATTATTTTTTTTATATTTATTTATTTGTTAGTTTCTTCTTTGGTGATGTTGTTGCTGTTATGATGATGGATTTTCGTTAGACCTGTGCTTGTGTGTGTGTGTGTACACAGCTTTTGCCTGTGTGTTTGTATAACTGAGTGATTGTGTATATGTGTGTGTGTGTGTGTTTGTCTGAGCAGTGCGCCATTATGGTGTCATCTATTTACACACACACACACATACACAAATGTCCGAAAAAATTTCTCGCAAAAAAAAAAAGAATTAGAATTATTTGCCTTATACAATTTACATAAGATAATGACCAGCAAACACTAGCAGCAACAGCAACAACAACAACAACTCAAAAAAAATCAACAAATTTATTGCAGGTGGAAATCCACTGGCCAATTAATTTGTAAGCGCGCGCGCAAAAACAAAACCAACAAACAACCAGGACAACAACAATAACAACAACAAAGGCAACACAGCAAGGAAAGGACAAAGCAAGAAGGAAGCGAGGTGACTGGCAGGCAGGCAGGCAGGCAGGCAGACCAAAAGTATGCAACGAAAAATTGCATTGTCTGTCAAGGACAAAACAAGACGCCAACAGACTTGCCCTCGCCCCCTGGCTGACCTAACATGTAACGCATAAGTGCAGGCCCACAAGTGTGTGCGTGTCTGCGTGCCCGAGTGTGTGTGTGTGTGTGCCTGAGTGTGTGGATGCAAGCGTGTGTGTGTGCTTGTGTGTGCCTGCCCAAAAAGTAAAAAAGACAAAGAAGACAAAGGAGAAGAAGAAGAAGTCTAAGAAGCTGTAGAAAAGTAAGAAGAAGCACTTGAAGCTGCTTTGACATTGAAGCTCAATTGTTGCCCAAAACAGAACACACAAAAACACAAAAAACAACAACAAACAACAAAAAAGAGTAGAAGAGAAAACGTCGAGTCTGTCGTTGGGTCGGTCAAGCCATGTGGACTGTCGCCTTGCTGCTCTCAAATTGTCAGAATGCAGCAAGGCAGCTGCTGCCTCTGCCGGCGTCGTCGCTGTTGCCGTTGTCAGCTTTGCTCCTACTCTGGCTGCCCGCACACGTAAGTCATTCAATTATTTATTCGCATGCATTTTTATAATAAATTTAATACATTTTCATGTCAAATCAAACACGCCACTTTTTAGCTAAATTAAAAAAATAATAATAATAATAATCGCCCACACCGAGTTGCCACCTCCCACAAAATCCTAAAAACACTTAACGCAAATTGCCAGTGGGTCACTTAGACTGGAACAACAACAACAACAACAAAGCACACACACAGACACAAGCTTATATGCTGAGCCTGCACACGCAGGCCGCGTTGTTGTGGTCGTCGTTGTCGTCGCTGTTGTTGTTGTTGTTGCGGTTTACTTGTGCACTCTCAACAATTACCTTTTGATTGGTTTTCAGCAACGCGTAAAGTGCAATAAAGTTAAACGCAACTCAACTGCGTTAAATGTGTGAATAAAAAAAAAAGAAATACAAATATAATAATAACGGTACATCTTTGGCATGCAGCAGCAAGCGAGATGACAAAATACACGACGAACAAGAAAAACAAGAAGAAGAAGAAGAGCGCCGAACAAATAGATTTGTGGGCGGTTGATGAAATATGCGCCTCAATGGCGGGAAAATGTCATTGTCAATGGTAAATCGTTGTCAATAAAAACAAAAAAAAAAAAAACAGCGCAGAGAAATAAAAAGCAAAAGGAAATAAAGAAAACCTTTCAAAGGCAAAGCCGAGCTATGAAAAAAAAAAAAAACAAAAAAAAAAAAGAAACTGCACAAAATAAAAGCAAAAATGGTTTAGCAAATTGCTTTCAGCTTCTTAGTCGACGGCAAAAAGGAAAAATAGAAAAAAAACGAAAATGCGCGAAATGGAAAACAAATTGCTTGCATTTTCCAATTGAAATTGAATGCGCTTTAATACAAACAAATCTGGCAGATTTATAAGACAAATACGAATAAATTGAAGCAAATGAAAGATGGAATCAATTTTTAAGAGACTCAGGGACTCCTGATACATCAAAGACAAGAGGAGCTTCTTCCTTCCTATTGGAAGCCATTACTTCCTGAAAAACATATATACATATATAAGATCCGATAAATATAGTCATAAATTCTCAAAGTTCTCTAAAGTATTTAAAAAATTTTAAGGACAAAAACAAATAACCAAAGATAAGAGAATCTTCTGATTTATGAGATCTTAAAATGAAGTCCCTAAAGGAACCCATAATAAGATCGAAGAAATGTATACTCAAAGAACTTGAAAAATTCTCAAATGTATTTAAAGGATAGAAAAAAATATATATAAAAAGAGAGAAGAAGCTTTTGATTCTGAGATCTTAAAATAGGGAATGAAGTGTCTGGAAGAGTCTGGAAAAATATATATAAATAAGATCGGATAAGAAAGCAACTCTCCATACATCCTTTCATTTAATCTCAAAAATACATAAAATATCTCAAGCAAATTAAACTTACCAATTATAATAGAACCTTGGATTCTCGATACTTTCAAATTCATATCGAGATGCGTATCACTTTTAAATTTTTTGGATTTCTGTAAAATGGAAATTGGAATACATCAGTCAAATATAAAATATATATAAATCAGATTGATTAGATAGGAAAATTCTCATAGTTACTAAATACTTTGTTGAGGGAAACTCGCATGAAATATTTGAAGATCTTAAAACTTATCAAGGACAATAAAAGTTTTTAATATTTAGAAGGTTAAAATTCCGAATAAATTGGCCTATGGAAGCTACTGCTTTGTATTTGGCCGGGGGAACTTATTACATTTTATAGGAAAAATATATATCAATAGGGTCAGATGAAGAGGGAACTCTGAATAGATTTAGAAAATTCTCAAAAATACATAAAAATCTTGAAGAAAGAAGAAACTTTCCAAAGTCATCTGAGTGCCCATAGGAACCCTTTCCCTTTAGTCTTTCCAATAGAACCTTCCGACTTCTGAGATTTTCAAATAATTGAGATAGTCAAGCAACCCTTTAAGTCTTGAAAAAGAAATCTAAATTAGATGGGACAAAGAAGTTTCGAATTTTATAGGATAAGAAATGACTTTTACTTTTTTAGGATTTTATGATCTCCGAAAATGACCTCAGATGAATCCTTATAGACCCTTGAGACTCTCCTTCTCTTTCTTTTCTTTTAAATCGAATAAAATTTCTTATATTTTTTTTTTTATAAGTCGAATAAAATTTGCAACTGATGCCAATTTATTTTTGTATTTTTTATGAAATTTTTTATCTAGGTGACAGCTCGTTTCTGTGAAGGTGGCCACATTTGCTCTTTGCCACGTGAATGCTGCACTCAGGGCTGCTGTCCCCCTTATCAGGGTGGTCCCAGGCAATTGCCACCGCCATCGGAGCATGTCTTGAATTTGTTTTTCATCTCACATTGGTTCTTTTGGTAAGTAGGCATAAAATTTTCTCCCTCATTGCCAGCCAAACTGAATAATTGACTAAATTGGGGAAATGACTGACTAAGTGACTGACTCAATGACTCAATGACTCAAATGACTAAATGACTGAATGATAGCAATCGACTGCATTGAGCTGAAGAACGCAGGGCATAAAGTCCCAACAGGCGGCTGGCATTCAAGGTCGCCAGTCAGTCTGATTGGCATTGTGTGGCATGTGGCATGTGGCGTGTGCCAGCCAAGCCAAGCCAAGCTGAGGCAGGCAGTCAGCAGTGATATTATTGGCAGTCAAAAAGGTGGTCGATGGAACGAGTCAAATGCAGGTCAAACAAGTCGGGGTCGCCCGGTCTCAACGGGTTGAAACGTCATAAAGAGGGTGGCTCCAACTTGCGTCAAGTCAAGTCGAGAGTCTCTGACTTATGCAAGCAGATGGCCCCAAAAAAAAAAAAAAAAAAAAAAAAAAAAACAGAAAAAAATATAATAAGACTGAGAAACCAAAACAGGGCAATGCCAACTAATGAGCAGACGAACAAGCCCGTTGGGGTGACACCCCGATATACAATTATTACCCGACAGCCCCAACCCCATCAGACCAAGCTTCCAAAAGAGAAAAGCAAAAAAAAAAAAATAAATATATATGTATATAGACTACACATCATATAACCAAATCTCGAGCAATGCCAACCAAAAAGCATTCAGCCTTATTTAGTTGACATTCACTTTCAAGCCTCACCGGCCGCACAGCCACGGCATTCGAATGGGCTTCTTCATACAATCCCGTCAACTGCAGACCGAGCAGTACGCTAAACCAATCAAACCAAATCCCATCCCATCCCATCCCATCCAATCCGATTCGAAACTAATCAATCTATGTATTCTTTTCAGGTGCGTTGTGGTGGCCATTATTTTGGCCATACTCTGTGCCTATTCGCTGTGGAAGAAGCGTAGGACATTGTGCGGCTGGGGCTTCAATGAGCATCATACCCAATCCGAGGGAGATTCAGCTGGTTCCTGTTACGCTCCGCCCCAATACAGTCGCTGCAATTCCTTTCACCATCCACCGCCACCCTATACGGAGGTAAGCCAAAACCAACACCAATCTCAGATCTGAGCTCATGAATTTCGGTTTGTTTTTAGGTCACATCGAAACCGGATCTCTATCCGTTGGTCTTTACCTGCAACAGTGACAATGGCAAGGGCAATGGTTCCAGTTACCTAATGGTCCAGTATTTTCGTAATTATATAGTGAGACCTTCGGGTTCTCTATCGGCGGCCAGCACTGTGGATTCCCTCAGTTCCAGTTTCATTTGCAATGCCAACGAGGCGAATACCCTGGTGCCGCCGCCTTACTCACGGGCAGCCAGTCCGGACCTGGGCTCTCTGCACTATGGGCATGCAGCGGCCCTGGGGCCAGCCACCCTACATCCTTTGGGTGCGGGGGCAGGGCAGTCCTATGCCCTGCCACGTTCAGCCTCGCAGCTGGTGTGCCACAGCCAGGCCACCTCCACGGGTCAGGATTATCCAGTTCAGGCCGGAGAGAATGTGGGTATGGCCCCGCTGATGGGCTATGCCCCCAGGCCGGCCCACTATGCCACGGTGGCTCTGAATGGGTCGGCCGGAGCCGGTGGTGTGGCCCTGTACAACACACGTCTGCATACCTCCGAGAGCGGACACTTCTCTCCCGACGAGTCCGGTGGCGAGAGCAGTCGTAGTGGCAGTGCCACAGGCAGGGCGCCCTATGCCAGCGTCGGTGGGGGCCCGGCTTCAATCGGTGGTTTCATACAATCCCAGAGCGATCAGCACTTCCGCTATATAGCCAACAGCAGCAGCAGCCTGAGTGATATATTCGTAAACAATAGTTGCTCGCCCGGACTGGGCGGCGGTGGCCCAATTATGTCCGGCACTGCCAATGCCCCGGAGGCCTGCTCTCTGTCCAGCCTGGCCCTGGCTGCCGGCGGCACACCTGTCATCTATAGCAATGGTTGCATCAAGCCGAATCCCCTGCATCGAGTGCACACCAATCCCACACAGCTGGTCCAGGAGCTGGGCAATGAGCCGGTCTACAACTCCTGCAGCTCCGTGGGCGGAGTCTCACTCGGAGTGCCGCTACGGCCTGGCGAGGTGGGTTCGGATGGAGAGTATCGTGATTTACAGCTGCTACGACGCAGCCTGGAGACCTGTTGCCAGCTGCTCCAGCAACAACAGCAGCAGCCCCAGGCCCTAGCCAGTCCGGCCTCGAAGAAATACGGAGAGGACACAGCCGCCGCGGCAGCTGCAGCGGCTGCTCTAAGAAGTTGCAGCTACGTCACCTCCGGTACCATGTCCGGGGTGAGCAGCCTGGCCAACATTGGCACACCGGGCTCACCGCCCCAGGCCACCAGTCCGACGGGTGAGGTGCGCGAGATACTCGATCAGATACGTCAATTGCAGGCGGGCGTCAGCTATGAGGAGCTCCTGCTGGCCAACTCCAATGTGAGTGGGGCCAAGCCCAGACTGCAGCACACCCTATCGACTCCCACGCCGCCCCTCTCAACCTCTGCTGCCGCCGCCACCTCCTCCTCCTCCTCCACCACAGCCTCGAAGAGACCCTCAACCTTGCCCCAGCAGCAATCACAAATGGCCACCGGACCCGGACCAGCCTCCCTGCTCTCCTGTGGCAAGAGCAAAAAGTTCTACTCCCCCAAGCCCAACAAGGCTCTCTACATACCCATGGTCAGCGGTGGCAGCAGCAGCAGCAGCAGCGGTGGCTCTGGCATGGGCGGAGTTAGCGGCTCCTTGGGCCTCTCCTCGAATCGTTGTGTGCTCAAGAGTCCCGTCAGCAGTGTCGTCAGTGGGGCCAATTTCTTTGTGAATCGAAGTCGGACGCGCAAGGGCTGGATATCCAGATCGGCCCCGACCACCCCGGGCACCGGCTTGCCACCGAACCGACTCGGCGACGACAGTCCCCTGCTCAACGAGCACGACGAGGATGCCGAGGGTGAGCAGAATGCCGAACTGGAATAATACTGGGTGCACATTTCGACCACTAAGCGTTCCATAGTTCTTAAGCTTTTTAAATCAAAATTAAATAAAAATACTCACACAAAAACAAAAACAACACGAAGACGAAGAAGAAGAAGAAAAAATGTATGACAAGAGTTTTTTTTATACATTTTTTTGCATTTGTATTTGTGTAATTGAATATGGCAGAGAAGATGATGAAAGCAAGCCGAAAACGACGATGAAGAAGAAGAAAATAAATTCAAAGAAAACTTATGACTTTTTGGCTTCCCGCTTAACGGTTAATTAATTAGTCAAAAGGGTAGCAAAAATAGCCCACAAAACAAATAAAGCACAAAATAGACAACAATAAAAGATGAAACAAAGCATAACTAAAAAAAGACAGAGTAAACAAAAAAAAAAAAAATTAAGAGGAATTTAATATTTTGGCACAAAAGGCGAATTTTGTATGCTCTTTTCGGGCGGGTGAAAAAGATTTCTCCGAAAAATTCTCAAATTCTTCAAATTCACCAAAATATTTTGGGAGCTGAAAACAAAAAAAAAAATCTCCTTTAAAAATTCCGAGACAGAAAATTCTTTAAAATAAAAAATATAACATGAAAAAATTTAAGTGTGAAAAAAAATTCCCAAGAGAAAATCTTAGATAGGAAATTCGATAAAAATTTTAAAAAAACCTTTCGAAGAGCCTTGAAAAATTCGAAGATAGAAAATAAGATAAAAAAAAAACTAATACAATCAAATCTACAAAATTTCACTGGGAAATTATTAAAATTAATTTCCCTTTTTTATCAAAAAGAATAATATTAAAAGTATTTGAAAAATTTCCCAAAATTAATTTCCCTTCCTTAAAAAAAAAAAAATAATGAAATATTTTAAAAATTCCCCAGATTTCAATTGACTTTTTCAGTAAAAAAAAAATAATTGGATTAATAAATTTCGCTCCCAATTTTCAAAATTTAATTTCCCTTTTATAATGCAAAATAAATAAAAAAATTTTGCTTCCAATTTCTCAAATTAAATTTCCTCTTTCCATTAAAAAAAAATATCTAAATAAATATTTTAAAATTTTTCCCAGATTCAATTAACAAAAATAATGATTTTCCAAATTAAATTTCACCTTTTCATTAAAAAAAAATATTTTTAAAATTTCCCAAATTTAATTTGACTTTTTCAATAAAAAAAAATAGTTGGATTAAGTTGAATTGCTCCCAATTTCCCTAATTTAATTTCCCAAATTGACTTTCCCCTTTTGCCCCCACCAAAAAAAGAGTATGCAAAAGTCAAGCATTTGATCTGCCAAAATGGGGCGATATTCTATTTATTTTTTACTACTCGCCCGAGCATTTTTTTCGGCCAGTATTAAAAATTATTAAAAAAAAAAAAAATAAATAAATAATATTTTTTTAAAAATTTGTTCGACTAGAAACTGTAAAGATTTTGAAAAAAAAATAAATAAATAAAATAAAAGTTTCTGCTTTGACTTTCTAGAGCTTAGATATGTTTTTTTTAATAAACTATAAAAAAAAAGAATATTTAAAATAAAATTAAGCCTCAGAAAATAAACAAAATAAAAAAAAATCTGTGTTAGACTAAGAAAAAAATAAAAAAAATAAAACAATAAAAAAATATGCAAAATAACTTCCCAATACACACGAACACATACACACGAACACATACACACCAACTCATGACCATAACAAAACAACAAATATTTATGAGACTAATCCGAAATCAATAACAAAAAGCAAAAAGAGAAAAATAAAATAATAAAAAAAATAAATATGCAAATTTTAAGTGAAAGAAAAGAACGCGTTAGAATGCAGCAGTGCCTTTTCGACTAAAAAAACAACACACACACACACACACACACACACACACACACAAACACACTCTCTGACACAACAGAGCGAAGAACGTAAACAACAAAATAAAATAGCACGAAAAACAATCCGAAAAAAGGCAATATTTATAATAAAAAAAAAATTCAACAAATAAAATAAAAATAGCTTAAGCATTTGGGTTCATCTCACAAATTAAGCAGTAGGTTAAAATAAAATATTATATAAAAAAAAAAATATACATAAATAAATGTGTATAAAAAAAGAAATTGATAATAATTAAGTACGAAACAATATTGTAAAATTAATAAATATACATATATTTTAAAATGGCATTTACATTGGAAACTTACAATTTACTTTGCCCAAAATAAAAAATACAAAATAAAAATAATGAAATGAAATTCCTTAAAGCGTTGGACTTTCATTTCACACGAATTCTAATTTAAAGTAGTTTAGGCTTCTTTGATATTCATATAAAAAATATAAAAACAAAAAACAAAATGTGACAAAAATACCGAAAATATTTCAAAAAAAAAAAACAAGAATGAAACAAAATGTTACAAGCAAAAAAAAGTAAAAAATAAAAGCAAGTGAATTGTTGCAAAAAAAAAAGAAAAGAAAAAATTGCAAATAAAGAAATTCAATGAAAGAAATTAACTGAGCCTTTTGATTTATCTGATCGCTGAAACCTAAGTGGCTCACCTTGCTTTCAAGTGGTGAATCCAATTCGATAAATGAAGTAATTCAACACATGACACAGGAAACACTGAACGAACGCATGACCCCCGAAAGCACAAAAAAGATCGCATGAGATATTGAACAAAAAGCACTTAAGGAATACACAACAACACAGCTGAGCCGAACCGCACCGAACGCCTGACCCGACGAAATATACAGAGCAGCGCAGCCAACGAAACACTCAAATTTATGTTTCTTCAGGATTTATAATTTTTTTTAATAAAGATTCACATTCAAATTAACAATAGCACAATCAAATCAATGTTTCTCTTAGATTTATCAATTTTTTAATAAAGAGCACATTAAATTTTCACAAGAAAAAAAAAACAGAAACAAAAAGAATAAGCAGAGCCCTGTGCGAAAGCAGCAAATTATGTAAATTGCTTATTACAAAACCCGCAAAGACTTTAATCACTAATTGAACTAGGATTTAGTAAACGACACATTATAATTTCTTTTAATTTGTGTTTTTCACAATTCAATTTTAGCAAAAACGAAAATAACACGTGATCTTTTTTGATTGCAATTAAAAACGAGACCGACGCGTCTGAGCTTCAAGGAGAATGCAGGCAGACTAAAAAGAGACAAAGAGAGGCCGATTGCGTGGTAGGTGAAGAGCGCCTGTAAACTAGAAGAGAAGTGTAAGACAGAGTGCAAAATGGAGTTACTTTATTAACGCCAGGTGGCGCCAGCTCATATATTTTTTATTTGTTTTTTTTTTTTTTTTTTTTTTTTGATGCCTTTTATAAAATCTTTTAACATGCTAAACACTAAGTTAGATCAAGAAAAATAAAACTAGATGTTCTGACTAAATTTAATCGAATGCATTTGACATTACGGCAAAAAAATATATATATATATTAATCACAACAAATTATTCATTATAACAAAAAAAAAAAAAAAATTTGTATATATCAAAAGTTCGACACACTAAATTCTAAATATAAAAGAAATACAATTATAAAAAATATATATGTATATATTTTTAATATAAATTAATCAAAAAAAAAATGTATATTTGTCCAGATCACTGTTTGACGGCCCGGGCCTGGGCCTCGCCCTGCTGCCCAGCCATGGGCTTCAGCTTGCGCTCGAACTCCTCATGGACGGTCTTATAATAGGGACCCAGCTCCTCGCGCACCGACTCATACCAGCGAGCCAGTTTCGTACGATTCTTAAAGGGATTATAACCAATCGATTCTGTCAAAAACAAAAAAATTTATTTCATTGAATTAAATTTGGTTTTTCTTTTTGGTTAGCCAAGGTGAAACTTACTGGGCTGATCAATTTCGCAGATGGCATTCAAATCGGCATAGGAAATATTATCGCCAATCATAAATTTGCGCGAATTCAAAAACAAATGCTCAAAGTCATTCAAAGTGTGCTCCAAATGTTTGCTGGCCATATTCACCTAGACCAAAGCCAAAACCAAAGCCAAAAAAAAAAAACAAAAAAAACAAATTATTCAAAAGTCAAAGACATCGGAACTGGTCAAATCTTACGGCATTGTCATTGGGTCGGGTCTTCTGCAAATACGGAACTAGCCACTTTTGCTGGAAATAATCGGTGCAGGCCAAGCCCATATTGGTTTGCTGCCAGGCCAGATACTCATCGATGCGACTACGTCCCAAATAGCGTCGGGGATACCAGTGCTCCGGCACTAGCTTCTCCCGAGACAAGTGCCTAAAGATGGCCACATGCTCCGACAATTGGAAGCCATGATCGGTGATGGCCGGCAATTTGCGGAACCTATTGACCTTGTCGCGGAACTCACCGGTCAAATGTTCACCTGAAAAAGAGAAAGAAAGAAAGAGATTTAAATAATTCCCCAAGCATAAAAAACTTTTAAATAAGTCAAATAACAATGGAAGCAATAAAAAGTACAGTCTCGTCTAGAATTTGTAATAATTAACAGATAAAAAAGTACAGTCTCGTCCAGCGTAAAAGCAAAAAAAAGGGGGGGAATTAAAGTACAGTTTCGTTACGAAAATCTAAAAGGTAAAAGGGAAGAAATAAATGAGAATTTAACAGAAATTAAGGAGAATGAATTAGGAACAGTAAAATTTCTAAAAAGTACAGTCTCTTCAAAAATTACTCTGGTGGCTAAATTTGAAAATATTGAGGCTAAAATGAATAAAAATTAAACAGAAATAAAAATGAAGAACAACAAATAAAAAATTGAAAAAAATTAAAGAATTTACAGTCGTGTTGAGCCAATAAAAGAAGGTAAAAAAAAAGTACAGTCCCGTCAAGAAAAATCAGATGGTCAGACTAACATCAACATGGAGTAATCCAATTGATTAAAGCAAATAAATCCGGTCGATGAAAATAATTCAATATGGAAGTCAAAAAGAAGGAAATCATCAACACTAAAAAGAAGTACAGTCTCGTCAAAACTAGATAGCTAAAAAAAGATTTTAATGAGGGAAAGATTATAAAGAATTTAAAGAAATTAAATAAAGTAAGAAACAAAAAACCTAAAGAAGTCACTCAACACTAAAAAGAAGTACAGTCTCGTTAAGCCCAAAATCAAATCAAATAAAATCAGGTACAGTCCTGTCAAAACTGCAGGCTCAAACTAAGATGTTCTTGAGGGGAAAAATGATTAGGAATTTGAATAAATCAAACAAGTAAATAATTAAGTTTTAAAGGAAAGAATTGATCAAGCCCAAAGAAAAGTACAGTCTCGTTAAGCCAAAAATCAAACAGATTTTAAATCGACTAATTCAAAGAGTCAAACAAACTAGAATAAGCAACTAACAGATAAATTCAGAAGTAAACAAAATAATTGAAATGAAATCAACCAAAATAAAAGCAGGTACAAATCCAACGCACTTCATAGCATTCTGCGAGATTTTTTTATGATGGCCTGGTGATAATTCCAAGCGAAAAATATTGGAATTATTAGTTTTGTTTTGTCATGGCGTGATCGAGCGACTGAGAAGACGACTCATCATTCCGATAACAACAATAACAAAGTCTAGAGTCTAAAAGCCGGGCTAACCGCCGCCCGCCAATGTCAAAGAGAACATTGTGTACTCAAAACATCGAGTATTTCGATTTGATAAGTGGAGACCCCAAAAAAAAAATAAAAAATAAAATAACCCAGAAAAGAAACAGAGGTTTGCATTATCAAAAATTGGTAGCTGATTGGCCCATTTTTTTTTTTTTTTTTGCTTTTGTTTTGGGTGGGCCTGGCCGGTTGATATCTTTGGGGTTTTGGAAGTGATTATAAAGAATTTATGATTGCTGCTATTTTAGGTAAATTACGTAATATATATTTTTGCATAACGAAGCCGGAAAACTCTGGGGCACTTGAAGGGTCTCCAAAACTTTTCTCGGACATTTTTGCACTCGTCACTTTAATTGCAATTTTCCACTCGTCCACCCAAGCCCCAAAACCAAAAAAAACCTATAATTAAATCATTTAGATTCTGATTGCCCACACACACATTAAATCTAATTAAAAAGGGCTAAACAAAACAACAACAATAATAATAATAGTTTAATTGATTTAGTTAATGGTCGGCTGGTTGGCTGGGTCATCGGAGTGATTTGTCTGCCCCTGGGAAAACAACAACAACAACAATTTTTGCAAATTAATAATTGCCTTTCATTTTGGAAAAATATCAAAATAATTGCTACAGATTCCACCTGTATGTGGAAATATGTGATAAGCCCAGCAAGCAGCTGAGGGGACTCACGGGGCGCGAATCAGCATGCGCCAATTCGTGACATTTGTTTATTAATCTAAATAGACAGGGTGTGAGTGGGGGGGGAAGTGATTCGACATGATTGTGACACATTGTACGATTATTTTTATTTTTGACTTGACAAAAATCAGAGACTAAAACAAATTCCAAAATTGATTAGCACAAATGCAAGCAAATCAAAACAAAAGTAGCCTGGGGTCTGGGACTTTCTAGCTTCGCAAAAATTTATAGCTATTTTCATTATCTTCGATTTTATATATATCAAATAAATTTCAGATATCAACCGATTTCTCCCTAAAGACAATTGGGTTTTTTTTTTAGGAGAAATATTTGTACGATTTAGATGAAACTGGGTATATATTTGTCTTACTCTATAAGTATTCCACTTGCTTAAAATAAATCAAATTGCTCAATAAATATCAGAGTTATTACCAAGACCGATTTGATTGTCTTTGGCAGATAAATGATTTAGTGATTTCTTGTTTTTGAGGTGATCTAAGAATTCAAAGGGAGAGAGAGATAAACTCGATAAATGTCGGAGATATAGCCAAGATCGGTTTAGGTCAGTTAGAGAGCTAAGTGGTTTGGTAGACTCTTGTCTTTTTATAGAGATATTTAAAACATTCAAAGTGAGAAAGATCCCTCAAGAAGTTCCAGAGGTAACCCTAAAACCGATTTGGAAATGTTCGTCTTATAAAATGATCTATCATAGATGAAACTTGGTAGGCAGGTGTGGGCTTATAGAGGTTTAATAAGAGGGATTGCTCAATAATTATAGGAGATATAGTCAAGTTCGTTTAAGGTCAGTTTGAGAGCTAAGTGATATAGTGACTTATTTTAGACAAAACCTGGAAGTCCTTCAATTACCTAATACCAGTGAGATAGGTCTTTAAGGCTTCAAGTTATCTCTACCTAGGATTTGGAAGTGTTAGATATAGTAATCGGATCTAGGTGTCACTTGTTGGACTGATGGGATTTTAAACCTGATTTGGAAGGATTTGGAAGTGTTAGAGAACTCTGTGATCTAGTAATCGGATCTAGGTGTCATTTGTTGGACTGATGGGATTTTAAGCCTGATCGAGCTCACTTAAGAAAACAAGAAAATATTCTTAAGCCCTATCCAGGTTTAAATGGATAGACTTGCCCTCAGATTGGGTGACCAGTTTAACCTATTTTGAGGGTATTTTCACTTTCAAATTTTTCCTTTTCCCTCTCTTTTTTTTTTTTTTTGAATAAAAATGACAAAGTGAACTCAATCAAAAATTCAGACAATTTCTTAAGTCTGCAGCGTCAATCAATTGCCGGACTCTTGCCACTTAAGAAACCAAAAATAAAACTCTTTTTTTTATTTCTCTTTTTTTTTTGATTTTCTTTGAGCGTTACAAGCAATTTAAAGTCATGTTGGTTAAAAGTCTTTAACCTGTCCAAGGTTGTCTAGACTGTCGTTTTCTAATGCAGCCAAAGCAAAGTCAAACTCTATGCAATCAGAGAGACACACATCGGACAGACATTTCGATATATACATAAAGCCAATGCACTGACTCGAGGCCATTTACACATCACGAAAATACAACAACAACAAAAACAAATAAAAGTTTAACCAAACTGCAAAAAAAACAAAAACAAAAACAACATTTGAATTTTTTGAATCAGAGTCGAAAGTCCAAAGTGTCCAAAGTGTCCAAAGTGTCTGTTGGAGTGCGAAGAGCTAGTTTATTTAATTTTTATATATGTACGACCGATTGAGTTGAAGCCCAGGAAGATATGTCGACATGGCTGGAATATGTATAATTACCAGTCAAGTGGCTTTTTTTTTTATTTTTTTTATTTCAATAAAATAGTTTCCAGGGCTGACGTCAGGCGGCTTCAAAAAAAAAAAAAAAATTAAAGATCGTGATCTTATATGCAAGTCTAAAGTCTCTCGACTGCAACCACTCGGAGAATATCTCATGTAAATAAATATATATATATATATATATATATATATATTTTCTCAGGTGATATTTGTATGGGCGTGGCTGGCTTGAAAGTACTTTAATTTTCCCTTTTCTTTGAGTCGAATCAATTAAATTCTTTTTGCCGACTGTACCAGCAAATCTTTGTCATACTTAAAACAACAACAACAATAACAACAACAAATCTATTAAGAATCACTTTGCTTATCAAGGTTGCTCATTAAGTTTGTCTTAGCTTTTTTGTTTCTTTGAAACGCCTTGGCTTGGTTTTTTTTTTTTTTTTTTTTTTTTTTTTTTTTGTTGCAACACACACACACACACGCGCACACCACTTAGTCTTGTCATAGTTTTTTTTTAGTGTATATTTTCCCCAAAGTACGTGATAAGCCCGCCTAACTCTCCTCTCCCATCAAATTGAGCAAACTTTGTCTCATTGGAATTTTTAATAAGCGGAAAATTTTTCGATTTGTTTTTTTTTTTTTTTTTTTTTTTATAGCAAAGCGAGTCTAGTCTAAGTAGGAAAAAAGACAAAGACGCCCAAGCACTCAAAACACTCAAAGCAACAAGAAAACGAAAACGAAAAAGAAAAAGAAGAAGAAGAAACAGAGCAGCCCAGCAGTGACCTTTGTCAAGAGGCAAGGCAAGTTGTGGTTGTTTTTTTTTTTTGTTTTTGTTTTTGTTTTCGTCTTGTCTTTCTTTGTTTTCCGTTAGTTTTGATTTTACTTTTGTTTTCTCCCTCTCTCGTGCGTACGTGCAGGCACACACACACACACGCATGCATGCAAACACGACGCCCTGCAAATCCATTTACACCGGGTTTTCGTTTTAATTGAAATTAACAGCAAAAAAAAACTGAAAACTGAAAAACTTAAAACTCACCTTTGATCGTGGAAATCGGTATCGGCTCGTAGGGTATTTTGGCTGCTTCCAAGAGTATGTACAAAGCTCGACTTGATTGATTTAAGAAATCAAAATAGAATTTCACCGGTTGTGTCATTTTTTTGTTTTTGGCTTAAAACTTCCACTTGCAATTTAAAAAACAACACAAACACGCACACACACACACACACACGCACAGCAAATTTCCTGACTAGTTTGGTGAGTCTTTGACAAAAACAAAAAAATAAATAATAAATTATTTGTGTGTGTTTTTATTTTTTTAATTTTCTTATTTGTTTTAACTATATTTTTGCTGTTCTTCTTGTTTAAGTTAGTGGCTCTCCAGTTTTTTTTGGACTGAACAGAAGGCGGCTCCGGTGCCCGTTTAAAACATCGCGATGTCGACGTCAACGTCAACGCCAAAGTCAACGTCGGCATCTGCGTCGTCAACAGTGACAGCGGCAGCGCTTGAGTCGCAGAAAACGCATAGGCCAAAAAAAAACAAAATGCTTGCCTTGCTGCTGCTGCTGCTGCCTGCCTGCCGGTTGCGCTTGCGCTGGCTGTGTTGAAAAACAACAAAAACAAAAACACAAAAATAAAAATGTTTTTGTTAGTGCGTGTGTGTGTGTGTGTGTTTGTATTGCATTCGTGCTGTGCTCCACAAGCCGGTCTGCTTTGTCTTCTTACACTTTTCTATCAGCTGCGAAACAAGCATGCCCGACTTCTCGCTGAGCTTGCGGGGGCGTGGCTGTTCCCTAGTCGGTTGGTAGCCCTGATCGACTACTCTGGTCTTATTCATCTTAAAGCAACCGCGCCATCTATCGGACTATTCATTCGACAGTTTGCCAGTTAGGCAAATTCATTCTGCATATTTGTTTTTCGTATATCTCATGTAAATTTGGTCCGATTTTAGTGATGTTTGATATCAATCGAAAGATTTTTAGATTCCTAACAACATTTTGAAAGCAATTAATACCAAAGTCCTAAAGCTGTAGAAATTGCAAGGCTTTGACTTTGACTTTAGGGACCAGCTTACACACATAAGAAATCCGAATCACAAGTTTGGTTATCCTAGCTCTTATAGTCTCACACGCAGGACAGACAGATGTACGGACCGGGCTATATCGATTTCTCTAGTCACCCTGATCATATTGTGGGTAACTTTGGGGGGTCTACCAAGTCTCCTTCTCTATTTTATATATATATTAATATAAAAAGAGTATTCAATCTTCGTTTAAGCTAAAAAAAATAATAATAAACTACTTCCCTGGATATCTTGTTTTGATTGCTTACCACTTGTTTGGTTGTTGTTGTTGGTGCTGCTGCTGCTGTTGTCGGCGATCGGTACACTAAAACTTTACACTTTATCTATGAAATTAGCGATTTGCAATTAAATTCCTTAAACCTACAAACAAATATCGTATAAAAACGTAGATTTTATTATCTTGTTTACCGAAGCCACAAATAAAAACACTTATTAAAAGCGAATGGAGAGGTCCCTCTTTGTACGACACTGGCTATATCGGTCAAATAGATTCTGTTTGTATATCAACAGTCGAGTTGATAAACAGAAGGGGACAAAAGCTCTTCAAGTCTATAAAAACGAAACTACCTAAAAGTATGCTTAAGATTTCCGCTGGCCAAAAGCTTAGGATCTTTTTCACGGGATTCTTGGAAAATGAAAGAAGATGAAAACAACCCAACCTAACCCAGATCTTGGAGCCAACCAAATTTTCAATTTTGGACTGTTTATGGTGACACGCTTTTCTCCCCTTGCCCTTCCTTCTTTCATCTCATTCTTTCAAGGCAATTTTTTGTCAAAAGTCTTAAAATGAAGTTATTAATTATTTCTGCAAAATTGTTGGAAATCAAAAAATCTTTCATTTGATACCAAATATGTATCAAATCGGGCCAAGAAAAGAGTAAATATAAGAAAAACAAAATCTCAAAGCCAAAATTGCATTCCGCTTGCCTAAGTCAGCTTGTCGTTGTCTTTGGAATCCGCTAGATGGCGCGCTTGCGCTGCGTGTTGATTTTGTGGTTGTAAAAGGCCAGTGCTGCCACCTTGCTTGTTACAACAACTAATCCTTTTATGTTACTCCGAATCTACTTTAATTTTTCTCAGATTTTCATGAATAATTTACCGCAAGCCAAGACAACACGTGATTTGTTTTTCTTTAGGAATTTGATATAGATTTGATTTGTGGTTTTATTTTGAAATTGCCACAGTTTTCTCAGATTTCTGCGGTTGCGTTTTTCCAGCCAAGCTTATAAAAAGCCCCTGTAAAATGGCCTGCCGTTTAGTCCAACATGACTGAACTGAAGGCAGAAAAAGATGATCCAAGAAATTCAGATTCCGATTACCCCAATAAGACAGTGTTGGCCACTCTGAAGACCCTTTTGGAACGGCTCTTTGCCAATCAGTCGCCTACATTTCAACTAGAGCGAGCCAGTGAGAAGGGCGACAACTATCTGGGCGTGGTCTATCGCATACAAGTGGCATCCCAGAATGGCCATACCCATAGCTTGGTGCTCAAAGTTCCGCCACAGAATCCCATAAGGCGTAAGCAGTTCTTCACGGAGCCCTGTTTCCGGCGTGAGACCCTGGCCTATGAGCATTTCCTGCCACTCACCCAGGAGTTTCAGGATGAGAAGAAGGTGCCACTTTCGGAGCGATTTGTGCACTTTCCCCATTGTTGGGGCTGCTCCGACTCGGAGCCGGATGAGTACATCTTTCTGGAGGATCTCTGTCGCCAGGGATTTGAATTGCACGATCGATTCGCTGAGCTGAGCCCACAGAAAGTGAGTCTGGTAATGCGTGCCTATGCCAAGCTACATGCCATTTCCCTGGCTTTAAAGCAACTGAATCCAGAAAAGTTGAGGGTCTTCCAGAAAATGCCAGATCTGTTTGAGGGGCGCAAGAATAATCCTGCCCTGAAAGCCTACTGCGAGACTCTCAAGGATAATGCCCTGGGCACACTGGATCCTCTAGAAGATGCCACTTATCTGGAGCGTCTGAGACAGTTCTTCGACCAGGGCAGCTACTTTGAGCTGCTCCTGCCTCGGATTGATGGGGGACAGAGCGAGCCGTATTCGGTGGTCTGCCATGGTGACTGCTGGAACAATAACATCATGTACCAGAGGAGTGGAGGCGAGGGGGCTGCACCCTTAGATGTGCGTCTGATTGACTGGCAGGTGATGCGTTATTCCTCGCCCGTCTCGGATTTGTCGTATTTCATTTATTCGTGTACTTCGGCCCAGTTTAGAAGGCAACATTTCCGGCAAATGATGGACCTCTATTACCAAGAATTGTCCCAACAGCTAAAGCGGTAAGTCAGATGGAACCTTTCAATTATCCAACTTAAGCTTATTTCTGCTCTTAGATTGGGTTGCAATCCCGCAGAGCTGCTGCCCCGAGCTGCCTTTGAGGCTGAACTGCAGGCCAAGTCGGCGGTGGGTCTGCTTTTGGCCATGATGGTCCTGCCGGTGGCCACCATGCAGAGTCAGGATGTACCGGACCTGGAGCTCATCAGTGAGCTAATCGAAGCAGGTGCCACGCCCAACGCCCAGGGCACTACTTTTCTGGGGGCAGGCAATGCCCAAGAATACAAACGGCGCATGCGTGAAGTCATCCTGGACTGTGTGGACTGCAATTATATATAAAGTCGAAATTTCCTGTTATTACTTCTGCCATGATAGCAAAAAAAAAAAGAAAGTGCTATAATGAAGATAGGGCCCAAGCCATCTATCGGGCTGTTAATGTAAATGTTTACCTTCCAGTCTTGGCAATGTTAATATATTTTATTTGCTTATTTTTTTCGAATTATTATTTATGTTTAATAGCAAATTTAGTATTCGATTTTTTAACTTTTAAATGATAAAATTTTATAAGAAAACAAAAGAAAGTAAAGAGAGCCCAAATTTCTAATTAGCCTTTTAATGATGGAAGCATGAGAATTGTTTCTTTTAATTAAATTTAAATTAAATATAAATAAAGGGAAAAAATTAGATTAAAAATTATAGTATAACAAAAATAAAGAAAAGTTTTATTAAATTAAATAGCCTTTTCACTGTACTTTCGAAATGTTAAATTGAAAACTAGGGCTGCCAACCGGCATGCAAACTCTGCAATAACTATCGACACATTTCGATAACCAGCTACGAAGCCCTGCGATTTATCGGTTAGTCGGTATTATGTTAGCAACCCTAAAATTTAACAGTGGCAAACAACAATAAAAATAAATAATTAAAACGTATTGTATAATATGGTAGTATGTGTGCGCGATAAATGCGATCGCCAGAGAATTCAATAAATTTTAGTAATGTCGAGATATTTATGTAATGTTTAGAAATGGCCAGTGCAGCATAAATGAAAATGTCTCACGGGGCGCCGCGTTATTATATGCAAGTGTATGTGTTTATATGTGTGTATTTTAGTGTTTATGTGTGCGTACTTTAGTGTATATGTGTTGGTATTTCTGCATCAGTGTGAGTAAAGAGCGCGCCGCCGCTGTAATTTGGGTTACAAATTGCTGCAAATGCAAGCAAAACTAAACCATTAGTTCTCCTCCCACATCCTTCCCCGCAACTTTCATCATTGCCAGCAATCCCATTGAAAAGTACCAACTCCAAGGCTGACCATTAAGCGGTTGCGTGTATAATTAAATTAAATACATATGTCTGAATCATTGACTAACACAGTGAAAGCGCAACCCAAGCATGCATATTAGCAAAACAACATAGCTTACATACATACATACACACAAACATATATATATATATATATATATATATATATATATATATATATAAATAAATATATATATATGTGTATATAGTACGTATGTACATATGTGATATCATGCATACATATTTGCGTATGGCTGTGTGTATGAATGACATTTTTATATAAACAAATGAAAATATGTAGGGAAAATAAAAAAAAAAAAAAACTACAAGCTCAGCGATATATTTGCCACTGTCTGTTTAGAGTGCAAGTCTGTGTGTGTGTGCGTGCGTATTTGCGTGCGTAAGTGTATATGTAATGTGGGGCTTGTAAACAGCCAGCCTCGGCCGAAAAAAATATAAAATTAACGTTTAAATTCTCGAAAAATGGTCTGTCCTGTTTTTTTTTTTTTTTTTTTGAATTTTTTCTTTCCTTTTTTTTAGACAGCTGGAAGCTGCAGGCAGCAATGGCAAAATTTTAAAAGAGAAATTAGTTCGGCAATTCTCTCTGTCTCTCTCTCTCTCTCTCGACACGAAGTAAAATAAAAAAAGATAAAAAATGATACAAGAGAATGTTGTATTGTGTTTAGCGGTTTTTTTTTTTTTTATAAATTACACAGCAAAGAGACTAGAAAAAAATGATTACTGCGTCGAGAAAAAAAAAATAATTTAGCAATAAACAAAAAAAAGGGAACAAGCTCGACTTGAACTGGCGAAGCCAACTTTTTTTTCAAAAAAATTTTACTAAATCCAATTTTATTTTTATCCCGCTGCCTTTTGCATAGACCTTTTCTTTTTTATTTCGTTTTGTTTTTGCGCAAGGCAAAGTGAATGAAACTAAACGGTGCACTCACACACACACAAACACACACACACACACAAAATTAAAAGAAATAAACAAAACAAAAGCAAACAACCGATTCAATTCCAATAATAAAACAACAACAACAACAACAAATTTCTGTGAATGCAGCAAAGTGAACAATACCGAGAACCAAAAAGATCGAGTGACAAATTCTTATTTATTTAATTTATGTTTCTGCCAATAACAAATAAAAAAATAAAACATCCAAAACACAAATACACACGGACGCTTCAACAAATCAAGCACACATGTTTTCGCTAGTGTGTGTGTTGTGTGCGTGAGAGTGGTAAATACAACATTGGTGTGGGTGACCAGCCAGATTATCACCCCTCACCCCCGCACGCCTAAACAAGATGGCCAACATTCTTCGCAATCACGTTAAAAAATGCAGAAGCCGCTACAAAGGTAATTCCAAAATAAATAAATATTATTTTTATTTATTTTTTTTTTCAGCCAGAGAACTTAACTGTAGTTTTTCCCCTTTTTTTTCTAGTTGCTTTCTTTTATTATTTTTTTCGTTTTGTTTTGGTTTACATGCGCAGCAGCTGTTGCTCAATTGTTGTTGGCCATTTCAGACGCTGACGCGTGCTTTATTTCTTTTGTGCTTCTTCTTATTTTTTTACTTCTTGAGTGTCTGCTCCACTGTTTCAGCCTGGCTTTTATTTTATTGTGGGTCACGTTTTTTTCTAGAAATTTGAAAGCTTAGTCAAAACTGAAGAAATGAAAAATTATTCTTAAATTTTTTGGTGAAAACCTTTTTTTTTTTTAACTTCTAAAAATTTTTTGGTATTCGAAGTGGTTTACAACTTTAATAATTTTTAGTAAAAAATCTGGAATTGGGTCCAGCCTGAAATCCCTCAGATCTAACGGGACTGTGAGAGCCAGGACCTGAGGCCTGTACTTCTCTCTCTCTCTCTCAACCTAAGATCCCCCAGATCTAACGGGACTGTGAGAACCAGAACTTTGAAACTTGGCTTACAGATTCCTGAGGCCTGTACTTCTCTCTCTCGCTCTCGCAACCTAAGATCCCCCAGATCTAACGGGACTGTGAGAGCCAGGACCTTGAAACTTGGCTTACAGATTCCTGAGGCCTGTATTTTTCTCTCTCTCAACTTAAGATCCCCCAGATCTAAAGGGACTTTGAGAACTCGAAACTTGGCTTACAGATTCCTGAGGCCTGTACTTTTTTCTCTCTCTCACACACTTTGCACTGCTTCCTTTTTTGATTCTGTTTAAAAATTGAAAATGAAAAAAAAAATGAAATTGATTTCAAATAAAAATGGAATAGAACTGTACCATAATTTTGGGAATTGTGACAAACAAACTTTCGATTGAATTCCACACAAGCCTGCAGTTGCCTGTTTAAGCCCATAGATGGCGCTTTCTTAAAATTATTTTATGTTCTTTTTTAGGCTTCAGTTTTTGTTTGAGTGTAATAGACCAGGGTTGCCACCTAGCCTTAGCACAACTTTAGTTAATTTAATTCATTACAATTAAAAATTTATAAAAAAAAAAAATTAAAATAAATTTTTTTTTTTTAGTTCCACAAGATCACGAAGATTTTTATCGCTTGGATCCAAAGAAAACGCCACCAAACAATGCCTATGATATATACAAAATGCTTTGCTGTCGTGAGACACGCGACACAAAGCGCATCTTCCTGCTCAATGCCCTGGCCTCGCTTTGTCTGGCGGCCAGTCGTGGTTCACCACATAACAGTCTGGGCTACACCACCGAAGAGTTGCTCTATTGGTAAGTCTCACAGTTTCCCCTTGCACCCATCTTTCTCTTTATCTAATAATTTGATTTTTATTTTTGTTTCAGTTTGAGTGCCTCGTTGGTGCATACATTTACCCAGGTGAGAGCGGCCTCCCTGCGTACCATACGATATGTCCTGAACACAGCGTTGGATATCAAAATTTTCAATGCTTTGCATCTGCCGCATCTGGTGTGCCGTTCCATCGATCTGATGCTCAAGAACGATGATGAGCGGGTGCAGGCTCTGAAATTGGTACGCAAAATGCTGGCAATTTCACCGGAAGACATCAGTCCGGAGGTGGTGAGATGCCTTGTCTCTCTGGCCGACAGCGGCATCGAGGAGAGTGATAATCTTCTGCGCGCCTGTCTGGCCACTCTGGCCGAAATAGCCGTACTCAATCCGGCCCTATTGATTGTCTGCGGCGGCGTGACTTCCATTACACGAAATGTACTCGAATGTCATAATCCCCGGATTGCGGAAAGCCTTTGCGGTGTGCTCCTCTATTTGCTCGAGTGGCCGCAGACTCGAAACATTTGTGGTGTACGCTTGGATTGCCTGGCGGCGCCATATTGTGATTTTACCTATAGACTGGGCATCATGGACAAAAACAAGCAAGTCTTTTGTTTTGAAATTCCAATTTGAATATTTTTATTAATTTGATCACGTTTTTGTTTTATATTTTTAGAGATGCACGTGAGCTGCGATATACAAGTTGCCGTTTGGCATTGCTTTCAGTGCTGCGCAGCTGGACGGGCACACTGGAATTCTGTGATCCAAGCAAATCTTCAGGCTTAAAAGCAATAGTCGATGCTTTATATTTAAATCAGGTGGAAGTTCGAGTAAGTCAAAAAGGATTTCCAAATTTGATCAAAACTTAATTTGTTCATTATTTTCAATTTTGCAGAAAGCAATATTGGATTTGCTTTATGAATTATTGGGACTGCCGCAGCCAGCCTGGACAGATGATTATACGGTGGCCTTGCAGACGGTCGATCCGTCTGATTTCCAGGATAATTGGCTGCTCAGCAATGGCTTTGTGGCCGCCGAAGGTCGCTCCATTTTACCGAGTCTAGCCGCGAATGCACCCAGTGTGGTGGAGCAGCATTTGTCGCTTCTGTTATATTGTTTCCTAGAGACTGGTCTACTCAATGCCCTGGTCGAGGTGGTGGCCACCGATCAGCAAGTGTCTGTGCGAGCCACTGTTCTGATAGGCAAAATTTTGCAATTAATGCACACACATTTACCGCCCGATATCTGTAGCACCAGCCCGGCCCTGCCCACACTGATAGCCCATGCCACCCAGGGTAATCAGCAGGCCAATGCAGCTGTAGCTGCCCTACAGAACTATCAGAAAATGCTGCGTCAACGTCCGGCCTCCTGCAGTTCCTTCTTGGATAGTATTATACAGAGTGGAGGTGAGCCAAAGTCAACTCAACTCAGTCTATGAATCAAAATTTTTTAATTTTTCGAAATATTTCAGCCCTGGTGGAGACTCGTCTGTTTCAGCGTAATATAAATTTCCAGGAACGCGGCACTCTCAACAATTCAATACAAAAGACCACCGGAGTCACCTTGATGCCTTATGGTGGGACTCTGGATCGTCAGCGTTTGGATTCGGTGTCCTCGAGTGATGAATCCAATTCACAGGCCCCTAGCTCGTTTGGCTCTAGCTTTCGCCTCAAACGCAAGTACCTACCACATATCTTTGTTGTCTTCGATCATTTTCGTAGTCTACGAATTTGGATCGATGAATCCAATGTCCTGGCCGTATCGGATGCAAATGTCTGGGACTGGGAAGTCATTATCACGATCTTAAGAGTGAGTCAATAAACATATATAAAATTACTCGATTTTAATATAAATATCTATAATTTATTCCAGTCGGATATCTTGCGTGAACCGGGCTGTCCTTGTCCCAAGTCTTTGGATAAGTTTCTCAAGCGTTTGGTGGACTTTTTTAAGCCCAGTAAAAATCTTTTCTCCCATATGGAACTGGTGCAAGGACAACCCTTGCCTGCCTACGTCACAGCCGGTCTGGATCTTATTGATTTTTTGCTCAACAGCGATGCGGTTGGTTTTCACACAATTTGCCCCCCAAACCCCCAACACAGTTAGACTTACTTTTCTGTTTTATCTTTTAGCTGGAATGCATGCGTTATATCACAGACTATTTTTCGGATATCGGACAGCATTTGCTGGCCGTGACGACATCAAATCGAGCCCACGACTGCCTGTTCAGTCCACAGCACATGAACAATACCATGTGTCAGCAGTATTTCCTTTATATCGGACGTATGTGTCGCACTACCAAAGGTGTTATTGTACTTAAAAATACCACCGTCTTTGAATAGTAAGTTTCTCTTCTTTTAAAAAAGTTTCCAAATTTAATTTGTAATTTCTTTCACAGTTTAATTTCTCTGGTGCGTCAGACCGATCATGTCTGCTATGTCAAGTTGATAGTATCCGGCCTAAACTATAGCTATGAGGCAGCCCCACGCAAGGTCCTGGAGAAGGCTTTGACAGCGGCCAAGACAAGGAGTGGCCGTCTCTATGCCACCCAATTTTTGGGTGTGCTTCTGCGAGCTCGTCTGCCAAACTTTGAAGTCTGGGGCCTGCCCATGATAATCAAGCAGACAGAAGATCCCGATAACAGTGTGGTCCTGGCCGCCATGGAAGTCTTGGAAGAGGCCTGCTATGAGAAATATTATTTGCTGGAAATCGTGGCCATCTGGCCAAATTTAAAACGCTTGGGCGATGTGGGACGCTTGCTTATGTCACGCTATTATTCTGAATCACGCGGCCTGAATCATACGAATGCCCAAATTGTGGATGAGATTAACTATTGGCGGAATGGCTACAACAAGCGGTATGTCCTCATTGTGGAGGCCGACACCCATGCCAGTCTGACGCTGCATGTGCGCAATGAAGACGGTTATTATTCACGGCGCAATTGCAATGTGAGACCCGTGATGGTGCCACCGAATATAGCACCCCATTTGTATGGTCAGTTGGTGCAGTCGACCCAGGGCCTGACAGCCTTGCGTACCTACGGTGACCTGCCTCAGCTGCTCGATGTGATCAATCGGGGGAAATGCGGCGATGATGCCGAGTGCCTAGAGCTAAAGGCAGCCATTTGGGCCCTGAGTCATGCCTCCACACACAGCAACGGCATCGAGTATTTCAATGTAACAGGAGCCAGGTGAGTCCATCACATTGATTTTTGATCAAGAAGAAAATACATTTCTATATGCTTTCATTTTGCAGACTCTACGAGAAACTCATCATGCTGGCCACCAAATGTGAAGTGTACAGCGTGCGGGCCACTTGTTTTAGTGCCTTGGGTTTGATATCTGTTACCCAGGCCGGGGCCAATGCCCTCTTCCAGCTGAGTGAGTAGATTATCAAATTTGTTATGAAAAAAGTCTTGAATTGATTTCCTCTTTGTAGACTGGCTCAGTGTGCGACACGATCGGAATACCATGTGGCCAGTGCATCAGCCCGAAGACTGGCTCTCCAATAGCTTCACTCCCGTTCGACATCACTATGAAGATGTGCCGCCCTACAACTACCTCCACATGGACAACCAGATGGATGGCTCCTGTTACATGGACAGCTATTGGGATGTGCTCTTTAGCAATAGTTGTCAGGCCAAGGGTGTTGGTGGAGCCACCAGCAATAGTTCCGACCTCCAAGATGCCAACAACAGCGGCCGCATTTACACTGCCGATGACGTCAACAAGGAGGTGGGTTTTTTTGGCCAATTCCAAAAACTCCTACAAATTAGTAAGCATTTTTCAATTACAGATGAAATCACCACCAGCTATGGTGGGAGGCGTCAGCAGTACGGCCGCTAAGTCAAAGACCCTGCCCGAGGGTAGCCAACTGAGGCAGGCCAAGCACCAGCGTTCCCTCTCCGAGCCCAAGGCCACCGATATAAACAGCGGCAACACGAATATTGTGAGCACTGGGCCTGTGCAAGGTCAATACACTCTGACAGCTCCGTATCACCATCGTATACGTTATAATTCCTGCACCGATTCGAATACCTCGGGCGTAAGCAGTTGCGAGTCTGTTACAGGTCGTGGGGCTCTAATGGGGTGAGTTCAGCTTGACTTTGCACCTTTCAAATATGAATAACTTTCTCTTTACTTTTTCACCAGGGACTTTCAACAATTTCCACTGAGTCCCATACCCAGCATGTCGAATTTATTGGAAGTACCGGCAATGCAGAATTCTGTATTACGCCTGCATCGAATCCTGAGTCCTGTGGCCATGAAAGGCTATGCCCAATTGCGTTCACTGCGTGCCAACAGTCGACCAGTCTTTCCGGAGGTGGCGGCCAAGGTTTACGATTTCATAGACAACCTAAATCGCACAGAGACTCGACCGCGTCGCTCCTCCTGGGGTGAATCCCAGCGTCGCACCAAGGCTCGTAGTTTGGATCGTCAGAATTTCCTGAATGTCTTCACGTAAGTCGAATCCTCTCATAAACTGAAGCAGAGACTTTTCAATTCTGTTCGTTTTTTTTTTTTTTTGTAGGAACCTTTCAACGGAGGAGCTGCAAGTCCCTTTGCCTACAATGAATGCACCCAAGTTCCTAGATCAGAATGCCCTCCAGGGACCCTGCTATGCGGGTATTTGTCTGCCCAAAAATGCCTTGGACTTGTTCCCCAAGCGAAATCTAGGCCGCACATATGTCTCCCGTGACATACAGGATCTCGATCTGATGTGTCTCGATCTGTTGGCGGCCAAGCAACAGTTCCTTAACGACTCGCTCACCAACGAGGGTGGCGATGAGTCCTCAGTGATTTCCTCCCTATCGGATGTCTCCTCAGTCAGCAAACAGCGGCCGCCACGTTGGCATCAAAGCATCAAGCATGCTCGGAATCAGTGCCTGCACTGCATACGCTCGCGTCGTCAGCAAATGCGCTGGGTAATGGATATTAACACCCACGGGGTGCCAGTCGACACATCGGCCAAGACGTCCACGAAAATCTCCTCCTCCACCACACAGCCACAAGCCGCTCAGGATAATGCCAGCAACTCGACCATACAATTATCGGATATATCATTTAATTCACCCGAAAGTATTCTTAGCGAAGAGAGTCTGCCAGATAGGCTTACCTCGAACATATTGTATCATGTGCAGCGTCTGGCCAATCCCGTCAGTGCGAAGCAATCCAAGACAGCCCTGCTGGAATTGAAGCAGAAACATCCGAATGCCTTTCAGGACATTTGCCTCTACTCGGAGGCCTGCAAGACCTTGGGACGGAGTAGCTATCGCATGAGTGCTCGACGTTTCCTACAGGAGCTCTTTCTCGATCTGAACTTTGATTCGTTCTATTTGGAGCCACTGGAGATTATTAGCAAGAAGGGCAACAAGATGACCAGCACCAGCACGGCCAACACATCGGTGGTGGGCAGAAATGTCCCAACCGAATCTAGACGCCAATGGAATCCTGAATCGGATATTATCAAGTCCATGAATGATTGCCTCATGCGTCTGGGTAGTTCGAATTTAGAGCCAGGCACGAGTGGTGGCTCTGGCAGTGCTGGTGCCGGCAATGCCAGTGGCAGTGGCAGCTCTGTTATTGTTGGCGCTCACAAAACCGGCCAGCCCAAGTCGCAGCCCCTGGCCAGTGTCTATGAGACGAGCTGTGAAAATCTCCTGGTTGAGCAGAGTCCGAGAGCCAAGCTGAGCTCGCCGAAGAAGCTGCCCAATGAATTGCATATAGCCACAGACGAGGATGAGGACAAGTCGGGCCTGACGCTCAGACCTGTTGAGGCTGATGAGGAGAACTATGTGATAAGCGATACTGGAGTAGATAGCTGTGATGGTGCCAGCGCCAGTGGAAGCGGCAGTGGCAGTGGCACTCAGGCCTCGAGTGCGACCACGGCCCAGACGGCCTTGACGCCTAGCAACCGTAGTAGTCTGGGTGCCACCATAACAACACCAACAACAACAGCTACCAAAACAACAACAACAACTCCAACAACAACAACATCATCAGCAGAAAGCAGTGATACAGCCGTGGAATATCGAAATAAATCACTCCCTGCCCGCTTCAAAACTAAAGAATTAGTTTTGAATTGTACAAAAAATAAGTTCCCCATTACGGATCGTTCAAGGAACTACCGGTCACCGACACTAGCCACAACTCCACCTGTCGACTGTATGAGGCCTGAAGGCACCAAATCGACACCGACAACAACAAGACTGTCCTCATTTTTCCTTCCACTGGCCGATATGCAGACACGCTTGCATTGTGAGAAACGTTTGCAGACTTCCCAATCGGCGGATGGGGAAGTCAATTGGATGGATTACAATGCGTTAAGCGGCAAATGGACTCCAAGAACAAAAGCAAGACTGTCGTCATTATTCCATCCACTTTCCCAGACGCAGACACGCTTGCATTGTGAGAAACGTTTGGAGAGTTCCCAATCGGCGGATGGGGGGGAACCCACTTGGGATGATTTCAGAATGCAGTTAAGAAGGCATTTTAGGCAAAGCCTGCCAGAGACGCCGTTTGCCTTAAATTCAGATCAAAATCTGAAATTATTGAAACTTCGCAAATATTCCGATTCCAGCATTTCGGGGGATTTGGCTTTAGTTAAACAGGAGCAGCAAACAACAACAGCAACACCAACACCAACTACTATCGGAGTTAAAAAGTAATCCATTTTGTACAAAGATATGAAACAAACAAACAAACAAACAACAACAACAACCGCTAAGCAATTTAATGAAACATATGCAATTGTCTTTATACAATAAAAACAATTGGAATTTTATTCTAATTTTTCCCTTCTTCTTTTTGTTTTTTGTTCTTTTATTATTTTTTTTTGTATAGAAAAAAAAAAACAAAACAAATGAAATTGTAAATTTTTATTGAAAACGAAAAAAAAAACGGAAGCAAACAAATTTTGTATAAAAATAAAAAATAAGGAAAAAGTGAAGAAGACAAAAAAACAAAAAAAAAAAACGAAAGAGAAAATACCCCAAAAGCAACTACAACAAAAACCACCGCAATTTATTTACTCAATCGTACTTAATAATACAAAAAGAAGAAGAAGAAGAAAACCAACAATAACAACAACAACAAAGACCCTATCAAAAAAGAGAGTAATAAAGATAATAATTAATTTAAAAAATAATACAAAAAAAAAAAAACAAAAAGATTGCTTTCATTTTGATGAGAAATTCTGTTACCGATTTGACTTCTCTTAGGTTGGGGCACTTGCAAGGGATCCCAATTACCTAAGGGGCCTTCTCTTGGATGTGGAAGGATTTCCCATCTCCTAAGGCACGATCACACTTTTGATCTCTCTTAGGTGGAGTTAGGTTATGATAGGTTCCCATCAACTCAAGGAGACGGAATCATATTTGTGAGCTCTCTTGAAATATGTTACAAGAGGTTTTCAACAGACTTTAGACCTTTGGGTTAGATTTTATTAAGTCCCCAGGGAGACGGTATTATATTTCTGACATCTCTTAAGTTTTGTTATTATATCCTAAGAAGCAAGGGATTTTATTTATTCCTTTTTTTCGAGAGGGACTTATTTTCTAAGGGAAACAAGATTTTATTTTAGACCTCTCCTAAATTAGGTTACGAAGGGCTCGAATAACCCAAGGTACAAAGAACTTTATTTAAGCTTCTCCTGAGGGAGAGTAGAAGTGGTCTTCAGCTTCTCTCTTAGAATGGAGCACAAAAGGTCTTCATCTTCATCCCAAATTGACAGAAGTACTCGGAGGACCAGAGTGTCCTGTTTAAGGAAAATTCGAGTCCTTTGCAGCTCGCCAGTCTCCCAAATGTCACAGCAAGCCCCTCCCTTAGGACTCGAGTGAAACTCGACAAATCCTCTCTAAAACCAAAGTTTTGTTAAATTTGATCTTTTAAATTTTATTTAATTCAATTGAAATTAGCTACGCAATTTGATTTATTTGTGTTCCATGCAAATCGACTTCTTGAACTATTCATATAAATTGTCTATAATTATATATATATGTATATATATATCGTATCATAATGGAAGTATCGTTTTATATATAATATATAATTTTCTGGGCCTACAATTCTGTTTTATCTTAGACTTCTTTTTGTTGCATATCTCAAAAATTTGAATATAGTTTTTAGGAGGCGTGTCTCTTTGTGTGTGTAGGAATTCATATTAAGCTCTATTTATTTCTCATTCTCTATATAGTTATATCGGTACTATAATATATAAAGTACACTTAATTGTGCGCATTAATCTTTAATATAATTCTTTTCATTTTAATTAAGCCAGCAAGCATTTGAAAAAAAAGTATACTAATTTTCCCATTTCACAATTGACTCGTTTAAATTTCCAAAAAAAAAAAAAAAAAAACATCTTTCCTTTAATTTTTGTTTTTAAGCATTTTGAAAATGCTTTGGTAAATGCTTGCTGGGGTGGCCAAAATTTTTTGATATTATAATTTGTTTTTCTTTTCTTTTTGAATATATTCTAATAGTGATTGGCTGTGTGAAGTATTTTGATTATTGTTGTGTAGAGCGCAAAGAGAGGAACCGTAGTAGTTGTTAATATTTAGAAGATTTCGCAAAAACACTCTTTCCCGAACTTCTCAGATATTTGAAACATTAAATCAGGATTTTAGGGTATTGGAAATCCATGGGCTTCCTAGCCTTCCTCAGGGAAGAAGATCTTTCAGATCGAAGTCTTAACTCTCTCAGAAAAATAGGCTTGAATATTTGCCCAGAAAATGGGCTATCCATAAACTTCTTGGGCTTCCTCAAAGCATTCAGAGAAGTTCCATCAGTTTGAATATATATTTGATGTCTTGAGACGCCTAGGAAAATAGACTTGACTATTTGGCAAGCAAAAGCTTTCAAAGAAGATCTTTTAAGTCCAATAGAATTGCCAAGAAAAATCAGTCTTGAGTTTTTGATTTTGAAATTGGGAATCCATAATTTTCCAGATATTCAAAGAAGATCTATCATATCGAATATAATTCTCAGGACATAGCCACAGATTATTAAATTGAAAATCCCGTTTAGGCATTCATGAATTTCCTAGTTCTCATCATGACTTCAAAGTATCAGAAGAAGATCTTTAAGATTCGCATATTTTCAGACATTAAGATAGGATTTATCTGAATATATATATATATTTTTGGACTAAGCAAAGAATAGAATTTTCTTAAATAAATTATAACCTTTCAGTTTAACTTAAGAAGATCTCTCAAGCTGTATTTTTGACATCTTAATTCCAAAGGAATCAAGACCTAGATAATCCCAGCCTTATTCATGAGCTAAAGATATCCGAAGAGGGTTCCTGGGTTCCTAAAAAAATTGAAAAACAGAAACCAAATAGGGGGACTCTAATAATATTCAAATAGTCTTAAGCTTCGTAGAAAGAGTGCAGATTTCGGCGAGCCGAAAGATTTTGATTACAAATTACTTAACTTTCGTTGAATTCTTTTTTTTTTTTTTTGAGTTTTGTTTTTCTTTGTTTTCCTTTTGATAAAGCTACCAAGTAATTGAGCAGTAAAAACGACATAACAACAATGGGGGCGTCATTTGATTCGAATCGGCGCAGCACCGATAAGAGATAAGATAATCCAAAATAGTCAAAAGATACTGACTGATCATCCATGATTCAATATTTCGTTATACCGTCTGTCGTTATGTCTTTACGTATTCATTTGTTTTTTTGGTTTTTTTTTTTTTATCTTGTATATCAGTTTTTGGTATATAAATACCTCTCTATGAATATATATATATATATATGTATGTATATATGTATGTATATAATAATATCTATGTATATGTATGTATCAAAAAAATCGTAACTCATAAAGCAGAACTCTAGCAGGGCGACTACCCCAAATCAACAATATCAGTCAGTTGCCCAATTTTTGGGGCAACAACAACAACGAGCAGCCCCCCCTCTTTCTCTTCCTACCCCCGACAAACAAAAGAATAAAAAAAATAAAAAATTATTTAGCCCATTTTAGGGCCAAGCAAAATTAATGCCCGTCAATTGATAAAACTTATTATTGAAGGGCCTGTAGAATTCCCTCAGTCGTTCGATGGCATTGGCATCGATATGCGGATGATTTCTACCCTTGGTCTTGCCCAGACAGTGGGGCGTTGAGCGTGCCTCGGACTTGAATAGGCAGGGGAATCCTTTGGTGGCATTAAAATAGAAATGCTTCTCGGTTACCACCCGTTTCAGTCCCAGAAAGTCCTGGACTCGGCCGATCTCATAGGCCGGATCCATAATCAAACGTTCGCCGCTAATGAAAAGCAATTGGGAGAGCGGAAAATAGACAAGCCAGCGTTCCAGAAATCTGGCATAGACCCCAATCTTCACGGGACCCCAATTTGTGTCCACCACCGAATACGATCCATTCACAAAGGCCAAATCCTCGAAACGCTTCATATCCGCCTTTTTGCTAGCCGCCTGCGTATAATCCGAAATGGCACGAGTCACCGGATCCCGAACCACTATCAGGAGCCTAAGAATTTCCCCGAGTTATTTCAAGAATCTCAAAATTGTTTCTGGTTGAACTCACTTGGTGGCCTTGTTCATGTGATAGACACGTTGTGGCACCTCTTTGGTCACAAAATAGCTGGGCGTCTTCTCCATGGTGATTTGGCCCTCGATGGTATAGGGCATATGATGGCGATACCAGCGCAGGCCCCTCTGATAGTGCCGGTCAAAGAAATGCACCTCCGAACCGGCTGCCCTCACATCCGGATGCAGGCGTATGAATTCCAAGAGCGCCCTGGTTCCACTCTTCTTAACGCCTATGATGAGGGTGTCCGGCAGATGCCGGGATGGACGTAGGCCCTGTTGGCGCAGCAACTGATATTTGGGTGCTCCATCGGCTGTGATGCCACTCGAATTGCTGACTGTGTTTGGGTTGGAATTTTTGTTGTTGCTGGCGCTGGTGTTGCCTGGGCCCTGAGTAGTGGTATTAGTGTTGGCGGGGCCAGTGGAGTTGGTGCGACTGCTATTGCGGGGAGCGGTGAGCGGGGCCAGTAAATTGCGTAAGTTGCTCTGTGGGGCAAATTTTCAAAATGGGATTGTCAGGTCAATTGGAGGGGATTTTAGTGTTGGCTCACTCACCTTTTGCAATGTGCGACTTATGCTGGCCAGGAGGCAGGCATTGAAGCTGTAGGAGAAGTAGACCAATGTGAGGCAAACCACCAGGGCAATGGCCAGGCTGCGACTGCTTAGGTTATTGAACCAAATATTGATAAACATTCTTTGGTCTCAGCCTGATTTAGGCGCTTCGACTAATTTGTTAGCCAAGTTAACTCTTACATATTCGGGTAATTTTTACTTTTCTCTATAAAAATATTATTAAAATTTTTTCTATAACTTCATGCTCACACACACACAGACAGAGGCTGAGGCAGAGGCAAAGACATAGACAGAAGCAGCCGCCACTTCTGGTGCACTCGAGTGCGCTGCGCGTGTTGTCGTTGTCGTTGTCCTTGCCGCAACGAAATTCCGGAAGTGAAAGCATGTGGAAAAGGGATAAGGAATTGAATTGACGGCTCTGGGGCTACCCAGGATAAGCGTGCTCGTTGACCAAAAAGGAACCCTGGAGCGTAGGCGCAGACGCCTTTTCAATTAAACTGCTCTCTCTCTCGCATAGCTACCCCCCTTTTCCATCACTCCCCCAACTCTATTAGAGTTCTCTTGGCTATGCTCTGCTTGTAACTGCGCATTGGAGCACACCCTGTGGACAGCAACAAAAACAATCCAATAACAAAAACAAACAATTGTGCAATCTACCATTGAAATATTTACAAGGTACGTAACCCTTTATCAACACTCTACAGTCAAGCCTATCCATAAAGAACTTCTATTCAAAAAAAATACGAAAAAAAATCAGAAAAGAAAAAGAATTATTTCCCCACAAAAAAAGATCAGATTTTCCCTTTGCCAAAGGAAACAGCAAAGACTTGTTTTGTCTGCAGGGTGCAACTGTACTTTTTTGCCTATCACACGACCAGACACATATATCTTCAAGCTTAAATATTGCCCTACAGTTTTGTGCATAAAGAAAGCAACACTTGACTCTTTCTGCCCAAAAGGTAAACAAAAGTAAACACAGAAATCAACAAGACAACACAAGCCCTCTGCAAAAATTTGGTCAAGTTCTTTCAAATATTTATGGATAATCCTTGGTAATTTTGAAGAGTGGAAAGGTAAAATTTTAAAGCTTCTTTAGTTTAAAGAAATCAAATATGGATTATAATTGGGAACCTTGGAAAATAGAAATAAAACCTTGCTCTATGTTTTCCCTCTAGACTTTCTTTTCCTGAAGCTTTAAGGTTTAATTAAAATTTGTGAAATTTTTAAAAAGAATGGAGAAATAAATCAGGAAAAAAAAAATTATAAAGATATGGGAATCTTTGTATATAGAAATGGATGGCCTATATATTAGACTTTCCATTTAATTGGAATTTTAAAGAGAAATTTGAGAAATAAATCTGAAAATTTATTCACCCAAATAGGACCCAAGAAACTTCGATAAGATAATGAAACCCAAAACATATACCTTTAGGAATTACACAATTTAAATAGGACTCTTGGGAGACTTCGAAAAGAAGACTACTTTTCCCATTCTTTGGGACTTGGGAGACTTCGAAAAGAACAATACTTTTCCCATTCTTTTTTTTGGAAATTTTGAAAACTATCTCACTACATTTTTGAAGAATTTTATGGAATTTAAAAAAAAAACTCAAGAACTAATCAATTTTGGTTTCTAGAAATTCCACCTTCGGTATTCGACATCAATCGGCCGCCGAGTCAATGAGTAAGTCTCATTGATGACTATTTGATTTTGGTTTGTTTCCTTTGGGTTCTATGAATATCGAGGAGCATTTGTTGTTTAATTATCGAGTCTCATGTTTTTTGAAAACTATCTTATCAATGGCAAGCCAAATTGCGGGCAACTGTCTGTGGTTGGTTGGGAATTCAAACAAGATGCGCTATCTCTCGCTCAGAGATATTTCTCAAAGCGAGGCGACCCCCAGAGATCCGTAATGGATTCATTTCGATTTCGTTTTTAGTACTCAGATGTGTGTCTATCAGGTCTAGGAATTTGTGATGCTCAATTTGAGTAAGACTACTTTGGAACGCTGCCGCAGGATGTTCTCTCTGCCGGATCTGTTGGGTACACCAAAAACTATTCCTTCCAGAGAATTTTTGCAAGATTTCAAGTCTTTCGTTCTTTCAGTGTTCTGTTGCCTGTGGGGCTCTGGCTTATCTGGAGGTTATTATATGAAATATGCCTATGTCTATAACAATCTCTGGCCGCATTGGTATGCCCTTTTGGCTGGAGCGGTCTGCTTGGTCCTGACCAGTGCCTGGACCATAAGGAAACAGCGCCAGCAGCGCAATAGCTATGATCATTTCTATATCATTTTCTATGGTCTTCTATGCGCTCTGCTGGGCAACTGCTTCATGCTGAGCAATCAAATGGGTGAGATCAGTTAAGTCAAAGGATTTGCCAGTTTTTCAGATCTGTTTTCGTTTCTAGGGTTGAGCTATTATTTCAGTTTCATGGGCCAGGGCATCATACCTATTGCCAGCTTCAGTTTTATCAGTCTGCGCAGCGAAGCCAATGGAGTGAGACCTGCCCGGATAGCCCTGGGGAATACCATTCATGCTGGGGGAGTCTGCAGCGGCTTTGTCATCTTCAATGAGTTCGAACCGCAACGTTGCGGGCTGATCGGCATGGGCGTGGCCCTGCTGCTGATAGTGGGCCTGTGCCTTAATGAGTTGCTTCAGCATGTGGGCTTTCACAATTATAAGCAATCTCCGGATTTGGTGTTTAATTTGATGAACGAGGAGCGTCTGGTCTTTCTGCCCAGGTCAGCCATTTGTGCCCAGTTTGTGGGACGGCAGGATTATCGCTTGGAGTCGAGTCGGCAGTGGTGGGTGCTGGTGATTGGTGGCCTGGTGGTGATCCTCCAGCGCTGCTGTGTGCTCTGGAGTCCTTCGTATCTGCAGCTTATGTGGACTTCCACTCTGGCCTATGTGGACCAGAATCATCTCTATGCACCCTGGCTGCTCTATGCCGGAGGCTGTGGCCTGGGCGCCCTACTGCTGGTGCGTTACGCCCCCAAATTGGTTTATTTGCTGTTTGGCTTGATCCTGATCACTCTGGTGGTGGCCTTACTCTGCATCTATGATGATCAGCAGGCGGATCATTGCTTCATGTTCCTGTGCCTGATTTATGTCACTAGTGGCGTGCTCTCTAGCCATGCCCTTCAGTGGCTGTTGGAGTGCTCACCCTTTCTCTACACGGAACTGGCCTTGGCTGTGGGCGTGTCCCTACAGCTGGTTGTCCTGGAGGCCTGCAAATATGAGACTATACTGGAGGATCCTTGGCCCGGCCTGGTGGGCAGCAGTGCTGCCACCTTGCTGCTCACCACTCTCGGCATGCTCCTCATGCAATGGCTATTGCCGCACTCAGCCAGTCTGGTGGATGTGAGAAACCGCCTCTTGGGCATCCATCGTCTGCCCCAGGCCAATATGCAGAGCCAGTTCTGGCATACCAATCATTTTCTGGCCCACAATAAGCAACCTCACGAACTGCAGTCCGTCCAAATAGCCAAGACACGGATCCTTCAACAATATCCCGCAGAGTCGGTACCCGTCAAATATTAATTAATTAAGGCAAAAATTAATTAAAAAACTTTACAAACTAAAAAAAAAAGAGTTTTTAAAGGAATTGAGAGTGGTATAGCATAGGAGACATTGAAGCTTCCACCAGATCCCGCTTAGATCTTGGAGTCTATGAGAGCAGCCAAAATCTTGATATGGACTCATTTTCAACACATTTTTTTCAAGGTCCTTTTTTTCGAAAACCTTAATAGTTCAAAATTAATTAGTTCCATCAAAATGTTGGAAATTAAAAAAGCTTTCGTTTGATACCAAATATGTATGAAATCGGACCATAATTACAGAAAATAAAAGCAAAAAAAAATCACACAGGCAAGTTTGCGTTGCCGCCTGCCCAACCATGCTTGTTGTTGTCTGACGAATCCGCTAGGTGGCGCGCTCGCGCTATTGTGAGCCATTCATGTGATTTATTCGTGATTTCAAAGTTGTATGAGATTTAGAGTTTTTATGTTGCTGTCCGTGTCACTATAATCCTATGGCATTGCCCCATCCCCGCCCAAGTTCAATATGGATACTTCTATCGATTATAGGTGATATAAATATATGCAATATTTTAATGCCATATACATAGTCATCGTCATTCTAATATTACGTATATAAAGTTCAGTCAATAGAAGTGGGTATGATGATTCATCAGGGCAATCCAGGTGGTGTTTAGCGGCGTCGTCTATTTGAATTGTCCACTCGCCATTTCATTCTTCATGTGAGTTTTACTGTTTGGTTTGGTCTTATCTAATCGGTTTGAATGGCGCAGCTTATCGCTGCCTCGTAGCGTCTTGGCTGACTCTGGGCAGTCGTAGCCGTGCCTGCCATGACTTTGGCTCATTGAGAGTGCAAAGCGTATGGATTGTTTGCAGCAATCATGTCGGCTATTTGGCATAAATTTGTGGTAAAATTCTTTCAATATGCACCAAGTTTTACCGGTGAGTAGAATCAATCTAAATAAATCCCATTGGATTTGGTTAAACAAATAAATTACTTTCAGTTTCTTTATGCTTCCTGCCATGTGGCTTTAACTTTGGCTACACCCTCTGCTCATTTGTGGTGGATCGCTCCAGGGATGTGGGCCTAATCAGCTATGGACCCCTCATACTGGGCGCCTGCTGTGGCCTGGTCATCGCTGCCATCATGCTGGCTGGCAAGTTCATTAGTGGGCGATTTATTTTCTGGCAACCGATCATTTTGATTGTGGCTAGCTTCTTCCACTTATTGTCCAGCTGCTTCTATTTCGCCACTGACCTAGGTGAGTGCGTGAGTCAGAGAGAGAGCGGGGAGGAGGGGTTTATCTACTTAATTTTATCTTTTGGTCTTGCAGAGAATGCGGGCTCGTTTATATCGTATGTGGCCCATAGTCTGACCTTTTTGGCTGGGTTCACCTTTCTCTACTCGATCTGCTCGAAGGGCAGTCGGGCCATTTTCATGTCCACCTCCTGCAGTTTCTATATCCTGGGCATAGCCTCCTCGATCAGCTTGATTGTGGGTTCCTATAACAAAAACGTACAGGAACATGCCGGAGAGACAGTGCCAACGGATGGTCTAGTGGAAGGGATTTATGTGAACTTTGCTGGCACCTATCTGGGCATCTCCATAGCCATGGTGGTCCTAACGATTGGCCTCAAAGTCTTGGGCTATTTGGGCACGGTGGATCTGGAGAATAGTTTGGATAATGAGTTCCGCATAGCCAATTCGAATGGCAGTATCTTTGAGAATCGCGAGGAGGTGATCAAGAAAATTGAATTCTTTTATGTCACAAAGAATCAGCAATGGAATGTGATGCTGGTGGTGCTCTTCACCGAGGCTGTTCAGTATGCCTTGTTCATCTATTTCATATATTGGTTTGCCATGAACACGGCCGTGAGGCTAACCGATATTGCTCATATTGATCTGATGTTTTGGGTTATATTTGCGGGCAGCATTATTGGTACATTTGCCCTTTGGTTTTGGTCGGTGAAGGTGAACTTTGTTGTGTCCCAGTTGATCCTGATTTTGCTCAGCCTGGTGGCCATGATTATCTGCGCCTCGCCCGATGTGACTGTGCCCTTCTGGCTTATCCTGATCTTCTTTGGTTTCTCCTATTCCAGCCTGCAAATAGCTCTGGTCGAGGTCAGCCATTTACGTCTGACGGAGTGCACCATTTACATTTCCTACATGCTCAAATTGCTGATCACTGGAATTGTGTACTTTTACTTTGTGGCCGATACAAATAATTCATATTTCTATTCCACGGATAGCTCCACTCTGATGGCCCAGGGATTTGTGTTTATGATTATCACTGCTTTGCAGGCTTTGGTGGTGGGCATGAAGGTGCCTCGTACACATCGAACTCCACTGATGGAAATACAATATGAAATTTATGGAATCATTTTCCTTAAGCATAAACATCAAATTGAACAATTGAATGTGCGCTGGCTCAACGATGGCACAATTCCAACCATAAATCGACCAGCCGAGCAGTACTGAGATTTTTAACTATTTTATAAATTTTACTTAGCTTAAATAAACTTAAACAATTATATCAAATATTTAATTGCACTTTTTTAGAGAAATTATATGGACTTCATTGGCGGTAGACAGTCTATCGAAATGGCTCTTTTCAGCTGAGACATTCGGGTGAAAGGTTTCCTGGTAGTGATGGTCATCTGGGCAAAAAAAGAAAAGAAAAGAAATAAATCATTTTGAGAAAGGAAACCTAATCTGATTTTGGGCTTACGTATGGAGTTCATGAATTTTTCCATAGTCTTTGGATTTCGCATGGCATTGGCCAGAATCATGGTTAAATTATTGCCTCGCCTCGCGAATATGAAGTCCATTGCCTGGAGGAGCGGTTCGAATTGGGTGTCATCATAGATGACATCGGCGGCCAGCAGTAAATCGGTTTCAGCAAAGGCGTTCCAATCAAAATCGATCACATTATTCCAATCGAGATGAGCACATTTCGGAGGTTCTTTGGAGATCTTCTCAAAGTTCAGGGCAATATTTTCACGCATGAGTTGAACGCAAGGCTCACTGCCATCGGTGAGCAGAACTTCACCCACTTCCAGGTCACAGAGCTTAAGTAGAATACCGCAAAGGCCTGCTCCGGCGCCCAGCTCAACTATGTTCTTTCTTCTGACCAGGCTGCTGTTTTCCAAGAGGTAATCGGAGAGAGCTAAGGCGGCTTCCCAGGTGCATAGACCGGTGGTGCCCTCGCTGACAAAACAGTTGGATTCTCGCAGGGTTATCGCCACATTATGAGGCTCAGACAGGAGATAGTGTTTGTAGGCATATGACTTTAGCCCATTTTCGGTGGTTATTTTTTGGCCACAGAGACAATTGTAGACATCGTCGTGGATTTCCTCATGGTTTTCGAGTACCTTCAACAAATGCTTGATGAATAACTCTTGGTATTGGCGTCGCACGGGCCAGCTTTGGTTCAATTTATGGCCACAGGTGGCCAATATCAATTCCTCTTGTGCTTCCAAGTCCAAAGGCAGTTCCAGGCTCTGAAAACAACAAAAGTCAGTGGCTGGCTAAAACTGTTGACAGGGTATTTACCTACCGACCAATCCAATTTGTTTACGGGCACACAGGAGAGGAATTGTCGCTGTAGTTTTCTATATTTATCCACTACCATTTTGTCTCAAAATTAACAATATTCATCTACAAATAAAACTGAACACGCGCCCGTTGGCTAAGGAGTTATCGACTCGCAGTTATCGATAACACTGAAAGTGGTAAAAATAAAAAAGTTACAAATAAACGCAAAATGCGATGATAAAAAAACTATTTATACTCTTTAAATTTATTCATTATCAGAACCTTTAAAATTAATATTTAAAAATTAATGGAAGAAGACATAAAAATACTATCGAATACGGTAGCCCTGGTCAGCCCTGATCAGCTGTGCCAAGAAACGCGAATTGTCTTGTGGCTTTTGTGACAAATGCTAAGGGAATTTAAGTAATTGGTAAGAAGATGTCTCAAGAAGATGCTGGCGTGCATCGCTTGGAGGGTACAACTGGCCAGGACACCCGCGGTGGCCTGGTTCTGAAGAAACCAAAAGATGCCACCGGCAGCGGTTTCAAGGCGCCTCAGGCTTCTCTGTTGGGCCTGGACAAATTGGCTGCGCAGCGACGCCTGGAGAAGGAACGCACAGAACGCTTGATCTCCTTCAAAGACAATGAATACGATGATGCAGCTGGTTCAAGCACTCCAGTGACTGGTAATGCCACTCCCTCAAGTGAGTTTGCCTTTAAAAAACCAGACACAAAGACCTTCGAAAAGGTAAGCCGGCAGCTGCGCGAACACAAGGATGAGACGCCGTCTTACACTGGTGGGGTTTCTGAATTGGCCAGGGAGCGTCTCAGAGAGCATATACAGCGGGATCGCCACAAGGGCGGCGGAGTGCGCTACACCACTCGCGATGAATCGTCGTCCGAGTTGACGCGTGATGAACGCGAACGGGAAAGAGAGCGTGATAGACGACGTGATCGTGAGCGAGACAGACAACGTGACAGACGCGATGATCGCCGACACAGAGACAAGGAAGGCCATAGAGATCGAGACCGTCATAAGGACCGCAATAGTTCCCGTGACTGGTCGTCCGATCGCCGCAGTCGCGATCGCTCCATGTCCGTGCGCAGCGTCCATACGCCCCGGGACCCAGGCACACCGGGTCAAGTCATTTCCAACAGCTCATGGGACGATGACGACGGCGACAGCGGCTCCAGCTCGGCACGCAAATCCGACTGGGATTTCCCCACACCCCGAAAAGGAGGTGGCAGTGACTGGTCAGCCCGCAGCAGTGGCAGTAGCAGCGGCATAGGTACTCGACACTCTCGATCTCGCAGGGAACGCGATGATACGCAACGTCCCACGCCAGCCCATCGATATAACCAGTGGGCCCACGATCGCAAACGCAGTGGGGCCACACCCATGACCGAGGATATGGAATCACGTGACTTGTGGGAGGAAGAGCAACGCCGCCTGGACCGCGAGTGGTACAACATAGACGAGGGCTACGACAACGAGAACAATCCCTTTGCCGGTGGCAATTCGGAATATTTCCGCAAACGGGAAGAGCAACTGGAGCATCGCCGCACCAAGCGTCTCAGTGCCCAGCAGAGGCAAAATAATCGCGACAATGAACTCTGGGAGCGAAATCGTATGCTCACATCCGGAGTGGTCACCTCGATCAATGTGAACGACGATTTCGATGAGGAAGCCCTGGAACGAGTCCATCTGTTGGTCCACCACATAATCCCACCGTTCCTGGATGGCCGTATTGTGTTCACCAAACAACCGGAGCCCGTGGTGCCGGTTAAGGATCCCACCTCGGATATGGCCCTGCTGGCCCGTAAGGGCAGCGCCCTAGTGCGCACCTATCGAGAGCAAAAGGAGAGACGAAAGGCCCAGAAAAAGCATTGGGAACTGGGCGGAACCAAGCTGGGCAACATAATGGGAATTGAACGGCCCCAGGATGCTGAGGATGCCAAATTCGATAAAGACAGCGACACTGCCGATTATCGCAAGGATCAGAAGTTTGCCGATCATATGCGCGACCAGGACAAGTGTAGCGGCAAAAGTGAGTTTTCCCGCAAGAAAACCATTGCCGAGCAGCGTAGATTCCTGCCTGTTTTCGCCTCTCGCCAGGAGCTGCTCAATGTCATACGCGAGAATTCGGTGATCATTATCGTGGGCGAGACGGGCAGTGGCAAGACTACCCAATTGACACAATACCTTCACGAGGATGGCTACAGCAAGCTGGGCATGATTGGCTGCACCCAGCCACGTCGTGTGGCAGCCATGTCGGTGGCCAAACGTGTCTCCGATGAAATGGACACTCAACTGGGTAAGTTTTTCTTTTCTCTTGATTTTCGAAAATGGAACAAATTCAAATTTTTCTAAATCACCAGGTGAGGATGTGGGCTATGCCATACGTTTTGAGGACTGCACTTCCGATCGCACAGTCATCAAATATATGACCGATGGTATACTCCTTCGTGAGAGCTTACGTGATCCCGACTTGGATAGTTATGCTGCCATTATTATGGATGAAGCCCACGAACGTTCCCTTTCCACAGATGTGCTCTTCGGTCTGCTGCGTGAGGTGAGTCCAAATGTTTCTCAAATTATTTAAAGCTGAGCAAAACCCGTTGAATTGGCATCTTACCCTTGCAAGGATACGAAACTAGCTCCTGCAATTTTTCTGGTGATCCGAGCAGGTCACTTTCGATAAAAAAAAGAAGCAGACAATTGGGAAATTTTAGTTAGTCCAAAAAATTGTTGATTTATTTGAACTAAGCAAATTGGAACTTGGCCGTTTTAAATGAACGGAACCAAGGAGTTTGTCTCGCGCAATTTGCAAATTTATTTTTTTTTACAAATAAATTTTAATTTGAAACTAAGCAAAACCAATTTAAATGGAACTTTGCCATTGCAAAGGAACGGAACGGAACCTGTTCCTGCATTTCTTCCGCTGAGCCTATTAATTCACTTTTCACTTAAAGGAAGAAGCAGACAATTTGTAAATTTCCATTTTTTTTTTCACAAAAACAAAGAAAAAATAGACCAAAATTTTGTTCTCAATTTGTTTAAAAAGCGAATTGGAGCCCTGCCGTTTCAGAGGAACGGAACCTGTTCCTGCATTTCTTCTCATGAACCTGGCGGTTCTCTTTTAAATTAAAAGAATCAGTCAATTTGATAAAATAAAAAACAGTTTTTAATATATTTTTTTTTTATTGTTGTTGGTAAACTTTATAAAGCATTTATTTGTTTTTGATTTCTTACAAACGTTTTACATTCAATTTGCCAAAATGTCTGCATGTATATAAGTGTATATATGTTTTTTTTTTTTTTTTTGTGGTATAAATATTTATTATTTTTGCATAAATTGCTTAAAAAACTAAAACAAAAAAATCAACTTACTTGGCTAAACTTGACGCGTATATATATATATATATATATATATTTTGTATACTTAAGACTTACATAGATAAATATAAACAAGCAAATATATATATAGTATATTATGTATATTTACTAAACCGACACATACATATATATATTAATTAAATTTTTTTTTTTATCATGTATGCGTCATTTTATATCTAGACAATTAAAGTGTTTTTTTTTATATAGTACAAATACATGCAAATTGCATTAAAATATTTCCCATTAAAAAAAAAAAGAGTAGGACAAAAAAAAAACGAACTAAACAGCCAATAAAATCAAAAAGGAAACAAAAAAAAAAATTGCAGATTTCCTTGGGAGCGCCCAAAAGTATGTCTCAGGAAATGCTAAGCAATATTAAATAATTATTTTTCATATATGTGTGTGTGTGTGTTTGTGTTTGTCCTTAATTTGATACTTTATTAATTAAAACTAAAAAAAAAAATTGAAAAATTTTTCAATAGAGAACAAACAATTAATTAAACAATGAAAAAAAATTCAATAAAAACAAAAAAAAAAAAACAAAAAATATTTAATAAGTCTTTTCGAATTTCACAGTATGTGTGTGTGTTTGTAAAATTATGTGTCTGTCTCTCTTTTTCTCTCTCTCTTGCTTTTTATTTTATTTTTTTTATTTTTCTAACTTGCTTTTATTTTTCGCATAAAAGTTAAAAATGCAATAAGCCAAAATTAGAATCAGAGCCTAAAACAAAAAAAACAAAAAAATTATATATTTTTATGGTGAGATGGAAAATAGTTGTTGACAATGCATGAGTGCTTGTATGCATGTGTATGCATGTGTGTGTGTGTGTGTTTATGTGCTTTTGAAATTTGGTTCTTTTTGCCGTTATTGTCGTTGCCTGGAGCGCGGCTTTGTTCATAAATATATAAATGTTTATATATATATTATTTTTTTTTTTTTTTATATAATATAAATGTTATCATTTAATACTATCGAATAGTAAAACTCACAAGACGCCTGACGCCTGCTCTGAATGGTTTGGGTGGAGGGGGGAAGATTTAGTGTTAGTGTCTCTGTGTGTGTGTATGTGAAGGGTTAAGCAAATTTGCTTGCCATTGATTTGTTCCATTCCATTCGTTCCCCGTTGAGCTTCTTTCTTTCTTCTTTCATTCCTTCATTCTTGGGCTGCTTGAAATATGTACTGTTATTTTTGCGTGTGTGTTTGTGTCTGTGTGAGTGATATTTTTCTTTTCAGAGAGAGAATTAAAGAGCAGGCGTCTATTTCTATTAAAAATAATAGCAATTTCAAAAAAAAAAAAAGCTCTGCTCTTTTTGCCATTATGTTTTAAGGAAATTAATAATTTTCTTTCTTCTTTTTTTTTTGGTTTTATTTTATGCTAACTAACAAACAAACAACCTTAGTTACTTTGAGTGGGAGTAGCATTTTTGTCTATTATTGAGCACCAGCAACATGCCCGCATTCATGCCAACGCTCCATTTCACGCATTCCGACATCTGTAAATAAATTACTTTGAGATTTTCAAATTGCATTTTGGGGGGGGATGACAAATGATATAGGTGAGAATTAGGTGAGGATATGACAAAAGGAATAACCGGGGCATAATAATAAGGACACAAAAAATTTAACTTAAATTGAATGAGTTTTTTTTTTTTTTGTTTTGCTTGTTGGCCCACAAATTCCGTTAAACAAAAAAATTTATATATATATATATAGTATATAATAATATTTTCAGTCGAAAAATTTGATAACTGTAAAACGGTGTTAGATTCGGGTTTTAGTCCAATGTAGTTGTGTGTGTGTGTGTGTGTGTAATACTTTTCTCGTGTATTTATTAATTTTTCTTTCTTTCTTTCTTTGTCGTCACTTTTTTTTTTTGCTTGCTTTTGTTCTTTTTTGGTTTTTGCTTTTATTTTTTTTATTTTTTATTAATTGATCAGATGCAGCAAGACGTGATTAGCACTGGTGGTTACCTGTCTCTTACGTATATCCTGCTGACGGCTGCCATATCGGCACCAATAGACAAAATGCTTATTATTATTCCACAGACTCTGTTTGGCTTTGCGTGCTAGCGACACCTGTCGGCAAAAATTAAAAGTTAAAATTTAAATTTTTGTTAGAAAAAAGAGAAGGGTTGCATTTACCTGATTTCGTATGTCCTTTTCATTGTGGGGCATTTTCTCTTTGTCGGCAAAATTATTAATACGCAATTCCCAGCCGTGACTCCAGATATCGGCCAAGGACATTTTGATCAGTTTATATGTTCCATTCTCACGTATTTTCACAGAAAATATCTCAATGGTTTCGGGTTTTGGTTTATTATCTGCAAATAGCAAAAAAAAAAATATATACTTTTGTTTCGACTGTACTTTTATTTTTTTTTTTTACTCTTGCATAATTGTTGTTGTTGTTGTTTTTGGTTTTAATTAATTAACATTGCCTAATAATTCACACATATTTATTTGTTTTCTCCTTTCTTTCTAATTGTTTGTCTGCTTCTTTTTATTTCTGTGCTATTTGAGAGCTTGCGGGAATTATTATCTGCCATGCGCAACTAATTTGCACGCATTAAAAAAAAAAAACAACAACAAAAAAAAAAATGTTTTTTTGATGCGCGGGTGACTCGTTGCTGCATTATAATTTTCTGCTTCTTCTTCTTCTTTGTTTCGTTATTATTATTTTTTTTGTAATTATTTTTTTATTACGTTAGGTTTCCTTGATCTTATGTCAGAGCTGTCAACTTGGGCAAAAATAAATCAAAATTGAGTAAGAAAGAAAGCTTTGTGCTCAAAATCGATTTACATACTAAATTGCTTAGCGTGCTGGCAAGACCCCCCCCCCCCTTTCCTACTCCCCCTCCCCCTTTTAATATAGTTAGGAGGCGTGCGAAATCGATGTCTGACTAAGTAACCGGACTGTCTTATCTGGTTATTTCATCATTTCATTCTTTTGTTGATTCAAATCTTTTGGATTTCTTTGGGTTTTGTAATATTTTTTATTGCTTTTATTTATTTATTTATTATAAATGAAATGCAATGATTTCAATGACAGGCCTGACGTCATTGTCTAGCCGGACAAATAGAGTACAGTACCGTTCAATTATTATAAAAATTTCTGCTTCTTCTTCTTCTTGTGTTTTTTTTTTCTACATTTAAATTGACCTCGAATTAATTAAATCAAATGCATTTTTTTTTTTCTAAATAAAACAAAAAAGATTTTTTTTTTTGAAAAAAAAAAAAAATTGAATTAAACAAGGATTGCCTGAATTGATTAACAGATGGGCAACGCCATCAAAGCTTTGCATTCCAATTCACATACACACACACAGACAAGTTACACCCACGCAATTAAGTACCGATATTCCAACAACAACAACACCACCCCCACCTTCTCTTTCAATCATTCAGCCCAACCAAGTGGTGGGTTATTGGCCGAACGAGATGCAACAGACACGCGTATGTGTCTCTGTCTGACTTTGATGGGTGAGTGTGGTGAATAAAATACAAAAAAAAAAAAAAAAAAAGAAGAGAGCTTTGCTGCTGCCTGGCACAAGATAAGCTAGTTGAGTTCACCACACGCAAACACACACACACACACATACAGACAGAGGAGAGCAAACAAAAAAGTTGCATGCGTGACTCAAGGCACATGATGATAAAAACGAAACGAAAAAGAAGCAAACAAAATAATAATAAATAATAAATAAAAAATTAAATCGACGCTTCTGAATTGTTTGAACCTTTTGATACTCTTTTTCTCTTTTGCTTTTTTCTTTCTTTGCCCAAACAATTTCAACACACAAGCAAGCGCGCATAATGGAAACACACTTAAGAATATTCTGGATTGTTTTGTGTTGCCGCAACATTGTGAATGGTCATGTTTTTCTTTGGCAGACACAAAACGAAAAAAGTGAAAAAGAATTTATTATTTTTGTTGATTCCCTTTTGCTATTCTGATTAGATAAAAGTATAAATTGTGTTTCTCATTTTTTGATGGCGTCAAAGTTTTTGCTGATAATTTCAAAGGCAAAAAAAAAAGCAGAAAAAAAAGAATAATTTTGCGCTTACCTTTGGCCACCTTGCATAGAACAATGCCAAACCATGACGTCACCGGCGTCTCATTCTCATCTTGGGCCTCGAGGAAGCTAATGCTGCTGCTGCCATTACGGGGTATGAGCAGAACGGGGGCCAAGGGCAAGGGTTGGCAGTCAATGTCCAGGGAATCGGCATCGCCGCCAGAAGCGGCAGCAGCAGCAGCGGCGGCAGCAGCCGCAGCAGCTGCCTCGGCGGCAGCACTGCTGCGCACCTCCACAATGAAACCGCATTCGACGACGGCGCAGAAAATGCGCTGCTCGTCCGCCTTAAACCATTTGGATTCGCGTAGCTTTTGGACGGCCACACTGCTGCCAAAGGTGGTACCAATGGGGCCGGCACCACCGGTTTTGTGCAGCAAGGCCGGTGGCCAATTTGAGGTGGGTGAGGAGGGGGCCGATTGCGAGATGATACTGCTGCTGCCGCTGCTGCTTGTGGTGGTGGTGGTGGTGGCGTTGTTAGAGGAGGCGGCGGCGGCGTTGCTGTTCTTTGTCGTTGTCGTTTGGTTGTTGTGGCCCTGCAGGGGCCACCATTTCAGGGAGCTGACAAAACTGTTTGATCGGTTCATAATAGGCGTCAACTTCTCTATTATTATTGTTGTTGTTTTTTTTTTTTTTTTTGTCTTTGACGGTGGGCAGGGGGAGGGGCTAGAGAGGTGGGGATTGCACTTTGATGTTGTTTTTGTTGATTTTGTCTGCACGCGCGCACTGCGCGGTAACTTTCACTAAATTCACTTTTTTTTCTCGCTCTCTATTCCTCCTCTCTTTGGATTTTTCTTGTCTTTTTTGTTTTTGTTTTTCTTTTGTTTTTGTTGTGTGTGTGTGTTTTTGAAAATATTTCAAGTCTTCTTATCGTGGCGGCTGTCTGCCTGCTTGCTCTCTCGCTCACACACACACGCACTTTGCGTCAAAATGTAAATAACGGTAAAGAAAACACTGCAGCGGCGCTGCAATTCCCAATGTTTTGGTTCTTTCTTTCTTATTTTACTAATTTTTTTCTTTTTTATTATTTATGACAATTTCAATAATTTTCACTTGACACGCATACAGCCCAAAAAAGCCAACCACCAATCAGCGTACGAAAATTATTAACTCTTGTCTGGTCTTTTTTTTTTTAAATAAATTAAACTTTTTTTTATTTATTATTATTTTTTGAGAGCACGTTCCCAATGTTATTGTTTAGCTTTAGTTTCAATGAAAAAAAAAAAAATGCAGAAAAACAATTTTTTGCTAAATATTTTTGATGTTGGCGTTTTTATTTGTCGTCTTTTTTTCTGGCTTCTTGGCTTCTTGTGTATTTCGACCGCTGCTACGAAATTCCCAATCCAACTGCATCGACGTCACAAACCGTTTGAATTTACCGAAATTTTTACACGTCAAAAAACTCCCGCAAGTTTCACGAACGAAAGAAACTCCGCGAGTCACTTTCAAAAAAATAAATAAAATTATTCGCTCTTTTGGCTGATAACGCGGCCACTTTTGAAATTTAACTGAAAATTCAGAGAGCAAAGCAAATGCCGCCAACATGTGTGGAAGCCGTGAATTTTAGCGAGAGAAAAGTTTTAGCCAGAAAATTTTAACATTTCTGTGCTCTATGTTAATTCACTGTTATTGCACTGTTCATCAGCTCAATTTGCTCTCACAAAATCTGTATGGCTGTTATTCCCTATGTTATTGCACTGTTAATCAGCACAAGAGCGGCTCTCACAAAATCTTTACGGCTAGAAAAGCTGTTTTCGACGCTCGCCGCGAGAGAGAGTGAAAAAAGCTGAAAATGTCTAGAAAAAAAAGCTGAAATTCCTTGAGTTTAAGCCCAAGAGGAGCTTATAGGAGAAAGAGAGGGTCCAATCGGTGCAACTAAGAGGGAAGAGAAGTTCGAAAATTTACCAAACTCGAATTTGAATGGCCATGTTTTTCGAGCTCGAAGGCGAGATAGAGAGAGAGAGTGAGCAAAATGCTGAATATGCTAAAAAGGCTGAAATATGCTAAAATTGATAAAAGTGCCAAGAAACTCGAAATTTTTATTTATTTATTTATTTTTCTTTACTTAAAAGCAAACCGTTCTTATACTCTTTTTACTTTCGAGTTAAGGGCATATTAAGTTTGTGGAAATGTTTGTCAATAAGTAGACAGAAGAGTATGTCCCATCAGATCCTTATAAAGGTTGGCCGACTCGACAGCAACCCTAAGTCTGCCACTTTGTTTAACTTTTGTAAGCCAAGCTTAAATTGCAGGCACCGCGTTGGCGATGTCTAAAAATAGACTGAAAGATAAACCCGCCACAAAATACGAGTTTACTTATTGATTCATTGACTTGATAATAGCTAATCGATAGTTCGTCACGAATCCAAAATAGCGAATATGTCAGAGTCAGAATTTATGGCTTTAATTCGATCAAGCTTATATTTAGATTTGGGTTCGGAATAAAAGTCATAATAGTATCAAATAGAGAAAACATTTTGTAGGTCCTAAGTCTTTTGGTTTCAACAAGTTATATATATCTATATATGTATATAGGTCTTGTGGGATCTACTAAAGCATATCAGAACTTCCAGAAATCGGATATGCCTATATCACATAGCTACCATAATACTGTTATAACCTAAGACATAAATGGCTTTCCGGTAGTCTTAGGAATATCAAAATCGATTGCTATATAATATAGCCCCCATAGGTCGAATCCTTCGAAACTAGGCTCTCATGTTCCCTAAAATATTTCATATGCTAGCCGGATTTAGTTCACGCTGAACCAGTTCACGACCCACTCTCTTTCTCTCTCTCTAAGTAAAGAGTATCCCGTATTCGGTTGAACGCTTCTTTGTCTCTCGTCTTTTGCATTGATATTCCATTCCATTTATTGTTTTAATTGTTCATGTCGATTTTTATGGTCGACGCTTTGCCGGCTCTATAAATTCCACTCAAGTGCTTGATTGATACGGTTCCTCTGTTTTGGTGTGACCTTCTTAATGTACAGTTATATTATTGCCCTTCACAACATCTTGCATGCAATGGATTTTTCTGAGCTTAACGAAAAGCTTTTCTTCTTCTTCGTCTTCTTCTTCTTCTTTTAGGTTGAACCCAAGGAATCTTTTTTGTGGTTTCACTCAATTGTGCATGTGCATGTGTGTGTGTGTGTGTGTATGGAATAATGTGTTCTCTTTATTATTTATATGCTAATTGTATGTCAGAGTTCCGGTTACTTGTCAAATATCATCAATTATTCTCTGACCCATTAAGATTTTATTTTTAACTAGGCCAAAGCAACGTCAACATTGCTTGATTTGTTGTTGTTGTTTTTTTTTTAATAGGTTACTCTTTTTTATCAAACCTAGTTTATGATTGACCAAGAAAATTTTGTGACTGAAATTATTGAGTTAGATCTTTTCCTTGGAAGTTTTTATATAATTCGGAAATTTTTCGAATTAAAAAAAAGAGAAAAAATTTCTTATGTCTAACGAAAAAGTGTATACAATCTTCTGGGCATTGGAGGGTGGGTTTGGTAGGCGATTTGCTTTGTGTTCTTTGCTTTGTGGCTTTTTCAGTTATACAAACGAGTAAGTTTTTTTTAGTAACGTCGCATTTAGACTTGTCTAAAAATAGCCAAACCAACTTGTTGTTTATTCATGTTATGTTGTTTTTGTTGTTGTTGTTGTTGTTGAATTGAATTATTTCTCCATATCTATTTATGTATAGCTTTGACCTTGCAAGTATAGTGTCTGCCTGAATGTATACGTGTATGTATGTGTGTGTGTATGTGTGTTTAGCTCTGCGAGCGCAGCTTGTCTTGCAGAATAAAAGAAAGAATGAAAGAAAGGATTGAAAACCGTTAATCCAAAGCGAGTGGCTCTGCTCAAGCCTGATCTCTCTCTCTCTCTCTCTTGCTTGCTCTCAGCTTGTCTACTTCTTGCTAGTTCGCTCACTCGCTAGGTGGCTCTCTTTTCGTGTTGTTTTGCTCTTGTTGCGCAATCAAATTGCAAGCCGATAAAGCAAACAAACGAAGTGTAGGTCAGTGTCCAAAGCGACCAGGCGGCATTTTGCTTTTATCGCGCCTTCTCCCACGTCCGCCCAACTAAATAAATACAAAATTTTTCAGTTTTTTTTTTTTCTGAGACCAAAAAAGTTTTTTCTTCTTTTGTCTCTCTCTCTCTCTCGCTCACTCTCTTTGTGTGGGTTGACTCAGTGTTCTTGCGAAGAGAAAGAGAAAACCACCTGTATTTGTTTATGAAAACAACATTTCAATTCATTTTATTTTAATTTTTTTTTATTTCAACTCATTTTTCACGTGGCTATTAAAACCAATTTCTATACTTATTTTCAAATGCAAATTCATACAGGGTCTTTCAATTAACCAGTCATGTGTGTAGATGTGTGTGTGTGTGTGTGTGAGTCTAGCGTAAGGTTTTAATTTAAATATATTTAAAATTAAGCCAGCCGTATTTGTCGATATGACAAATTATATATCAAAGGAAATTCGAAAGCTTCTGTATGGCTTAAGAGGAATCAATTAAGTCTTTTCATTCCGTAAATATCAGATAAAATGTGAAAGAGTTGGTCGGTCAGACATAACCAGTTCCTATCCATTGTCATTTTGAAACTTGACTTTACTTGACTTGACTGTCTCGATAAGTTAACAAAAGATTATCTTCACTTGTCTAATGAGCAGATAAAGCCATACTTATGAATCGGTTGAATTCTATATAGTTTCATGACGAGTTTATTGGATCTCATCACATTTCTTCTTTCTTTGTTTGAATTGTCCGACTGACTCATCATAGTAGAGATAACTCTTTTACAATTTCACAAATTTTATATTCTTTATTGTAACGGTAAAAATATGGTAAAAAAAAAAGAACGAAAAAGAAAAAAAAATGAAATTCCCATATTAAACCAAATCGATAAGCAGCAATTTTCCAGTACTTTTCATCGTCTCTGGCTTTGTTTATCTTTTCTGCTTGTTGTGCCTTCTCTTTATTATCAACGTCACCAGGGCAAAGGGGAGGGGGGAGGCAGACATATCCGCGTCATGTGCTTTGAAAGCTATTTTTAGATAATCATAAAACTCTCGTAAAATATGTGCAAATAAATTCAACAAGAATGACAACACAAAATACGCGAGAAGGAAAAAAAAAGAAAAATTTAAATAAAAATGTAAATCAAAAGAATAAAAAAAAGAAGGAATTTTTTTTTCGGCAAGACAAGACTTCTTTTTGGCAGTTTGTTTGCACATGGCGGAAGAAAAAAGAAGAAGAAGAAGAAGATTTTTGAGGAATTTCTGTGCCCTTTCCAGTTTAGTCTAGAAAAAAGTTCACGGCTTACAGGTGAGCTTAACTGATCAATTAAAAAAAAAAAAAAAAAAAAAAAAATGGTCTGCCTTAAATTTTGCAAAACAAAAATAACTCTCTGCTTGAGCGCAACTCTGCGCTCACACACACACAAACACACACACAAACATGAACAAGTTCGTTTCATTTTTTCTTCTTCTTCTTCTTTGCATACTCATTCAGTATATTCACCTTCGGCAGCTCGTAACTTGTTTGCGGTCCATTGTTGGGCTGCTTACACACACACACACACATTCACACGAATGCCTATGTATTTGTTTTTTTTTTGCGTGGACTGCAAATGTGCGGATAAAAACAGAAAAAAAATAAAGAAGCAGAAAATATTGACAATGCCGCCCGCCGTTTTGCGTGTGTAAAAAAAAAAAAAAATGTCTTTCTCTGTTTTCTGCGAGTGCAAAAAAATCATAATTATAATTTATTTCACACCTTTTGTCTTGGTCATTTTGACAAATTAGAAGAGCCCTCCCCTTTGCACTCTTCGCAAAAGAAAAAGAGTATCAAATTGCCTAAAGAAACAAAAAAAAACAGAATTTTATTTTTATTTTTAATTTGTTTTTGTTCAACATTTTTCTGTGTCTCTGTTTGTGTGTGTGTGTGTGTGTGTGTGTGTTCAGCCCACACGAGTCTCTCTATGACCGAAATGCCTTTTAGTTCGATGCGAAAATAACTTGCATCGTTTTTTTCTGTTTTCTGTTGTTTTGCATAAATTTTTATTTATTTATTTTTTTTTTTTTGGCAATTTTGTTTTGTTATTCTCATTTGTTTTTTGCGGCTTTTTGTGTTTACATCTTTTGTTTCGTATCGTATGTTGTTTTTGTTCTCTCTCTCTCTTCTTTTTCTTCGTTTAGTTTATTTCATTTTTTTTATTGCCTTTTGTGTGTGTGTGTGTGTGTGGGTGTGTGTGTTTATGGTAGGACACACCTCTAAAACAGATGCAAACTCACCACACAGGCCAAGTCGTTGGCTCTCCCATTTCGAGGCGAGGTGAAAAGCTAAGGCGGCCCCCCGCCTCCTCTTCCTCCTCCTCCTCCTCAGCCATTGGCACTCCTCTTGATTACAGTCAACGTCTGCCCTGTCATTATAATGCCTTTTAATATTATTAAAGCATTGACATGCACTCCCAGACATTTGCCTGTCCATTTCAGTTCATCAGACTGGCTCCCTCTCCCTCTTCCTTCCCCTACCCCTGGCTTAATTGTTCACAAAAAAAAAAAAAAAATTATATACCTTTTTTGTTTTATCCATCAATATCGAAAGCATAGATAAAAATAAAATAAAAATATATATCGCCTTGACTAGTCATTGTCAACGGCGCCAGGAACCGCCTCCGAGTCGCGTCTCCGTGACTCTTTTTGGTCAAGTGCATTTCCAACATTGCCTGAATAATTCAGAAAACAAAAAATATTTCACTTAATTTGTTGTTGTTGTTTTTATCATTTCAAATATTTAGCTAAAAATTGATGGGGAAATCGTCCGCCCTTTTTGGTGCAAATGCAACAAATTCCACGTTTCATTTAAACCAAAACAAATTGTAAAATATTCATTTTAGTTTTCTTTCCCACTTTTTCCCCTTCTTCTTCTTCTTCTTTTTTTGCATTTTTAATTGAATTTAATTTTATGCCAGAAAATTTGCAGCCACATTTCATTTGGCTTGATGTTTGCCTATTTCTTTTGATGCTCTTTTTCGGAAGAAGAAGAAGAATCTGATTCTGATTCGAGCCAAAAAGGACTCGATCCATTTGGATCACAGAACCAAATTGGTTCTAGGGTTATCTCTGATATTTATTGATATAACTTCTTTAACTGAAATACTTGGAATGATTGATTTGAGACGGAAGTGTGTACCTAGTTTCAGCTGGATCTGACTCATCAGACTTATAAGTCCAAATCGGTTTGGCGGATTTCCCCAGAATTTATTGACCGAAATCAATTAAATTTTGGAGTTAGTTTAAATCCCTACAGATATATACAAGTACCTTGTTTCACTTTGATCGAACTACTATATCCATATAGAAGTCCAAATCGGTTTGGCGGATTTCCCCAGAATTTATTAACCAAAGTCCTTTTAATTTCTGATCTAATTTAAATATATTTAGATATATATAAGTACCGGGCTTTACTTTGATCGACCTACTATATCATATCAGCTGTCATAGAAGCCTAAATAGGTTTTTGGGGAAATTCCCGTTATCTATCAAGCGATTTATTTGATATATTGACATAGAGATACACTTACGTACCGGGTTTCACTTAGATACGTTCATTTTATCATAGAGCTGTGATCTTAGTCGAAATCGGTCTAAGGCATAAATCCAGCTTATATTGATCGATCTCGTTTATGTTGGATATCTGGGTTAAATACATAGAGACACACTTGTGCCCCGATTTTCAACTAGATCGAATTTCTATATCACATAAAACCAGATCGGATTACGTTGGTTCCTCAATTCGAAACTGATTACGATTTTGTTTAGGACCCAAAACTATATATCTTTGCCTTGATCTCAAGAATCTTAGCTGAGCCCCCTCAAAAAGAGTATGCAAGTCTCTGTCATCTGCTCAGTTGCCTCATTGCATGGTCGAATGCCTACAAAAAATTGAAAATAGTATTTTTTTTTTCTTAAGTTTTTTTTTTTTTTTTTTGGTTCCCCTATAAAATTTACTGTTTGTTATTTTGCAAATTTTCGCCTTGAGTAATTTATATTTATTTTTATTTTTTTTTTTTGTTCAGATTTAAAATTGTTGTCTATTTTTTTTATGATTTAACAAATTCTCACAGAAAATAAAATTGGCAAAAGTCCAAAACAAAATCAAGCATTTTCCATTTTCAAAAAGAGACGAAATTTTCATATATAAAAAAAATTCCGACTTGATAATTTCCTGTTCAATCCTGTTATCAGAGCCCATAAAAAAAAATACTACAAAGAAAAAAAGATTTCACAAATTTCTTAAAAACTTTTCTCATAACAAGGTCGGGCCTTTCATACTATATTGCCATATATATATATATGTATATATATCAGATAATTTAAACGCCACCAACTTGCTAATCAGAATGGGCTCGTCATGTGGTCAAAAAAAAAAATGTTTGAATTTAGTTTATCAGTTGAAAGATTAAATCAAGTGCAAGTTTTCTTTGCGATTGTGAATAATTTTTAATGGGGACTACTTAGTCATGGCCGATCCGTTCAAAGATTCTTTCGAACCCACGAAACTTTTTTTTTAACTCAAATTTTTTTTTGTCGAAATCAACTAATCAATTGGCGTAATTAATTGCCCGAATTATACGAAAGGCCTCTTAGTCAAAGACTTATCAATATCTGACAAATAAGTTGGAATTTTAGTTACGAAGTGACAAAGCCCCTTTCCCAGGCATAAATCAAGTTTATAAGTTTTTGAATCATTGAAACATTGAAACTCTATGATTAAGTGGGTGTAACAAGCTGAAACTTGGGGCCCTCTCAGTCTCAACATTTTTCCAGATTAGTCTGGAGATATTTTAGGTATTATTATTAGGCAGTTTTATTTATGATTTCAGCTGTCAGACCCAGTACATTTAACCAATAAATCAATAAATCGCTGGATATATAGGCAAATTCGATAAGGCTCCAACTTAAGATTAAAATGTTCTGATCAAAATCAAACTCTATATCTAGATGAAATTATAGATAAGATTTGTTTCGGATAGGCCTAAAAATTCTGAAAATTCTAAAACCGATTTAGACTAGAGGCCTATAGTATTTTGAACTCATCCTTGGTTATAGATTTTCTCGTACAATCCAGCTGAAACTTGCCACTGATTAAGTCTTTCAGATCTTTAATTCCACCAAGATATTTTTAACTCATCCTCTCGTACAATCCAGCTGAAACTTGGCACATATATTTGCCACTGATTAAGTCTTTCAGATCTTTAATTTCACCAAGATATCTGAAAAGGCCCCGTAGATATACCCAAATACCCGAAAAGAGAAAAGTGAGAGCGCCTTTGGCTTTGACGTCACTTGTTGCTCTCCGACTTATCGAAAGAAAAAAAAGAAAAAGAACAAAACAGCCTTTAATATTTTCCTCTGCCCTTTTGTCTCTTTCTCCGCTTTTCTCTTTGGCTTTGTTTTCTGGAATTTTATTGCGGTTCCGTTATCGCATTGCCCCCAATGTAGCTAAATGCTATATAATTCAATCATAAGTTTATAAAACTTATATCTGCCCTGTCACTTGTTGTTGTTGTTGTTGTTGTACTTGAAGGTGAGGGAAGAGCATATAAAGCTCTTGGCAATAGAAAGATAAGACCCCGATCCAAGTTGGGTACAACAGAAACAAATAATAATTGATTCTGCTTCAATATGGCCAAGTGGATTTTGAATAGGTACTGCGCAATTTGCCACTGCCACAGCAAATTGGTATAGACACTCAATGGGTCGGGAGGGACGGGAGGGGCGGAAGGGGTCTGGTATAAATTGCACTAACAGAATGGTTTAACTTGGTTGAAAGGAAGGAAATGAAAATGCAACGAAGCCAACGACCAGCAGACACGCACAGGGTCAGCTGGCTGGCTGGCTGGCTCGGCTGCCTCAACAGCAGCTGAGGAGGAGGGGGGTGGGCGGGGTGTGTGTATGTGTATGGCTGATTTGTGCGTACGTGTGGCAAGTCATGTCCCACCATCAACTCGGGCCAGGCCAAAAACCACCACCGGAATAGTCAACCTTCCCTCTCTCTCTCTCTCTCTTTCTCTCTCTCTTCCTCAGAGTCTTTCAAGTGTGGTGAGTTTCTGGGGCAGAAGTGGTGGGGGGGTTCGGGGTGGGCCAGGACTTGTGGTGGCGGCAACGCCTTGACCCACTGCTGGTCAACGACTGCCAAAAGCCCAGCCGAATTGAGGTCAGCCCAGACCACTCGAACCTTTTCCTTTTTTTTTTGTTGACCTGCTCAACCGGAAAATTCTTGTAAATCCTTTCGAAAATTTCCTCCCAAAAAGCTTTTTCCAAATTTTTTTTCAGAAATTTTCAATTTTTCTTTTTTTTTTTTTAATTTTTAGATTGTGGCCCGACGACATGATCTGAAATTGATAGTCACCTCGGCCACCATGGACTCGTCCAAGTTTGCCACTTTCTTTGGCAATGTGCCCACGTTTACCATACCGGGTCGGACCTTTCCGGTGGACGTGATGTTCAGCAAGAATACCTGTGAGGATTATGTGGAATCGGCGGTGAAGCAGGCCCTCCAGGTCCATCTGACACCCAACGAGGGTGATATGCTCATCTTTATGCCCGGTCAGGAGGATATCGAGGTGACCTGTGAGGTTCTGGAAGAGCGTCTGGCCGAGATTGACAATGCCCCGGAGCTGAGTATTTTGCCAATTTATTCGCAGCTGCCTTCGGATTTGCAGGCAAAGATTTTCCAGAAATCCCCGCATGGCATTCGGAAATGCGTTGTGGCCACCAATATAGCCGAGACCTCGCTGACCGTGGACGGCATTATCTATGTGATCGATTCGGGCTATTGCAAGCTGAAGGTCTACAATCCTAGGATCGGTATGGATGCCCTGCAGATCTATCCGATATCGCAGGCCAATGCCAATCAGAGATCGGGTCGTGCCGGACGTACGGGTCCGGGCCAGGCCTTCAGGCTGTATACCCAGCGTCAGTATAAGGATGAGTTGCTGCCGCTGACCGTGCCCGAGATTCAGAGGACCAATCTGGCCAATACGGTGTTGCTGCTGAAATCGCTGGGCGTGGTGGACTTGCTGCAGTTCCATTTCATGGATCCGCCGCCGCAGGACAATATACTCAACTCGCTGTACCAGCTGTGGATATTGGGTGCCCTGGATCATACCGGTGGACTGACTACTTTGGGCAGGCAAATGGCCGAGTTTCCTTTGGATCCACCGCAGTGCCAGATGCTGATTGTGGCCTGCCAGATGGAGTGCAGTGCGGAGGTCTTGATAATTGTGTCGATGCTGTCGGTGCCGTCGATTTTCTATCGGCCCAAGGGTAGGGAGGATGAGGCCGATGGTGTGCGTGAAAAGTTCCAGGTGCCCGAATCGGATCATCTCACCTACCTTAATGTCTACCAGCAGTGGAAGCAAAACAAGTAAGTCCATTAGATTGAGTCCTTTGGGAGAGGCGTAATTAACTAATGCCAGCTTTGTTCTGTTTACAGTTATAGTGCATCTTGGTGTAATGAGCATTTTATCCATATCAAGGCTATGCGCAAGGTGCGCGAAGTGCGACAGCAGCTCAAGGATATTATGACACAGCAGAAGATGAGTGTAAAGTCTTGCGGCACCGACTGGGACGTTGTGCGCAAATGCATCTGTTCGGCGTATTTCTATCAGGCGGCACGTCTCAAGGGCATCGGGGAGTATGTGAATTTGCGTACGGGCATGCCCTGCCATTTGCATCCCACGTCGGCCTTGTATGGCCTGGGCACCACCCCGGACTATGTGGTCTACCATGAGCTGATTATGACGGCCAAAGAGTATATGCAGTGTGCCACGGCTGTGGATGGCTATTGGCTGGCCGAGCTGGGTCCCATGTTCTTTTCGGTTAAAGAGTCGGGGCGTAGTGGTCGGGAGAAGAAGAAACAGGCGGCCGAGCATCGCAAGGAAATGGAAGAGCAAATGTTGCAGGCCCAGCAGGAAATGGAGGATAAGAAATTGCAGGCAGCCCAGCGAGAAGAGCAGCTGGCCTCAAGACAGGAGATTGCCACGCCCGGCAATGCCACGCCGCGGCGTACACCGGCGCGTATTGGCCTCTAAATTAAGATCAAATCAGATTATGTTTAGTAAAGTTTAAAGTTCTGAAATGTAAACCCGTTTTTTTTTCGTATTAAAAGAGCATTTCGATTTTTTCTTAAATTCAAATAAAACGTTTTCTTTACAGGGCTGCCACTTGGGGCTGCCAACTGTCTGCGCAAACAGAATTTTCGATTGCCTGCCACTCTGTTCGATAAGCATGTCATTCGATCTCATTCACTTGTGAAATTTTTTCAAAGCACCATCGATAGCGACAAAAAACAATCGAAAGTGGCTCCAAACGGTAAAAATTCGATACCTCGATAGTACCAATAGGTTTCCCAGCCCTAGTCCCAATAAGTCTCATTCACAGCACCATCGATAGCGACAAAAAACTATCGAAAGTAGCTCCAAACGGTAAACATTCGATACCTCGATAGTGCCAATAGGTTTCCCAGCCCTAGTCCCAATAAGTCTCATTCACAGCACCATCGATAGCGACAAAAAACTATCGAAAGTAGCTCCAAACGGTAAACATTCGATACCTCGATAGTGCCAATAGGTTTCCCAGCCCTAGTCCCAATAAGTCTCATTCACTTGAGAAAAACGAAGCAAAGCAGTTTGAAAACTGAATATTTTCTAATTCAAAAAAAAAAGATACAATAATTTAAGAAAATGGTACGACGCGGACGTTCTGCTAGCCCACCACCATCAACCAGACGGTAAGCGAATATAATTCAATTTCCATGGAGCTTTCCAGAAGCCCTTTAAGATTCTTTTGCTTTGCAAATAAACAACAACAACGTAATCCGATTCGTACTTACGTAACCTAAAAAGTAAACGACGTAAACGCGGATGCACGCTGTACCAAAGTCCAAATCTCGTAAAATAATAATTCCTTTGATATTTTCCAAACCTTGCAGCAGCGCTCCAGCGCACGCACCCACACCAAATGTACCGGCACGTGCGGCTGCTCCGCCACCACCACCAGCCCCAGTGGCCGCACCACCCAGTGCAGTCGGCATGCCCCAGCAGCCATCGATGTTCCAGCAAATGGCTGCCACCGCTGGGGGTGTGGCTGTCGGCTCGGCAATTGGACACACCGTGGGACACGGCCTAACATCTCTCTTCAGCGGCTCCGGCGACAAGGAGGCAGCAGCAGCCCAACCAGCTGCCCCAGCTCCAGCCCAACAGCAGTACTACGCCCAGCCAGCTCAGGCGAATGAGCCACAAGGTGCTTGCGCCTGGGAGATCAAACAGTTCCTACAATGTGCCCAAGGCCAATCTGACCTTTCACTCTGCGAGGGCTTCAATGAGGCCCTGCGGCAATGCAAGCAGCAACATCATCTGCAATAAGCTCTCACACCTAAGTCTCCTCCAGCCCCACTCCAAACGATGAGAAAGCCGGAAATTACAACCGTAGCAAAAAATATTTAGTGCAAAGCAAACAACAACAGCAACACCATTAAAATTCAAACCTTTAACCAAATTCCTAAAATATTGAGCTAAAGTTGTTATTTTTTTTTAAATTGTTTTTTCTCTTTGTTTAGTGTAACCAATTTAATTTAGTGAAAAAAAAATGTTATAAAAAAAAAATTATCAAATTATAAAATATTGGCAGCTGATGTCCAACAAAAACAAAAAAATTAGATCAGTTGGCATCGCTGTCCAAAAAAAGAACAAAACTCTAACGGTGTTTTCAATGAATACAACCAAGGAGGGGTAAAGGAGGCACGGGAAATGTTCTAGAACAAAATTATGGGCATTGCGCATTTGGGGACAATTTCATAAGTTGAGACAATAATTTCTTCTTCTTCATGTTGTTGTTTTGTTTTTGTTTACTTCATGCTATTGCATCTCGCGTGAGCAAGAATGACTTTGCAGTTTTTGTTTTGTTATTTTTAGGGCATTCTAAAAATAAAGCCCTTGATTCATTGTTTTGATTGCTCCATTCTGCGAAATGCGGCATATGCAATGTTAAATTGTTTTTGTGAAATTCAATTGATTAGATTAAATTATGCTGCGACACTTGTGATACTCTTTTTGAAGAAAAGATAAATCGACTTTCTTTTCTTTGAAAAAAAGAAAACGCAAATGAATTGTTTTAATTTTTATTAATTTTGAAGACTAGGAATTTTGTGTGATGTTCTGTGAATGCCTTAGGGTTTAAGTGTATTTGTAAATTCAGTAGTTTAACAGCAAGTCAGGTAGGTAAGTTCGATCCGGTTAAGTGTATTCGCGAATTGAGTAGTTTAACGTTTGATCAGGGAATTAGTGGCAGCAAGTCAGGTAGATAAGTTCGATCTGGTTATTTAGAGTAAGGCTATTTAGTCCACATCATAAAAGGATGGACTCCCTTTCTGGAGACGTTGCAGCCGCTCAGACATTGTCTCGCCGTTTGAATCAGTCTGGTTGGAAAAGTTCGGAAAAGATGTCATAGCTTTCAAATTGGTAAGGGCTTTGCTGCGACGAAGATCTGCTCCATTTTGTGGAGTTCTCTCGTTCATTTCTTGATCTGTAATTCCAGTTTTGTTTGACTTGTTAAAATGTTGAGACTTCAACCAGCCGCGTCGTATGGGATCCTGTGCGATCACCTGAGAGATTGGCGAGTTTTTCTTTATCTTTATTTTCTGGGTATCATTGGCCTGTGGCTCTGTAAAGAGATCCGCCAAGTGTTCTTTCAAAAACTTGTTAGTCTCTTTGTCAATATCCTTCTTTGGCACAGCTGTTTTGTCCTTGGCAGTAGGCGCCGCCACCGATGCGTTTGCAGCTATTGGGCTTTGTCTTTCAGAAGTTGAGACCCTTGGAGCTTTTTGCTTAGCATTCTTCTTGGACAGCGTTGGTTTGTCCTTGGCAGTATCCACAGCCTCCGAGGTTTTTGGAGCCGTTAGGCTTTGCCCTCCAGGAGCTGAGACCTTTGGAGCTCTTTGCTTGGACATAATGTTGCTGGCATCCATGTCAAGTGGAAAGCAGAAGAGCTTTCCATTGACCCCGGCAAACTCCGGACTGGCTAGCCCCTCGCGTGCGTCAATATCTTTTCCCAAGGCTTTGCGGTTGCTCTTGACTTTATCTGACGATTTCTTGTCATGATTCTTGGCGAGGAAGGCTCTCTTGCGTGCATGTTTCTCCCGCTTCGCCATGCGTTTTTGGGCCCTCTCACGCTCCGGCGTCGTGGCCAGAGCAATCCTGGAGGCCTTAATACAGGGCATCGAAATACTCGTCTTGAAGGCTTTGGTCTTCGTTGCCGTCTCTGGGTTAGCCATCTTGGGAGTCCTTGGACTCTGTTGCCTGGACTTGTCCTCCCTTGGCTGGTCTTCAGTCTCACACAATGATGTCATGGACTTGCAACGTCTTAAAGCCGTGCCGGCTGCCTTGTCCTGCTCTTGGGGCTGAGGCCCTGCGGGGCAGGTCTTCGAGACCATGTGTGAGGACTCTCCGGGAAGCTCTATCTTGTCCATTCCTGGCTGCATGACTATAGACCTCATGTCCTCAATAGAGAAATGTGGTACCTGTTTCGTCACACTCATAGCGGGACTACATGGAGTATCCTTATCCGGACTATCCGCCAATAAATATATTCTTTTATTGTGTTCACTAACCCGCGCCTTCTGCAGCTGTGACTCGAACGGCACTAAACTTATATGCATTTCTAAAGACTTTCGTTGCATACAAATCTCAAGATCAGTATCATTTGCTTCCAAATAATTGTCATCTATATCCAAGTCTGTATCCGCGGTGGTCTCTTCCGGTCGGCTCTCCTTGACAGTCTGGCTAGCTCCAGCAGTTGGGATACGCCGGCTGATATTCCAACCCTGAAAATTGTGGTTACGATTGTTCCAAACATGACTGATCACCTTCTCATTATATGCCCTCTTCGGCGCCATAATCGGCGGCAATGGAGATGACGAAATTTCGCTGAGTATACGAGTCCGCCTACTATCGGCTCTGTTTTCGCTATTGGACCGCATGGCTGCCAGGTTCCTCCTTGGACTTTCATTACAGTTCTTGGACAATGGATCATAAAACCGCTCAATCTCATCTACAAAATTGAATTCCGGTGTGGGCTTACGCGTAGCCTCGCTCGGACTTGATGACTCCGTATTTTTGCTCAAATCCATTGGCTCTGACATACTATACTTTTGGCAGACATAATGCCTTTGTGTTATGAAGCTTGCCCAGATATTCGAGGCAGGTGTCATCAGTGGTGTACCCTCAGTCCCGCGCCAAAATGCATTGCTCAATACCGGTGCAGTCCTGGGGTAATGCCTCGAATAAATGGGCAGAGCAGCCTTGCCTCCGCTGAGTGTGTTGTCCAGAAAGCTTAAATTAGAATGACGCTTTCGTATAGCTACCGATAGCTTCTTGAGCACTCGCATTTGGAAATTCTTATAGGGATCAAAAAGGTAAGAGCTTATCCTGTTCAAAGGGCACATCTCGGTCAGATCTGTACCTGTACCCTTCATGCATTTTCGCATGGCTGTTAGGACATAAATTACGATTTCAGTTTAAAACTTGACGATTCTGGAATTGTACTTACTTCCGTATAATCCACGTAGTTTACCAGTGGCTAAGACAGCTGCCATATTTACTCTTGGTAAGATCGATTCGACTATTCACGACAAGGCTATATAATTGCCTGATCAATATTAATTTATGTTAATATTGGTGCAAAAATTGTCAGAAGTTTTGGAATAACGCGACAAAAAGCGAAAATTAAACTTTGTGTTATTTCAAAAAAAACAAAAAAAAAACAGTGAATTTTTGTTTAAATTCAAGGAGAATATTTGTTTCAAGTAACTGACTCAATGAAATCTCTAAAACGAATGGCTAAACTAAATTGACATGAAACCGAGTAGATAAACTCAGAGGCTACTAGGATGCTCAAATTTCTAGAGCAAAAATCTGAGGCAAATTAAAACAGAGTGTGGTGACTGTACCAATTCTGTTGTTCCCTACGAAATCAGCTGGGAAATTTTCCACCATTTTTTTGGTCATTTATTTTGTATAAATTCTAAAGTAAAACCTTTCAAATCTGTTCAAATTCTTCTGGGTTTTAGAACATATTAAAAGAAGTTTGTTGTGACTGTACCAACTTAGTTAGTCTCTACGAAATTAGCTAAGCATTTCAAGCTTCTCCTAATTTTGATAAATTCAAAACGGAAATACTTTTAGATTCTCTTCAAGGCTCAAAAACATGACGTTTGTGGTGACTGTACCAGGTTGTGGTGACTGTACCAAATTCGCTAGTATCCCTTTTGAGACTTTTAACTTTTTTTCTAGTACAAAATCGAATGGTTTATTTATTTTTGGAATATTCCAATGCGTGATAAAATAAATATTTCAATACTTTTAACTTGCAAACTACATTTCAAAATTGCTAACTTTTACATTGTAAATTTGTCAGAACACTTTAAATTTCACTTAATTGCAATAAAATGGCAAATACAAAACAATTTCACTTTCAACTTTCCAAATTATCTACGACTTCTAATTATTACAGATCTATGAAATCCGCTACCCTGGCAATAAATTAACATTCTCTCCCCCTCTCTTTCTTATTGGAGTTGTCTCTTTTTGATTCGTTAATCGAGCGCAAAAGTTTTCAGCTTGGAGTTGGTGTCCATTCGCTGGCGTTTCGACTGAGGTTTGCCAAGATTCTCATCGTTCGAGTTGGCGGATAAATGCTCTCTGGTTGGGAGCTGGGGGCGGCGCTCTGTGGTTTGTACTGCATGGTTGAGGTCAGTCAGGGATTGTCGAGGGGTGAGGCGACGTTGACGTTGCTTGTCGAGCAGGTTCTCGGCCCGAGACAGGATCTCTTCAAAACGAGAATGATGAACGAGTAACTCGGCGCAGGAGGCCATCTCAGTCTCTGGCTCTGGACTTTGGGTTGCGGCGAGTGGCTGAGGATTTGGCTTGCGCCAATCGTTGTACCAGTGAGACAGGAAATGTAAAAGCAACGACTTCCGGCGGAAGACCAGGGCCTTCGGCAGATCTTGTACCTGGCGCAAAGCATAGTAGAGCCGCTCCTTGGCAAAGAGCTCTATGATGTCTAGGAAGTTTGAGGAACTGGAAGGATCCAAGGCTGGGCCCAGTTGCTGTACGGTGTTCATGGCCACCAATTCCACTAGGCAGTATTCCTGGGTGCTCTGGGCATAGTCGAGCAGCCATTTACAGAGTTTGCTTTCACTGCTGTATGGCGGGAGGTCGGGCAAATCGGGCAGATAGATTTGTTCGAAGAGTTGGGTCAGCTTATCTTGTGTGCTTCGATCACGCCAGCCCTTCACAAAGTATTCTAGATGATTGGGCAGGGGCTGGCCAACTGCCAAGGGCTCCACATAGGGACGTAGTTCCGGGGCCAGATCCTCGAATTCGCTGAGATTTTCGGTGGCCACCATCTGGAGGCGACGCACTGCCTCATTGTAAAGACGCACACAGAATTGTGGATCAATCTTGGCACTGATGGCGAAGGTCTCATCACCCTCGATCATATGACGGAAGCGATTGAATAGCTCAATACCCAAATGGCTCAAGAGCCATTCTTTTAGATCGGCTTGAACCAGAGCCTCACGGGTGGGATGAGGCTGGGCAGCTAGGAATTCCAGGGCCTTATGAAGATGCTTTACAATTTGCCGCTGATTATAATGGAGGAATATGTCAAAGGCCCGTAGATTCAAAGAATCCAGCTTGAGCTGTCTTATCAGGTCAAATTTGGTCACTTTGGTGTCGGATTCGTGGTCGACAATCAGGACTAGGAATTTTAGACCGTGTCGGGCTAGTCTTTGCAATCGTTGGGTGGCTTCCGCCAGCATGGAAATGTTCAGGAACAAGATGACCCCGTTGGAACTAGACAGATCCTGGGGACTAGCAGGTTGCTGTTGTTCATTCAGTAGTTCGATGCCCTGGAGCTTGCGTATACAGAGCGCCACACCATTGGACAGGGCCTTCATATAGGAGCCGTCCTCGGGCACAGTTTGGAAGGGCGGCTCTTCTTGCTGAGGCCGACATAAGAGATTTTCACTTAGCTTGTTCTCGATAATTAGGCCCACCGGACCAGAGGGCAAGGATAGGATCAATTTGAAGAATTTGACACGACCCGGCGTGGAGCGTCGATCATTCAACATCTTGGAGAGGAGTCCCCAGGCATCCAGTTTTAATCTGGCCTCCACGTCCAGACCCTCCAGAGCCGAGCGAAAGTCGCAGGGTTCACCCTGCCTGTAGCGGTTCACGAGACGTAGAGGTGAATTCGCCAGCTCCTGATTCACTAGGTTCTCCACCTCCTGGGCACCGAAATTGAGTGGCATCTCGTTAACCAAGTCTTCCTTGAGCATCTGGACGCTTCGGTATTTGCGCCATCTCTGCCAATAGCGACGCAACAGGTCAAGACGATAGTTGGTACTGCTCAGTTCCTTGGCCACCAAGGCTCTGGTGGCGTTGTCTACCTCCTCATAAAGGATTTGCAGAGATCGCATATGTAGGTTCATTTCCTGGTTGCATATATCACGAAGCTCTTGGGCCAATAGGGCCTGAAATTCTTGATGGCAGTAAGCATCGAGTTCCCTTTCCTGGCGTTGCAAGAGTTCCTGGGAGCGCTGCTGCTGCAGTTGCTCTTCCTGTTGCAGACGCAATCTCTCGGCGGCCTCTCTGGCTTGACGCTGGGCGGCCTCACGCGCCTGGGCCTCTCTGGCCCGCTGCTGGGCAGCCTCGCGTTCTTGGGCTTCACGCTGCTCCTGTTCTTTCTGCAGTTTCATCATGGCCGCCGCCATTTCTTCTTGCTGCTTCTGGCGTATGGCCTCTGGAGTCATGACTGGTTGAAAGCCACCGAAAATGTTTGACTGAAAGTCCACCGACGGCATTGGAATTGGTCGGCTGAATTCTGTGATAATTGGCGCCGGCTGGTTCAGCCCTATCCTGGCCTGCTCAAATGGTGTCTTCTGCAACTTGGGTGAGATGGGAGCCGATCGTGTGGGCATCTTAAAGACATTGTCTGGCACCGTGGTGCCTTCGGTTGGCAAAGTCTCGCTGTCCATTGACTGGACATCTTTCGATTCCTGCTCCATCATCTCTATGTCAGACGAGCTTTTAGGCATTTGATCCTTGGCCGACCAGGCCGCCAGTTTGAGACAGCCATGCTCGTTGAAGCTGTTGTGGGGCTGATGGCCAAGGTAAATGGATTTCGGTGGTAAGGGTTCTCCGCAGACGCACTCCCCCACGGACTGAGTTCGCTTGGATTCCACCAGCTAGAGGAGAGGGTAAATTTAATTCTGGATGAGATCAAAAACAAAATCAAAGATTCCACTTACCGCTATTTGGCGTTTCAGCTTGAATTCCATGAGCTTGTTTTTGTTGACGGTATTCAGACTGACACGGAAGTCCTCGGTGACGCTTAGGCCGGAGGCCTCGACGAATTCGGCTGCCTCGTTGTCAGATTCGCAGCCCAGGAGGCGGCTGATATAGGTCAGGGGGAGTGTGGAGAACTCCTTGATGCGTGGGGATTTGTAGGCCTTCAGAATGCGACGGATAGCCAGGGTGCGCATGTTGGTGAAATAGTTGACCAGGATGCAGGCGCTGAGGTAGGTGGTTTTTTCGTCCTTGAGCAGCTGGAAGAATCTGACTGTGTTGGTGTCCTGCAAGGCTAAATAAAACTCAATGGCGCGCCGGACTTCGGGACAGGATTGCAGCTCCATGGGCAGCTGACTAATATCCCAGAGGAAATTGGAATCGGCCAGGTTGAGGAGGACAATGTAGCCGCGGAATTCGGCCTCGCAGGGGCACTGGATGCCCTTAAGGCGGAGATCGTGGTACATGTACTTGAGGGTCTGGAGGCACTTGGTGAGATTTTCAGCATTGATCTTGGAATCGAAGACACTGGGATCTTCGGCCACGAGACGGGCGGTGCAGTGTATGTGGAAGCGAGCACACTGTTCCACAAGTTTGACGGCGCCTAGGGAGCACAACTCTTGCTGGGTGATCTCTTTTCGTATGGAGCGAGTACGGTCCCAGACAAAGTGGAACCAGTCGCCTATGGGATGGGGATTAGTCGGGTGTTCGCACTTATCCATTATTTCGTGCATGAGGTAGGCCATAGTCATGTGGAGAACCTCCTCTGAGCGCAGCTCGTGGGGCAAGGGTGCTTCCTGGTCGGCACTGCTGCGGGAGTATTGTTTGATAGCGATTTTGTGATCGATGAGGTCATCAGAGTATGGGGCCAACTCGAGTAGAGCTACTTGGCGTTGAAATTCACGAAGCAGACGTTCTTTCTCGGGGCACATGTCCGGGCAGTGGCCACTAGTGGCCGAGGCATTGTTGAAGTCGACGGCCGGGCGCTGGGTGAGACGGAGCAGCTTGTCGCGGGCATCGAGTACACGGTATTTCTCCTCGGTGGAGTAGGCGGGCTTGCGCATAAGGGTCTCCAGTTCTAATTTGGCAGACACAAACTGTGGAGTGGGACGTTCGCGATTTGAGGTAGTCATGGACTTGGTGGTCGGTTTGGTAGCATTGTTGGGGAATTGACCGGACGCAGATTTTGGCATGACGCTTGTTTGGGATTCGGAACGCCAGTTGCCGCTTAGCACACTAAGTTCGGCCTGGACATCGGGATCAACCCAGTCGTCATTTTTATGTCCCATAGCAAGTTCAGGCTCCACATAGGCTATGCTAAATTTGTGGCCATTAAAGTTGTCTGCCTCACTGAGGGCTGTTGCTGCTTCGGCCTCGGTGGCATAGCTCACCGTGCAGGTCATCCGTCGAGGTCGGAGGACAAGGTTTATTAAGTTTCCAAAGCGCTCAAAATGCTTTCGTGCCACATATTTGTCCAGGAAGTGTTCCGGTATATTTGTGCAACTAAAGTTGAGTGTGTTTTATTATGTTTGCAAATATGATGAATAAACTTACATCAATGATTTTTGGTTAATAAGTCCTTCAGCCATTTGTATAAATTATATTCAAGTCACTTTAAATTTTTACTACATTCACTAAAATAAGAACTAAATTGTGTTTGAGAAATTAAGAATGTTGAAATCAGGGTTCATTTTACTGTGTATTTGGTTTGTTTCTGCCGCACTCAAAACATAAAAAGCGCCCTCTGCCGCATAATGCTGTACCCATGCGGCCGGCGTATTAAAAGTTCACCATTCCCAACTGCCGACAGTGGGCGCCCTGCTGAGCAATGCAATATTTAATTATGCATAATAATAGGATAAAATACTAGACAAAGAAATAGTGCTCAATAAAACAGGGACTAAATGGTGAATTTGTACTAAGAGCGGGTGCAACGAAGAGCACACAGTTACATATTCGTTGATTTTGTATATCATAATTTTTCTGCCGATTCATCGATTTACTAAATAGGAATCGAATCGACTTTGATATCGATGGCCTTGCACCTCTAGGGTAATCTCAAGAGAGAACCGACAGATCCACATTCGTCGATATAGTTATTTATAAAATGTTTTGCCGATTTATCGACTTGCTAAATATGAATCGACTTTGTCGCTTTTGGTATCGATGTTTTAATTAGTTAGTCGCGATTAAGAGAGCGCGGCGCGCGTTTGTGTTGACTAGAATACCGCGATTTACATTCAACTCTAACATTCAACAATATTTTTTTTATAAATTTTTTTTGTGTCCTCTTAGTTAGATTAAGCAAAGTTATACAGTGTAGTGAACAAATCCGATTTAAAACCGCGAGGGACTAATGCAAATAAAAGAATCGAAGCAAACGACGCTAAGAGAAAAAGCGAAACGAAGACGGAATAAGATCGAGCGAAATGTATGCCAGTTAAAAAAGAAAAAAACTGGAGACAATGTGAAGAGTGTAGATTTAAATTTAAAATAAAACTTGCTAAAACCAAGAAACGAGCACACACCTGCATAGCATTTTTTCGGGGTGCAGTTGGTCTATGAACTGACTGTGTGAGTGTTGTTATTTTGTATTTACTACCTTCTTTTTTCTTTTGGTTTACGTGTTTTGCGTTTTGTTACGACGTTTTGATGATCTTGGCCACTGCTGTTTGCCTTTTTTGTTGTAACGAGTTTTGATACGCGCGGCAACAACAACAATAATAACAACAACAACAACGGGCATAACCATAACGAATGCGTGTGTGATTCATGCAACCACATAAAAAAAAAACAAAGTCAATAACAACAAAAGCCAGTAAACTTATCTAGTGAAAAATGCTAAACAAATAAAGGCTAAGAGAGGAATTCAAGAACTCGACTCTCTCTCTTAAGCATACACACACACACACTCGCAGTGCTTTATATACCTCAAACGGTGTGTGTTGTGTTTTTGTTGTTGGTGGTTAAAAGGAAAAAAATAAAACCGTCGTCGATCGTGTGTACAGCTGTCAAGTGCGACGCGAGTCCTTTACACATGCGCATCTCTCATTCTGTGTGCGCGTGTGTGTGTGTTTTTCTCTGAAGCAGCCATCTCGCTTTACTGTAACGTAACGATCAACCAAGTGGCTAGGAAAATAGACAACCTCTGCTTGTGAAGGAAAGATAGAGCGAGAGCAAGAGCTAGAGAGAAAGAGAAAGGAGTAGAAGCATGCATTGAATTGCAGCTGCCAACTTGCTGGCAGAGGAAGAGCAGATCTTGATGATGATGCCGCTGCCAAAGCCAAATGACGGCGATGCCGTTGTCGGCTCCCCTAACAACAACAACAACAACAACAACAACTAATGCCACCACCGCCACCACCACCACCACTAACAACAACAAAATATAACAATAGTGTGCAGTGAAGCCAGACAAGCATAAAAAATTAATGCAAACAAATAAATATATATATATTTACACGTAAATAAATAATAATAAAAAAATATAAAAATAATTTTTTTTTTGCTGCCAAAGTTAACACAAACGACAACGAAACGCGTGCGCGACTGTAAAAAAAAAAAATACATTCCAAAAGTTATTTTCATTTATTTTTTTTTCGAGTGCAAAAATTAAAGTGCATTATTAATATAATTAATACACACACACACACACACATACAAATATATCTATCGACTGTAATAAAACACAGAAACGTATAGAAAGTGCAACAAAATAATAAATACGAAATAAAACAAAACAGAAACCGAGACTAAAATGAAGGTTACCGTTTGCTTTGGCGATTTACGCATTTTGGTGCCTTGCGGTTCGGGTGAATTGCTCGTTCGGGATTTGATTAGCGAGGCCACACGACGCTACAAAAAAGCAGCCGGCAAGGTGAGTAAATGAATGAACCGTTATTTTTTTTTTTTTGTGTACACCACCACCACCACCACCCCCCTTGCGTACGGAAATATCTGTACAAACTTCCCTCTTCAATTGTCGCCGTATTCCCCCGTTACCCTCGTCCACTTCTCGCTCACTACCAAGTGCGCCGAGCGGAAATGCATTGCACTTGAGGTTATGTTGCTGTTGTTGTTGTTGTTGCTCTTTTAATTACAAAAAATTATTAGGGGCGGCTGCTTATCTCGTAGGGCAAAAAGTAAACCTGAATTTAAAAAGTAAAAAATAAGAAGAAGAAGAAGAAAAAACTGTTCACAATTCTTCGTTGCCGGCAGAGCTCAAGAATGTTGCTCCCTCTCTCCGGCTCGATCTAGGTAAATTACATATTTGAATAATGATAACCAAAAAAGAAAAAGAAAAAAATAAAACGAAGACTCACACAAGACAAAAATCGAAGAGAGACACAACAACAACAACAACAACAACGAAAACATTACTAATCAAATATGTGTGGCCACACAGCTCTCTCGCATGATGATGATAACAACAACAATAACAACAACAATAAAATAAACAAATCCAAAGACGTAACTAAAAAGCAATATTTGAAAGCAGAAACAACAAAAACAACAGAGACAGAGACAGACAGAAAGACAGAGCAGTCGAGTGTGTTAAGGGAAAGGGGGAATGGGAAGGCCACAAGGAAGATGGAAGATACCATAAAAGGTGAGCCAAGCAAGAAAGATCGAAGTAAGAGGGTGACGGTGACGGTGACGGTGAGGGCGAGGGAAAGGGGAAAGCGAGCGCGACACAGAGAGTTGGTTTACAAAATTTTTGAACTCATTTGAACCCAATTTCAAAAATAGTTTCCATTTTTTATATATGTTTGCCTTTGAAGGGGGGAGGGGGTGGACAGGGTAGGGGTAATAAAAATCAAGGAGGGTGAAAACCCAATCAAGGCTAGGCCCAGGGTCTCCAATCTTGATCTGGATCGTTTCTATTATTTCTTCTTCTTCTTGGTCTTCTTATTTTTCGTTTCGTTTGAACAAGTTGAAGGTTCGAAAGTCACAGGTACACAGGTTGTAAGAAGAAGAAGCAGAAGATGCACCTGAGACCCTACCCAACCCAAAGCCCTTTTATATTTCTATAATTAATCAAAGCCAAGAAGCAAGGGGGCAAAATTCCCAGGCAGGTAGAAAAGTCTTTTAACTTCAATCAAATTTTCCATGTCAAATCAATTTTTTTTTTTTTTTGGGCGCCGCTTTTCATTTTAATGATAATGATGATGGAGAGCTTTTTACTTTTTCCTGCTTCTACTTCTTCTGCTTCTTCTTTTTGATTAAGTTATTATGTAGATTCTATTGGAAAGGTATTTCCGGCATCCAAATGGAAACAGCCTCAAAATCAGTGAGAATATTTTTCAAAGCCTGAAAAAAAATAAAACGCAAAGGTTTTAAATTACATGACCCACTCCGCCCGCTCTGTCCCACATATACATCTACATATATATAGAGAGACTCTGATATATACGCTAATCATGCAATTTAATTCCACAAGCCGAAAACTGCCAACTTAGCAAAAAAAACTAAAAACGAAGACGAGGCGCGCTTTGCAAACGTCGCCCGAAAAATTTTATTCGTTTAGCATTTCAAATTCTTCTTTCGGATAAGACAATTTTTTTTTTTACCCAGCTGCTCAGATAGCTCAGATAGCTAGACCAAAGAAAGAGAGAGAGAGAGAGTGGGAGTGAGTGAGATGGCAGGCATAGAGATATTAATGGTCTTATCTTTTTTAGCTGACTCGGCTCGAGAGATGATTCAAAGTGTACACAATTCATAATCCCAGACCAAGTTCAGATATATACATATATATATATATATATATTTTTCAGAATTCAGTGGGCGTTGTGATAGCTTGGCTTATCGCATAATTCCCATATAACCAAGTTAGGCATTTGCAATTTACAATTGTTCGAATTGATTGATAATAATTTCATTAGCATTTCGTAGACTTTGTGAGAGGAGGAACCCACGCTGTTTAATAAGGTCTTCGCTTTTCGTTATTTCCTGTGGTCTGACTAATGAGCAGATGAATCACACAACACTTTTCATAACTACCATGGAAGCCGACAACGCCAGTCTAATTGAACCGGTTTCTTTTATATTTCTTTTTCTTCTTTTTTTTTTTTTGGGCATTATAATGACCTCTTAAAATTTTTGAGAAATGTTGGATCATTGATTTATAAAGTGTCTAGAAATTTGTCTATTTTAATTGGGGAAGAAGTTGAACTTTTGTCTAAAGATTTCCGACTCCTTGGAGAGTTTTGTGTGACCATTGTGACCTACTGAGTTGTGACTGTACTCTCTCTATAGTTAGCCAAGATAAGGGAATATCCAGGAAAACTTAACACTTCTCTGGAGAAAATGTCTGAAATAGAGAATAAATGATTTCTCCGACTCTAGGCCAGATCTGAGAAAAGGAACATACTCAGATCTATGGATCATTGCTTAGTCAGAGTCTTTGGGACAGATCTAAAGGATACTTATAATTTCCCTGGGATCCTGTAAAGGAGATCTCCAGAAGTGATCATCAGATTGAAGGAGGCTTTGTATATAAATCGATATAAGTAGCCAAGAACCTCTGTTGTCTATGTGAGCTACTCCATAAGCTTAAAGCTATCAGCTATCACTATATCAGACCCAAATCGGTTTTGGTTTTATCTTTAAGCTGGTTTAAAAGGCTCTAAAAGGGAGAATCCCTCGATGAAATCCTGAGGAACACTCTTTCTTCAAGCAGGATTTGAAAAGCCTAGAAACAAATAGTCCTCGATCAAGATTTGAGATCTTCTTGAATCTCTGTAGGATTATTTCTCCAAGCTGGATTTGAAAACTCCATCAGGGACTTTGATATAAGAGCAAACCTGTCACTTCCATCTGTCCTTCTGTCGCTCATTCAGAGCTGACATTATATTATCAAAGCCAAATCGATTTTGTTTATATCTCAAGTATTCATTGATCGATCCCTATGAAAGTTGGCAGTTACAATTTTGATATAGGAACAAACCTTTCCTACCGAGTTTCATCTGAATCGAACTACTTTATCCTACACAATCGAATCGTTAGCTCTTTTAGTAGAGAGTCTATTATATTCGGTCTACTTAATTTTAGGCTTGCCCTATAAGGAAATGGCAAGCTAATTTTTATTGAGTAGGCCAACTTGTGACTGTGCCAATTAGAATGCAGTTAAAAGCCCCCCAAAAAAACTCTACAAGAAGCAATTAGCATTCAACCAATTTTCGTTATATATAAAAAATATTTTCAAAAGAGTTTTGAAAATTTAACTGAAAACAAATTTAGACGCCGTCGTCACCGCCAGAGCAACCACCACCACCACCACCGCTGCTGCTGCTGCCACAATCAGTTGACTGTTGGCAGTTGAGAAGTTGCCAACTTGGTAGTAGTTGTGACGGTGTCTATGTGTGTGTGTGTGTGTGTGTTTGTATCTTTTTTTTTTATGACTAAATAATTTACAAATTGCGCAAAACAGGTTTTTGAAAAAAATCCTCTCTCCGTCTCTGTCTTACTCAGAGACGACGGCAACGACGACGGTGGCGGTGGCGACGGCGGCGGCCGTTGTGGCAGTTTTTGTCGTGCCGCATATGAATGCGAATCCGAATGTGAATTTAAATTCACAACGGCTGCTCAATGAATTTCAACTATGCCAACCGAGGGCGGTCTCAGGGGGTGTGGCAATGGCTGCGCCCACTTGGCAACGCTTTGGCCAAAAAGTTCAACGCAAAACGCGCGCGAAAAAAAAATCAAAAAAAATAAAAAACTGTTGAGAACTTTGGTTTGCCCAAACACAAAAACAAAGAGGAAGAAATATGATTTAAATGGGGATTTCTATAATCATTTAATTGATTTATTTACTTTAGGGGAAAAGGCTCCTCGATCAATTCTTGAGTTATTTGGGTATCTCAGGTAGGCTCTTTCTTTCAGGATTTGAAGAGTCTAGGAGGCAGAGTCCCTCGTTGAAGTCTTGAGTTATTAGGGACGCTGGATTAGAAGGGTCTAAGAGAGAGGGTTACCTTGATCAAGTCTTGAGATCTTCATGAATCTCTATAAGAATCTTTCTTCAAACTGGATTTGAATCCCTCGATGAAGTCTTGAGTTACTTGGGATTCTCAGGAAGACTCTTTCATTAAGCAGGATTTGATAAGTCTGGAAAGGAAGAGTCCTCGATCAAGACTTCAGATCTCCGGGAATCTCAGGAAGACTCTTTATTCAAGCAGGATAAGAAGGGTCTAAGAAGAGGAGTTCCTTGATCAAGTCTTGAGCTATTTGAGACTCTCAAGAAGTTTTTTTCATTGAGCAGGATTTCATAGGTCTAGATGGGAAGAGTTCTCGATCTAGTCTTGAGAACTTCGGGAGTCTCAGAAAGACTCCTTCATCAAGCAGGATTTGAAAAGCCCAGCAACAAGGAGTCCACGATCCTCGGCTTTAGATTTTCATAAATATCTGTAAGATTCTTTCTTCAAGCAGGATTTGAAGAAGGAGTCCTTGATTAAGTCTTGAGATCCTTATAAGTCTCAGTAAGATTCTTTTTTCAAGCAGTATTCGAAGAGTCCCAAAGAGTTCTCGATCTTCGGGAACCTCAGGAAGACTCTTTCATTTGACAAGTCTAAAAGGAAGACACCTCCATTGAGTTTTGAGGTCTTCAAGACCCTCAGTATGACTTTTACTTCAAACAGGATTTGACCGAAAAGAATTTGTATTCAGTAAACCGGGAAAGAAATAATATAGAAATGAGCTCAGTTCATAGCTCAAAAGTCCACAGAATTTGAGTTTATTGATTTTAATGTTTTTCTTTTTATTACTATTTCTGTTGTTGTTGTAGTTGTTGTTGCTATTCTTGTTTGGTTTTTCAAAATGACCTCAAAATCAAAACAAGAAAAAAAAACAAAGACAATTTTGCAAGCCAATTATGAGCAACATTCTTAGCTGTTTGCCTCTGTCCATACCGGGCAACAATTTAATGCGATTTGCTTAGAGAATATTTGCAAATATAACCGTCCTCCTCCCACACTCCCCTCCCCGCCCCCAACCGAACCGCCTAAACAAAAAACCCAAGAACCACAAAGCGGTCGCCTACTTAGGCCGAGACAAGGGGCAAAATAAAAAAATAAAAAAAAATAAAAAAATCAATTGCGTTTTAATTTTGTTAGTGTTGCTTTTGTTGTTGTTGTTGTTGTTGGTTTGCGCCCACTTTGTAAGTGTTCTGGGGCCACCTTGACTAAACTTAAACTATATGAAAAATCGCTAAAATGTTTAGGTGGCTGATTCAATGCCTGAATGACAAATAGACTGGAGGGTCTCACTCAGCTAAGCCGAGTCGATACGATTCGACTTGACTTGACTTGACTTGGCTCGAGTTGGCTTGGCTTGGCTTGGCTTGGGTTGGCTTGGGTTGGCTTGGTTTGGCTTGGCCTGGCTAAATCGGTTGCTTGGTTACTCGGTGGGTAGGTTGGTTTCTGTTTGGGCCGTTTTGTTGTCATAGCTACCCGATCATGTTTGGGGTAGGAGGAGGCTTGCACACACACACACATGGATAAAATAATGACAATAAAAAAAAAACAACAAGCCAATAAGAAAAATAACAAAAAAAAAAAAAAAAGTTGGTATCATTATCCGCCTCAATGGCTGCGTCATTCCGAGTCTATGAAAATGGAATTGCCATTGCCAATCATGGTGATGATGGAGAAATTAATTCATAATTCTCTTCACACTGACCGATATTGGCTTAACCAATTTGAATTTAATTCGGTTTGTTCAGACTTCAAAATTGCTCCATTTTTTTTTTTTTTTTTTTGGGTGGCCCAGTTTGGTCATTACAACTAGACAAATCGATAAGACCAAGACCACTAGATAATACCAACTCAATCTGATTCTAAGTTCATAAATATATACCAAGTTTCATCTTGATCTGATCTGTGTTTTCTATAGAGACAGAAGTATATCTACGGCATTAATGGACTGCTCTTCTTCTTAGGTATTTTGGGACATAACTGTACCAAGTTTCAGCTAAATCGAACTTAATCCTAGTGACTTTAACCCAGTGAGTGCTACATACGTAGAAAGACTCGAGACTTTAAGTACCCAGTAATTCTAATAGACAGTTTTTGCTAACCTATTTTTCCTTAAGGTGAAGGTGTTTCTATTCTACTCTTATCTGACAAAGGAATCATTATAATTATAATGAAATATTTCTTCAATTTTTGAGAATACTAACCCAGTTTTGCTAGTGAATTAAAGAGCCAGCAAATTTGACTTACCGCACAAATAGGCTTGCTCATTTTCGGTGTGGTTCAGATACATTCAAGAGATTTTCCTGGCTTTTCGAATCTAACTCGTTTGATACCTTTGACTTAAAGGGTTTTACCAATTCAGACCTGTTTGACCTCTCTCTCATTTTGTCAATATGGATCAAGCTGCTTATGGTATTAGATAGGAGTATGACTGTTTCTAGTGGAGTAGATTTTCGTACTGATTGTACAGATATAGCCTTCCCTTGCAAGCACTAACTGGATCGACCTATTATATAGGAGAGAACTTGGATATACCGCGGATATTTACTCGTTATTCTGAATGACCAAACCACACCTGGTATGAGCTACTATATAGGATAGCCTTTAGCTAGCTTGACCTGAATCGAACTACTATATAGCTTGGATATATCTCGGACAAACTAACTGTAAAAAAAACACTCTGGCCTACCAAGCTAAACCTGAATCGAACTTCTATATAGAATAGCCAAGGAATATCTCGGATATTTACTCGATTAGCTGACAGACCCTACCAACGAAGCCACACCGGATACGGTCTGATATATAAGCTAGTCTCTTCTATATAGAATAGCCTGGATATATCTCTGGTATTTATTCGATAGACTGAGTATTTAGAGACACCCCTGCTTAGCTAGACCTGGATATATCTCGGGTATATAACCTATGCAGACACCTCTGCCTAGGATAACCTGGATATATCTCGGTTATTTATGCCATAATCCCCAAGAAATTGATGGTTCTACTAAAATCTTCATTATTTCAATCGATTTAAAGTTGAGGAATTCTGAAGGAATTTCAAAGAGAACTCGTAACCCTTGACAGCATTGTTGTTAGTTTGTGAAATCGAATAGCTGTTTGACTTGGTTTTATTTATTTATTTTTTTTTTGTTTCGTTTTCTTTGGAATTGCCGATTGTTGATTCATTTTGTCTTGACCAAATTAGGCGTGTAATTCAATTGAATTTCGAGTTGGTCGTTGGTGCTGCAATTGTTTTTTTTTTTTTTATTATTTTTGTAAAATGAAATTAAATTTGATACCTCTCGGCCCACACACACGGCGCGACAGTTGCTCATTTATGGTGTGGATGACATTTTACCCCCATCCCCGCCCCCCTAAATAGTTTAGACACAATTCTAATTGAAGACGGTTTTATTTATTTTTTTTATTAGAAATTAATTTGATTCATTGAGAATTTGTTAAGCCTTCTTTTCAAGCTTTTCGTGTCACGACAAATGTGTGTGTGTGTGTGTGGCTAATTGAATATCTGCTAAAAGCCTTTAATTGATAAATTTCAGACCAAAAAAAAAAAAAAGAAAAAAGAAAACACATTTTTTTTTTTTGTTTTTTGACAAAAATTGATAAAGTAAAGAAAAAGAATTCAAATGGTTTGCTTTTTGTTTTTTTGTTTTTTTTTTAAGCTGACTGAAATGTGTTATAGAGCGAGGGGAGGGGAGGGGTAAGTTTTCAAAATTTGCATGCCAGCACGATTCCCATTTAACCCATTAAATGAGGTCTACCGCCCCCAATCCCCCCTTCTCCACCCTCCTTTTGGGATCTCTGGCTTCTTTTGTTCTTTGATAATGACAAAATGAAAATGCTTATAATGATGATCATAATGATCAGAATAATAATGATGATGATGATTGCGGCGTTAGTGCTTTGCCAGCACGATCACGATCACACACACACACACACACACACACACACAGAGACACACGTGTAGAAATCCAAAACCACACAAAGCCAGTTTGGGCCACACCACAGTAAACATTCCTGCGGCTTTCCTTTCGAATAGCATTTTCCATTTTTTGTTATTGTTATTGTTGTTGTTGTTGTTTTATTGTTGCACTAATTGAGTATCTATTTTTGTCACGCACGTGGCCGTTTGCTCTGTCTTATTGACTGTCTGCCCTCTCGCTCTATCTCTCTCTCTCTCTCCTGCGGTCTCTCAAAATGCATTTCCAAATAGACTCGCAGGCCTACGGGGCCTTTTCCTCTGAATCCAAACATTCTCTTTGTGAGGGGGGCGGGGGGAAAAACCTTTTTCCCTATGTGTGTGTGTGTGTGTGTTTCGTGCCTGCCGCAGGATCTTGTGCACTTATTTTTGTTGTTGTTGTTTGTATCCTCCTCCTCCTCCTCTTGTTACTGTTGTTGTTGTTGTTGGCTTTGCTCTTGACACGTTAATTAAACGGTTGCATTTGGTTGCCTGGCCACTTCCTGCTTGGCCCTCATCAGGCACACGCCTCACCCCGCCTCAACCGAATCGAAAAAGAAAACCTTTTGCGTGCCTCGAACCCATTGACTGACTGCAGATTGCCCACCCCGGCTGCCCCCCCTACCCCTACTCCCCTCAGGTGTACAGTTGCGTCAAAACAAACAATGCAGTCAGAGTTCAACCAAATAGAATATTTTCAATATATTAGGTTGTCAAATATCTCCCTTCCGCCTTTTTGTCTTTTGAATTTCGCGGCTATGTACAAAGCGCTACAGAGCTCGTATCTGGCAACACTATACATAATTTGAAAGGTCTTGACATAACCTACAAAACGTCGCTACGCATGGTTAGTTTGAATATTTCGTTCAACAGTTATAGACGTGTAAACATGGAGTTCACTAACGCCGAAATTCGCGCTATTTTAAAGTTTTCCTTCGTTAAAGGCAAATCCGCTAGAGAAACGTTCCGTGAGATTAATGGTGTTTTGGGGGATGGTACTCTATCACTTCGAACCGCGGAGGAATGGTTTCGACGATTCAGAGCCGGTGAAAACGACACCATGGATAAGCCAGCCGGCGGAAGACCTGTGACGACAAATACCGATCAAATCATGGAATACATCGAGTTAAACCGGCATGTGGCATCTCGTGACATCGCCCAGGAGATGGGAGTTAGTCACCAAACCATTTTAAACCATCTGCAGAAGGCTGGATACAAAAAAAGTTTGATGTTTGGGTGCCGCATGATTTGACGCAAAAAAACCTTCTGGACCGAATCAACGCCTGCGATATGCTGCTGAAACGGAACGAACTCGACCCATTCTTGAAGCGGATGGTGACTGGCGACGAAAAATGGATCACATACGACAATATCAAGCGAAAACGGTCGTGGTCGAAGGCCGGTGAATCGTCCCAAACAGTGGCCAAGCCGGGATTGACCGCCAGGAAGGTTTTGCTGTGTGTTTGGTGGGATTGGAAGGGAATCATCCACTATGAGCTGCTCCCATATGGCCAGACGCTTAATTCTACCATCTACTGCGAACAACTGGACCGCTTGAAGCAGGCGATCGACCAGAAGCGTCCAGAATTGGCCAACAGGAAGGGTGTAGTGTTCCACCAGGACAACGCCAGACCACACACTTCGTTGATGACTCGTCAGAAGCTACGGGAGCTCGGATGGGAGGTTTTATCGCATCCACCATATAGCCCGGACATAGCGCCAAGTGATTACCACCTGTTCCTGTCCATGGCGAATGCCCTTGGTGGTGTAAAGTTGAACTCAAAAGAGGCATGTGAAAAGTGGCTGTCCGAGTTCTTCGCAAATAAGGAGGGGGGCTTCTTCGAGGGAGGTATTATGAAGTTGCCGTCTAGATGGAAACAGATTATCGAACAAAACGGCGCATATTTGAACTAAATCCGATCACTGTATCACTTTTTATAAAGCATTGAATAAAGAGCAAAAAAGCGGAAGGGAGATATTTGACAACCTAATAATTAAATGTGTAGGGAAATATTTATTTCTGGGTTGGTTGACTGGTTGGTTCGGTTGGTTAGTTGGTTGGTTAGTTGGTTGGTTAGTTGGTTGGTTGATTCACCGCCACCACTGAAAAAGTGAAGCAAAACTATTGACTTGTTCTGTTCACCGGTTGCCATGACAAATTGACCCCCTCCCCCGCGGTACCTTCTTTTTGTGACCCATCCAACCCTCCACGTTGAACGGAAAAATAATGATAACCAAATAATAAAAAGCAAATCAAATTAAATAAAAAAAAAAAAGAAAATAAACAAGCCCACTTTTTTTTTTGTTTTGCTGAGTCATTTCAAAATTTTATCCCTTTATAATCCTGATATTTCACGAGTTGTATTTTTCTATTGATTAAATTTTTTTTGCTCCCCAAAAAATATTGCATAACTTTTTTTTGGCTTTTTTTCTCTTGTTGAAAAGTTCAAGGTGAAATGCACATGAAATTATAATTTATTATTATTATTTTTTATTTTTGGGGAGGTCATGCATTGTTAGCTTTGACTTTGGAATTATTTCATTTAAAGAGATAGAAAAATAAAAAAAAAATAAAAATAATAATAAGCAAAGCCAAGTCGAGGGCATTTTTCCACGTGTTCTTCTTTTTTGCCAAACCGAGTCGAAAGATTTGTGAGGCCTGATTGATTCGATCGAGGAGGATGATGATGAGGAGGGAGGGAACTGAACTTATTTGAACTATTCAAAAATTTCTTAAATATTTTTTGAGTAATTCTGAAAATAAAGAGAAAAATTGTTATGGTTTTTATACTCTTTTCGCAGAAAAACGAGTATATTCATTTTGCTCTGATGTTTGTAACGCACAAAACCAAACATCCTAGACCCACAAAAGTTACATCTAGAATACTTAGAATCACTAGAGGAGTCGATATAGCCATGTCCGTCTGTCCGTCTGTCAGTCTGTCAGTCTGTCCGTCTGTTTCTATGCGATTTACTCCGTCGTCTTAAAAGCTATTTTGCTGAAACTTGGTATATAGCCTTCTCTTTAGCCTAGGTAGTACACTAGTTTGAATCGGCCGGATCGGACCACTATATCATATAGCTGTCATACGAACCTAAATCGGTTTAGGCAATAACTCCCACATTTATTATCCGATCCTTTTGAAAATTGGCATGCGTGTGTTTTATATAACGATAGATAATTGTACTAAATTTTTCTCGAATCAGATCACTATATCATATAACTGTCATACGAACCTAAATCGGTTCAGCGAATAACTTCCACATTTATTATCCGATCCTGTTCAAATTAAGCACGCATATGTTTTTTATAGCAATTAATATATGTACCAAATTTTGTAAGGATCGGACGACTATATCATATAGCTGCCATACGAACCTAAATCGGTTTAGGGAATAACTCGCACATTTATTGACTGATCTTTTCAAAACTCGGCCAACACGTTTTCTACATAAATATACGCGTTTGTGCTAAATTTTAATAAAATCGGACTACTATATCATATAGCTGTCATACAAATCGAAATCGGCCCTATTAACTGACCAACCCCGTTCATGGGATTTACGGCAGAAACAACTTCGAAAAGAGTCTGTAATCTTCGGCACCCCGAAGATAACGTTGGATTTTTTTTAGACTCTTTTCGAAGAAAAAGGAGTCTATTCACTTTGCTCTGATGTTTGTAACGCACAGAACCAAACATCGTAGACCCACAAAAGTTACATCTAGAATACTTAGAATCACTAGAGGAGTCGATATAGCCATGTCCGTCTGTCCGTCTGTCCGTCTGTCCGTCTGTTTCTATGCGATTTACTCCGTCGTCTTAAAAGCTACTTTGCTGAAACTTGGTATTTAGCCTTCTTTTTTACCTAGGTAGTACACTAGTTTGAATCGGTCGGATCGGACCACTATATCATATAGCTGTCATACGAACCTAAATCGGTTTAGGCAATAACTTCCACATTTATTATCCGATCCTGTTCAAATTAAGCACGCATATGTTTTTTATAGCAATTAATATATATACCAAATTTTGTAAGGATCGGACTACTATATCATATAGCTGCCATACGAACCTAAATCGGTTTAGGGAATAACTCGCACATTTATTGACTGATCTTTTCAAAACTCGGCCAACACGTTTTCTACATAAATATACGCGTTTGTACTCAATTTTATTAAAATCGGACTACTATATCATATAGCTGTCATACAAATCGAAATCGGCCCTATTAACTGACCAACCCCGTTCATGTGATTTACGGCAGAAACAACTTCGAAAAGAGTCTGTAATCTTCGGCACCCCGAAGATAACGTTGGGATTTTTTTTTTATAATTTATATTTCCCGATTTATATTAAATTTGTTTGCATATGTTTTCCTCAAGAATTTTTGTTTTTTTTTTCAAGAAATTTTTCTCTTCTTTTTTTTTATAATTATTTTAATCTTGACAAAAATGCAGATATCTTTTTTTTGATTTGTCTTTTTTAATTCCGATTTTTTATTTATTTTTTTTTAATTTTTTTTTTATTTTTTTTTTATTTTTTTTTTTTATATATTTTTTTTATCTTAGCTTAAAGTTCTTGGGCAATGTTCACAGTTTCTTTTTTTTAGCAATGCTTTTGTTTATTTGCTTACTTTATTTTATTTTTTTTTTATGTTTTCGGAGTGTGTGGATTTTTTCTTCTTCTTCTTTATTTTTTTTTTTTTTTTTTTTTTTATCGCGGGAACGTGCGCGCCGCTGCGCTTCGTTTGTATTTCAATATTCGGTTGACTTTATTCTTGTTGTTGTTGTTGTTGTTGCTGTGCATATTGCAAAAAAAGAAAAATGTGTATTTCAGTTTTAAACTTTGGCTTTGTTTGGTGGGTAGAATTATGAACCGAGTCAGTCGTCGTCTGGCTTGGCCTGACTCTCGGGTCAGGGCAGTCTCAGCTTGGAGGCGGGACGAATCGGTGTAGTTGGTTTTGTTGTTGTTGTTGTTGTTTTTTTTTTTAGCTTTTCGCTGCTGCCGTTTTGGGCCGACTGAAAAGAGTTTATGACACTGCCCTGTGGCCAGTTGACGATGACGACGACGGCGACGACAACACGAGGCTTACTTTTTGCTGCTGCTGTTGTTGTTGTTGTTGTTGTTGTTTCTTTGTAATTTTTATTATTTTGTTTGGTATGCTGCTTCTGCTGACCCAGCCAACCCGGGACACACTAACACACTCACACATGCATATCAGAATTGAGCGATCTGGCGAAGCGGTGAACGTGGTTCCTGTACTAAAAAAGTCGTTTATGGCCTGGGTCTGGGCCTGGACCGGGGTCTGAGTATAGAGCCCCTGGCCAGTTCCTATCTACGCTGCTGTACCATAACCGTTCCGATTTCGCGCTTACTCATGCCCCACAGCCAACAACGAGGGGGGAAGAGGAGGGGGGGGGGGGACGACGACAAAATTTACAAACCTAAAAAAATAACAAAAACAACAAAAAAAAAAATAATAATATTCTTAAGCCAAACGTGTCACATAAACATTTTCAGATTGTTCTGTTTTTTTTTTTTTGTTTTCAACTGCGCAAAAAAAATATACTTTTTTTTTGTGAAAAGGAATATTTGTTCCCTTATCTTTTCGGGTTAAAAAAAAAAAAAAATTAAATTAATCGAGCATTTTTTTTTAAGAGTAAAAAAAAAGTTAGTAGGTGTTCCTAGGAGTTGGGGGGAAAATGTTGCATTTGTTATTGTTGTTGTTGTTGTTTGCCTCAGTGAGTGCACAATTTAATGAGCGATACGCTCGGTTCAGTTCATCTCATCTCGGGCAATTTTAGACTAGTTCATTTTTTTTTCTTATTGTTGTTGTTGTTGTTGCTGCCCTCCCACAAAATAAAAACAAAAAACAAATAATTAATTTTTTATTAGTTTTTCAAAATTAATAATGCACTTTTTGGTGGCTCATTCAAATTGATTGTTTCGACAAAAAAAAAGTGTTGAAAAATTTTTAATTTTAAAAATGAGTTTTTTTTTCAAAAAAAAAAAAACAAAATTTGACTCACGAAATTTCCAAATCAAAATTTAATTAGAACTTTTTGAAAAAAAAAATATTTTTGATAAATTAAAAAATCTGGCAAAAATTTTACTAAAAAAAAATTGAATAATTTTTTGAAAGATTTTTATCAATTTTTTTTTTTGGTGAGTCAAAGCTTCCGTTTTCCTCAGAAAGAGGAAATTGATCAAATGCCAAAAGCCACTCAGAGTTCACTTAATATTTTTTTTCTTGGCTTGCCACCATTGTTGTTATTGTTGTTGTTGTTTTTTTATTTATCCAGGTGTTTCCTCCAAACGTGAAATTTTCAGCATGATTCATCGGTGGCAAACAAAACCAAACCAAAAAAAACTGGTATACTTTTTTTTTTTGCTTTCAGTTTCTTATGAATTGTTTGTCTGCTTTGTTGTTGTTGTTGTTGTTTTTGGGGTGTTGGTGTGACCATCACAATGGCTGTGGTTGGCCTGGGAAAAGTGTTAATTGCTGAAACAATTTTTAGTCTCCCTTTGAGTCACCTCATTTTTTTTTTTGCTGGCTCTCTCGAAATTGTTGGGCGCCTGAGGAATTGAAAATCTGAAGGTCGCACTGGTTTCTTGTCTGAGAATTTTAACAGAAGAATCCAAAAGGAAGCCAAAGCCAATTTTGCAGGTGAAAGCAAACAAATTTTTGTCCTCCTTTCTTTTTGGCCGCCTACACAAAAATGATTCCTTCATTTTACTTATCACTCCCCCTTCTCACTCTTCTTCTTCTTTCTGAGTGAGCATCCATCAGGGCCATGCAACTAACGAGCGCATCAAATTGATGGCTAATTACATGAAATGCTCTTCTTCTTCTTCTTCTTCTTGGTGTTTTTTTTGCTGAAACTTCTCCCCATTGCCGTTTTTATCTTATTAATTAAATAATTAAGCTGGCATGCTTTGTTTGCATCAACCGATGTGCTGGTGTCAGCCAGGAACTTCAATTGCCACCAAAACAAAACGAAAGACTTAAGCGACAAACTTGAAATGGCCAAACCCATGCAATGCCTGAATGAATGAATGAATGAATGAATGAGTGAGTGATTGACTGAGCCTCACCGGCTCACCACTGGGCCGCCCGACTGGCTCTGGCTGATTGAGTGCCGGACTGCTTGGCCAATTGTCTGACTGATTCATTGAGGGCGGCGGCGGCGGCCCAAAACCAGCCACGACGCTTGCCTTTTGGCGCATTTTTTTTTTTCATTACTCTTGTTTTTGTTGTTGTTGTTGTTAGTACAACAACTCCCACATGAGCTGGTAGCCACGCCAGAGCGTCGCCAAAGTTGGGCCCAGGCTGTTGGGGCCACCGGGGTGCGGCGGCGGCGGCGGTGGTGGTGGTTCTGCTTCAAGCTGCCAGTTGGCCTTGAATTCGCTTGGATTGGCAGTTTTTCTCTCTCTCTCCCCCAGTCTTGCTTGTATTTCTTGTTTGGCTGTTTTGAGGGCTTCAAAAAAATTATGGCCATGGCTGAGATGTTTTCTTTTGAGAAAAATTAAAAAAAATAATTTTTTCTCTTTTTTTTTTATTGACTTGAAAACTTTTTTAATTAACAACTTTTTTTTTTTTTTTTTGATAAAGAAATTTTGATCTTGATTTGCTTTGAAAATATTTGAAGTGAATCAATTCGGAAATTGTTGAAGAAAAAACAAAAAAAATCGACTATGACAAATTCAAACTGTGTCAACTTTTTTTTTTTTTTTAGTTTGGCAAAAAAAAAAAAAAACTTTCATTTATTTTTGGCTTTGACAAATGTCATGGGAATTTAAGGGGGTAATCTCTCCTTCCCCCCTGCCCTCTTCTACGGCTTTTTTATTTTATTCGAGTTTAGTATTTTTTTTTTTTTTTGGACATTAAAGCGGCTCGACAAAAATGTCAAGCATTTATTTTCACTTCCCTATTATGAAAAAGAAGAAGAAGAAGCAGATAAAGAAATAATAAAAAAATATAAAAAGTAAAATTAATTTCTAAATAGAAAAAAAAAATAATAATAATAAAAATAAATAAAAACTTTTTCCACAATTTTTTTTTATTTTTTTTTTTTTGGTCGCATATTTTGTGGGTTTTTATTGTTGTTGTTGTTGTTGTTGGATGCGTAAACGGTGACGTGCACCTTTTTGTGTGAGTAAAAAAAACCATGTTTTTTTCTTATTATTACCGTTGTTTTTGTTGTTGTTGTTGTTGTGGTTTATGATTATTGTTATTTTTGCTTGTTTTCATTTAGTCGGGTCAAAAAACGCTCGAAACATTTGCAAATTCACAACAACAACAACAGCAACAACAATATTTTTGAACTTTATGAAATGAATTCCGCGGGTTTGCCAAGCGGTTCAGGGTTGCGCTTGTCTGATTTAAAATTGCTTCAAAACTTCAAAAAAAAAAATAAAATAAAAATAATTATGGAAAACAAAATTTGAGCTCAAAAAACAAAAAACGCCGAGAAGATTTTGGTCTTTTTTTCTTTGCAAAATAAAATAATTTGGATTCTTCTTCTTCTTCTTGTTCGAAGCGGGAGGCTGCCAAAGTGTTCTTCCTCAGATCTCACAGTTAATTGGAATATAAAAACTCGAATCGGAAGTGTTTTCGAACAAACAAAACAAATTTGAACTCGAAACTGACTTGGAAATATTAAAAAAAGTAACAATTAGAAACTTGCTTGGAAATAAAACAATTAAAATAAAATAAAAAATAATAAACCAAAGCAATATAATTAAGACAAAAAAAAATTTAAAAAAATATATAAGTAAAATAAATAAAATAAATTAAAAAAAAAAGAAAATAAATATTCTTGAATAAAAAAAAGTTAAGAGAAATTAAAATTAAATAAGTCAAATCAAATAAATATAACATAAAATTTGCAAATATTATAAATAAATAAAAATAAAATAAAATAAAATAAAATAAAATAAAATAAAATAAAATAAAATAAAATAAAATAAAATAAAATAAAATGAAATGAAATGAAATGAAATGAAATAAAATAAAATAAAATAAAATGAAATGAAATGAAATGAATACATAAAATCAAAGCAAATCAAATAAATAAAATATATCAAATCAAATAAATAAAATAAAATCAAATCAAATCAAATCGAATTAAATCGAATCAAATCAAATCAAATCAAATCAAACTAAATCAAATCAAATCAAATCAATCCAAATCAAATCAAAATAAATCAAATAAAATAAAAAAAATCAAATAAATAAGATTGAATAAAATCAATAAAATCAAATGAATCAAAGATTAAAAAAAATAAATAAATAAATAAATAAATCAAAAAAGAAAATAAATAAATATGTGAATAAAAAAATCAATGAAATAAAATTAATAAAATAAATATTCTTAAGTAAAATTAAAAAAAAAAAAACTAAATTACAGAAAAAAAACAACAAATTGATAAGATAAAAAAAAAATTATATAAGTAAAAAAATTTAAGATTTTTGAATAAAAAAAAAAGAATAGGAAAAAATTCAAATATAAAATTAATCAGATAAGAGAAATTAAAATTAAATAAGTCAAATCAAATGCGTATAATAAAATATAAAAAATAAAAATCAGAACATAAATTTGGACGCAGATCGATATATCTCAGATCTACCTGGTAAATCGGTCGCAGATCGATAAATCTCAAATGGAACTGGTAAATTGGTATTTTCCAACGATTTTTCCTACTCCTTTCTAAAATGATGTAAAGAGTTTAGTTACTCCTTGGAATATCTCTAGAAATGGGTTTAACTAGAAATCTGTTAGTCCTCCGTTATCTTTGAATAATCTGTTATATGGGCGCTGCTTGATATAGTCTTCCGATATCTTTTGAATATGTTAAATCTCTGAGAAAGAGGCTTGGCTAGATCGATTCCTTTAGTCAACCTGGATCGATTCCTCTAGCCACCCTGAAACCCTCTCAAGTCCTTTGAATACCAAGATCTAGGTTATATATAGAGTTCTCTTCAAATCGGTATTGTCCAACGATTTCTCCTAAAAACTTGTTTGAAAATGTGATCTACGCAAAATTTGTAAAAAAAAAAAAAGATTTTCCCAATTCAGAAATAAATTTCCAAGGCACCTGAAAGACTTCTTCGGCCAAGGCGAGGCTCATTTTCGAATGCATTTCCAAAAGTACTTTGACATTTCTTAATGGGCCCATAAAATCCGACATTTCTTTTTTTTTTTTTTTTTTGGGAAAACCTTTTTTTTTACCTTCATTTTTATGGCCCTTTGATGGGTCGGTGCGGTGCCTTTTTTGTTGTTGTTGTCGAATTTTCCTCTAATTCATTTTTAATGAACTTTTGAGCGATCTCTCAGTCAGTTCAAGGAAATGAATCGACAATTTCGTTTAACGGGGGAAGGGGGAGAAAGAGGGGAGAGAAGTTCTTTGAAACAAAAAAAAAAATAGAGAGAAGAGAAGGCATTGAAATTGAAGTGGGTCTCTCACCCCCCCTCCCCTCCCACTCCTCTCGCTGATTATTTGATCCTTTTGTCTGGTCGGTGGATTTGTGTTTATAATTGTTTATGTTCTGCTTTCTAAACAAGACAGTGAAGCCTCGCTAAGTGGTGAAAAGGGGTAGAAAATATTCATGGAATTCTCGGAAATCTTGGCAAAGTTCTGGGATAAAAAGCTTTTAGCAATCTTTGGAAAAAGAAATACACAAATCCGCTTTGGTTGGGGCTTCTTTTTTTTTTGTTCATTAGAAGATTTCACTGTCTTCTTTTCTACTGAAATTTCATCTCGACTCACCTGAAAGGGCTCTTTTTATCAGACTTTTTTCTTTCTTTCTTTCTTTTTTTTTTGCCTTTGTCTTTTGGCTTTATTTACCTTTTTTCTTCTTCTTCTTAGCGTGTGTGTCTGTGTGTGTGTGTGTGTGTGTGTGTTGGTTTATACAAATTTTTTTCTTTTTTTTTTTTTTTGAAAACAATAAATTTTATTGTGGACTTTGTCTTTCCCCGCTGATCAACGTCTTCGGCCTATCAGGTTGACAATATGTGTGTATGTATGTATGTGTGTGTGTGTGTATTGTATAGACAAGTAGAAGTAAAAGAAGAAGAGAAGAAATAAAAGACGAGAAAAAAGAAAATAAATAAAAAGTATTCAATGCATTTTTTTTTATGCTTTTGTTCTGGGCGAAAGAAACTGACACACACACACACACACACACACACACACACACACACACATATACAGATTTTCATAAAATTTGCCATTTTTATTTAATAATTTTATTTTCATGTTGATTTTATTGATTGTCGTTTCAAATTTTCATCACAAAAAAAAAGAGTCTCCGAATTTTTTCGCTTCAAACAAGAAATGAATAATTATTAGCAAATTTATAAAAGAAGAAGAAGAAATTAGAAGAAGAAGAAGAAGAAGAAGTGTTAACTAACTTTTATCAAAAAATTAAATTATTTCATTCGGTTTGAATATACTTTTGTTTTTTTATTTGACCGAGAAAAAGTCATTAAATGAGACAAGTTTTTCAGTCTTCTTTTTTTTTTGAATTTTTTTTTTTGTTTGATAAAAAAATTAAATTTTATAAATATTGAAATATTTTTAGATTGCAGAAATTTCGAGTTATTAAAAGGATCAGGCATTCTTTGTAGTTTTCAAATATTTTTGGCTTCTTTAAAATGACAGATTTCAGTCCAAATAAAATCAAGTTTAAAAATAAAAAAGTCCTAGGGTTTTTGGGATTTTTGGGAGGTTAACAATTTTATTGATAAGAATCTTGGATTTTTAATCAATCGCATTTGGTTTTGGTTGATTTGATTGCCGAGTGAGACAGGCTAAGGATCAAAGGCAAGAAAAAAGTCTATCCTTGTTAACCGATCTGGAAGGTCTTGAATAGATTTTGTCTCAATGGAAAATGAACTGTTTCTGAAAAAAACCAATGGCCTGGCTGAATGGGAATCGTCTGTCAGTTGTGACAGGCTAAAGGCAATTAGGATAATGCTGATCCTTTTGCCCTAATCGAAAATTCATTGCTTCTGAAAATGGCCAAAGGCCTGGTTGATCATACTAAGTGGCACAATTATGATCATATTTTCCTTGGGGAATCAGAAATCTAGAGGAAAGATATAGTCTTTGACTGATTTATTTGTGAATTATTTTTTTTTTTTGCATTTTTTTTTATATTTATTTACTTTATTTTTTTTCAAAATTTATTTTTAATTTATTTTTTTGTCCTGATTGTTCTTTTTATATTAAATTTTTTTTTTCATATTTTTTTTTATTTATTTACTTTGTTTTTTTTTTTAAATAATTTATTTTTAATATATATATATTTTTTTACTGATTTATTTGTAAATGGTCTTTTTTAAATTTTTTTTGTATTTTATTTATTTATTTATTTTTTTTTTTTTTTGAAGCTTAATGTTTTTTTTTACTGATTTATTTGTGAATTATTTTTTTTTTAATTTTTTTTTGTTTCTTATTTATTTATCTATTTTTCTTCAGAATTTATTTTTTATATATTTTTTGTTAATTGATTTATTTGTTTTTTTTTTTTTGCATTTTTTTTATATTTATTTACTTTATTTTTTGTTCATAATTTATTTTTAATATAATTTTCTTGTTCTGATTTATTTGTAGATTGTTTTCTTATTATTAATTATTTATTTAAATATTTAATTATTTTTTTATAATTTTTTTTTTAATATATATGTATTTTTTTTACTGATTTATTTGTGAATTTTTTTTGTATTTTATTTATTTTTTCTTGTATTTTAATTTTTTTATGCTTTATTTTTTTTTTACTGATTTTTTGTAAATTATTTTTTTTTTAGTTATTTTGTTTTTCTTTTTTATATAATTTTTTTCTTATTTCTTTTGTTTTTTTTTTTTTTGTTAAAATTATTTTTTTTATTTATTTTAAATTTTTGTAAATTTTTTTATTGGTTTTTCTTTCTTTTTCCTTCCTTTTGTTTTTGCTGTTGTCTTGAAACCATCAATTTGTGTTCATTAGCAATTTGTTGTCTGTGTAATTAAAGAAATATGTTTATTTGTATTTGTTGTTGTTTTTGTAAAAAGACAAGATAAAAATACACTCGAGTGTTTGGTGTCAGTCAGGCCGGGGTTGGCCGGGGCAGGTCAAATTGCGCAATTTATGGTGTGATGTGTTTGGCATTTTAGTTTTTTCCACTTCTTCTTCTTCTTCCACTTCATCTGTTTGTTGCTAAGCCAAGTCTATTTGATTGACTGATGGATGGTTTGTTGGTTGGTTGGATTGATTGATTGATTGACTGGCTAGTTTGCCTTGAAAAACCGGAGGAAAGCAAAAGGCAAATTGCATTTCCGTCAGCACCTGTTTGGAGTCCAACCCCCTCTCCTACTCGCCTCTCCACGCCCCTGGCCTGCCCTCTGCTTAGTAGCTGCCAATTTTGTTCAAGTATTGTGATTACCTTTGTTTTTGTTATTGTTTTCGTTTTTTTTTTTTGCAATACTTTCACTCTTACCAATTTTTGTTGTTGTTGTTGTTATTTTTGTTTTTTTTTTTTTTAATTTTGCATAACTCAAAGTTGTTGTTGTTGTTGTTGTTTTGCAATGAACTTCAGTGACCTTTGGGCGCTTCAACTTTGGCGTTGGCCAACTTTTGCTGTTTGCTTTTCATTTTTCACTTTTTAAGTTGCCCAGTTTTGTCTAGCGGAAATTGGACAACAACAACAACAATAACAATAACAACAACAATGAATAGGCATTAGTGTGTTGTTGCGTAATATCCGATTGATATTTTTTTGTTTGGCCATTTGGAAAAGCCTCTTAGCGATTTGATTTGGAGCAAGCCGAGATTCCCCAACAAGACTGACTTTTGGGTGGTCTCTCTCTCTCTCTCTCTCTTTCTTTCTGTCTCTCTCTTTGTCGCTGTGGGTCAGTCAGTCTCTGCTTGATGATTTGTCAAATTTGAAGTCATCTAAGGATTGTTTTTTTTGTTTTTTTTTCTTGGCCGATTTGAAATCAAGACTTCGCTTTGACTCGACTCTTGTTGGGCTTCCCGAGGCGACGCTCTGCTCTCGTATTGCGCATTGCCTAAGTGGATTTGTCACTCGTGTCACTCGCCTTCACTCGCCCCCCACCCTCCCTCTCCTCGTTTGGTGGTGTGCGTGTCTGAATAACATTTTCCATGCCAGATACTCTGGGCGCATTCAGAGTGAGACACAATTTCTTTCTAATGTCAAAGACACGATCCATTACAAAGCGGCTTAAAAATCGTCGTGCAACTTCAATTGCAACTGCATTTTCTGTTACCACTCCATCCCGCCCCCTCCCCCGCACTCGCCTTTATCCAACGACGCCTTCGAATGTGATTGACATTGCAATTGGCTTTTGGGGGCGGCGGTGAGTGTTGCCAGCGTTGCGGTTTGATTGAATGTGACATATGAGGTTTTCTTCTTCTTCTTCTTCTTCTTTTTGTTGTTGTTTAAAAATAATTAAAACTCTTCACGTCTTTTATTTTTCTCTGAAATTGAACAAAAAAAAAAAATTAAATTTATTTTTATTTTTTTTTTTAGATTTTTTTCTAATTTCTTTCTTTTCCGCTTTCTTATCTTTGCAGGTAAGGAAAAACCAGTTCATTAATTTGAAAAGCCTCGTGTCATTTTTATTGATATGAGCCGAGGTGACCCAGTTCAAGGCAAACATTCCGACATTGCCAGTTTGCCTGTTTGCTTGTTAGAGGGACAACCGAGACAAGTCCAGTCAAGTCCACTCGATTCCCGTCTAGTCCGTGCTCGACTGACTCGCCGGCTGGCCGGCCTAGTCAAGCGCGGTCCACTCGACTGCCAGCCCATGTTGCCGGCCTGCCTGCCTGACTGCCTGGCTGGCTTGTGGGCCCGCCAGTTTGCCAGCCTGCCAAATAGTTGACAAATGAAATGCACACCAAAAGCTGACACATGCCATGGGTGCAGTGAATCGTGTGTGGAGACATTGGCTTCTCAGGATTTCCACAAAGAGGGTATAGATGATATCTTTTGGGTTGCCGCCATTTGACTTGCACAACATTTGTTGTTGTTGTTTTTGTTGTTGTGATGACGCGGCTTCATTGTTTGGCTTGTTGGGTTTGGCCTGTGTGTTGGGTTCTGAATTTTGTGTTTTCTTTTATTATCTTATCGGTTTTTGCCTAAAGCAGGTCATTTTTATTGTTGATTAGAAAAATTGATTGAGGGAAAAAGTGTTGCAAGCCTGATGAAACAAGCAACAAAAATTCAGGTAAATAGGTCGAATGAAATATTGTTTATTTGTCAAAAGACTTGATGAGGGGCTTAAGTATTTTATTCTAATATTCAATTTGCTTATGACAAAAAATACTTTTCTCATATATTATTATAATTATTCTTTATTTTTTCTCCATATTTATCAATTCTTAAATTACATTTGTCACATTTGGTAAAAAATTTTAGTTTTCAAAAACTGCTCAAAACGCGCCTCTTCCAGTAAATTCCAGTGTTAATGCCATCTAGAGGCTATTTTGCGAAGCCATAAAATGCATAATAATGATTTTTAAATGAATTCAGCAGTAATTTTTAGTCAGCAAATTAATAACAGTTCGTCTCTTTACTTATCTGAATTTCCAGCTTATAAAATTATTATCTTTATTTATTTAATTCAAAAGAAATTCAAAAATTCTAATTAAAGTGAAAAATTTGCTTAGCGCCATCTATATTTACACTTGTGCAACTAGCTTTTGCGCCATCTAGCGTTTGAAAAAGCTGTGCACAACACAACACTGCAAAATAGTCTAGACACAAACCAAACACACTCTTAACGCCATCTGTTGAGTAAACAGGCAATCAGTTTTTTAAATGCCACAATTGGCGCCAAAGTTTAAATCACTTTGGCTATCAGCAAATCATTTTTATTACGTTATTTGTTTTGTTTTTTTCTTGTTGTGTTGACTATTTTTATCAATTGATTTGGCAAGTGAGTCAAAATGTTTTTCTTTTTAGTCATTTGTTTTCTTGTTATTTTCAGCTGTACAGGTCATGACCTTCAAAATCAAAGAGTAAATATTCTTGATCGTTTAACTGAAAACTAAAATATCTGAAAATATGAATAACTTTTATCTTAGTGAAATTAAACATGCTTTAGGGCGTTAAAGACAATAAATAACGAGTTGAAAAACTAAAAACGAAAAATAATAACAAATAAAGAAACAAAAAAATTAGGTGAAATGGTGAATGAACTTATCGACTTTGGACGACGTGCCTGTTGTGGCTGCTGTTGGTGGTTATTGTTTTTGTATTTTTTTTTGTTTTTTGTTTTTATCTTCTTTTATACTAACCAACAATGGACCTGTCCGACAGCTTGTGGGCCACTCAGTGAGCCAGCCAAAGCGCACACGCGACTTAAACGAGACCAGTTAACAAAAAAAAAAAAGACAAAAAAAAAACTTCCCCTCCAACAGAAAAAAAACATAACCAAACAAACAAACAAAGCAAATGAGGCAAACAGCTGAGGTGACTGCGACGACAGCGGAAATGGCCAAAATGAAAAGCATTTTAGTTAGTGTTGTTATTGTTGTTGTTGTTGCTGCTTTTGCCTGCCTAACAACGCACATAAAAAATATGAAAAAAATGAGTACACCAGTCCATCTTCTATGAACAAAAAGCAAACAAAACCAGATTAGAGAGACCCAAGTGCTCGACTCCAAAATTTACAATTTTTTTTTTTTTTTTTGGCTTTGCCCCTTTTTTGCTGATTACTTGAGTGGCGCTTGGAGTTGATTTCCTTTTGCCGGCCGGCTTGCCAACCCCTCCTCCAAGCTGGGTCTGGACTTGAGTTTGTTTATTTATAATTTCCAAGCTAATTTTTTATTTATTCATTCGGCCAGCGGAACTCTTTTGGCAAAGCTGCAATCAATTTTACAGTTTGGCAAGCATTGAACTGGCCTGGGCCCATGAAATCAATTTAAAATTGCTGAAATTTTTTTTGTTGGTTTTTAAAAATTCCTCACTCAGCCGTGATTCTTTTGGAATTTTTCTTAATTTAACAGTTTGCTGGCTTCGACAAGTGGGAGGAGGAGTTAGTCTAAGCAATTTTTTTTGCTGTATTTTTTTTTTCAATGGAAAAAGGAAGCGCTTTCCAGTTCGTTTAATTTCATTGCTGAGAATGCAACAGGCGAAAGCCACAACAACAAAAGCACAGACAAGGCCAATTTATTTTAATTTTTCTTTGTTGTTTAGTTTAGTTTTTTTTTTCAAAGGGTAAAAGGAAACTGAATAAAAAAAAAAAAAAAAATCCAAACCACTCGTTATTGGCAGTGGTTGTGTTGTTGTTGTTTTAGCTGTTGCCACACTCTTTGCTATTCTGGGCAATTATTATGGCCTCGGCAATTGTCTAGTTAGTCGATTGGCAGTCTTGCTTGTCCCCATCCTGTGGTCATTCTTTGGCGTCTCTGCCACTTGTTGCAATGCGGATTTGCATTCTCTGCTGGCTTCGAATTTTGCCCGCCCCTTAGAATTGTCCTCTCTCCACACCCTCCCGCCTCCTCTCTCTCTCTCGCTCTCGTGTTCTTCATTGGCATCCGCACCTGTTGACCGACCATTTGGCAGAATGTTTTTCTGTTCTTGTTGCTGTTGTTGGTTACGCTTGACAAACCTCTTCTATGTTTTAGCGCATTCTTTGTTGTTGTTGCTGTTGTTTTTTACTGACCATTGTTGTTCTGATCACGATCATTTCCACTTGGCAATTTTCTCACTCAGCGCTGTGCTGGTGGTAAACGCCAAACTGTACAGTTTTGTGGCCCAACAAATGCACTTGACTGCACTGAAGAGAAAAAATACTGCACTCAAGAGAATCCGGTGAGCACGGCAAAGTGAAAAGAGAGTAGGGTCAGAAAAAAAGCTGAAAATAGCTAGCCGTGATCGCAGTGCACTGAGAATTGAAAAGAGGGAACGGAAAAGAGAAAGGAGGGAACCGCTAGAAAAAGCCGAAAACCGCTGAAAAAGCGAAAAAAACCGCTAAAAAAAAAGATGAATCAGCTGGGGATAAAAACGAATTTTTTGAACGTGGTATAAAAGCATCGGTTGTGAGCGCACGAAAACGCGTTTACTGTTTTTGTGGTAACAATCAAAACAACAACAACAAACGCGACGGCAACGACAACGCAGACGCGCTCAAAAGTCGTTCGTTTGCTCGTTGGTTCGGTTCGTGTATTCGTTCGCTGTCGCCGTTGAGTTGACTTAGCTGGTTTGTGTCTTGGCTATGCCCTCTTCGCTTAAGCCACTTTTGTTTATTTAATTTTTTTTTTGTGCTGCGTCTGGTTGTTTTTTTGCGAAGCATTTGCAAAATAATTCAACAAGTGTCTGAATTGAAAAAAAGAAGATGAAATAATAAACAAAACAAATAAGTGAAATAAAATTGTGTATTTATTTGTGCCAGAGACCAGAGTGTCCGCCTAATTCAAGTGAATGAATAATAATAATAATAATTATTTTTTCGATTGTTAAAAGTGACATTTCAATTCGGTCTAATTAAATACAGTCTCAAATGAAATTGTTTGATTCATTGTTGCTGTTGTTGTTTTTGTGGAGTTTTGGTGACTCTGAAAAAGTATCATCCGGTGGAAATGAGATCTCAAAAAAAAAAAAAACAAAAAATTGGATAAAATTATTCAAGTCTGATCAATCAGGAATACGCAATTAATGGTTTACTTTATTTTTGGGATATATTTTTTTTTTTTTTAGAATATTTCAGTTAAGAGGGAAATTTAGTAGGTAATACAAAATCGGTAGTTTACTATATAATTCAAAGTCGAAAAAATAAAGGGAATTTTAATTTCCCTAAAAAAAAGACCTTCCGGAGAGTGGCAAGTCTATAAAAAAATTTAATTATTTTCCATTTAATTTTTTATATTTTTTTTCGAATGATTAAAATCTTCATTAATATTTAAGCTGAAATTTCTTTTTGTTTAAAAAACAAAAACTTAACTGTTTCATTAGGCCAGCAACGTAACAACTTAACCAAAAAAAAAAAAAAAAAAAAATGTTTTAACCATTCAAGTGGGTTTTTTTTATCTTCCCCTGCAGAGAGCTTATCTCCCTCCCCCTTTCCTCTGTAACGGTAAATATCTGTACTCATACATTTTGTATGCAGATTAAATTACTGATAAGCTGGAAAGTTTCGTTTTTCTTCTTCTTCTTTATTGGACTAATTATGTTTATTTTGTTTAATATATGAAAAGCAGAATAATCTATAATTTTCTTCTTTTTCTTCTTCTGCTTTTTTTCGATAAAATTTTTGTTGCTACAAATTTGATGATATCATATTTATTTTTTTTTATTTATTTTTTTTGGTTTTTGTCAAGTTCTGAAAATTGCACAATTTGCATTTGCCACTTGCTCTGTTTTTTTTTGTTGTCTTCTTCTTCCTTTATTGGTGGTGTTGTTTCTTCCGTCATTGATGCGATTTGCTTGGTCTGTTTTTTTTTTTTTTTTGTATTTTTATTTCGGTGCTTAAGTTCCCATGACGAAACAAGCGACTCGACAGACGCATTAGTGAGGGGCACAAAAGTCGCTGACGCAGGCAGAGACAAAGGTGCAGGCGCATCGTGCAACAGGAAACGCACACTAAGGTCTTCTGACACGCACACACACACACAGAGAGACATTTCTAGACACTTGCAGGCTTCAGTTCCCAGAGACAAAAGAGAAAAATAAAAACCTAATAGAGACATAAATATTCAAATTCTTCGTCTCGCCTTCTTCTTCTTCTTCTTTGTCTTGTTCGTGTTGTTTTTCTTTGTGTTAGCTTCTCCGCCTACTTTTGTTTGGCTTCCTTGATACCTAAATTATACATTCCGCTCATCCTGGGAACCTGTCATTGGCCCTTACCAGGAATTTCCCATAATTTGAGGGAAAGTCATAAGCAAAGTGCCGGCCAGTCGGCCCACCATCGCCATCACCATTGCCATAGCCACCGCCACCGCCACCGCCATCATTCAATTAACCACGACAGCTAATAAATCTATTGAGGTTTCAAATTACCAACAGTCCGTGATAAGTCGATCTAGCCTTGAGCTGACTCTGACTCTGACTCCGACTACGGCGACTTTCACTTGTCAGGAATTTCAGCTGTTTTGTGGTTCTTGTGCCACCAGTTGCCACCGCCACCGCCACCACCGTCTCACGAAATGCCTTCCTTCCTTCCTTCCTTCCTCACTTACCCAGAGGGCACACTGGTCTGAGTGGTTGTGAATAATCAATCAATTTTCAATGCTAGAAATATGCTTGATTCTTTTTTTAAGGTTTGAAAATTCTTGGAATATGTCAAAGTATTTAGGATATTTCCTGGTTGCAACCAAATCTGGAAATAAATAAAAAAAAAAAAAATTAATAGTGTTATTTTAAAATTATTATTCTTGATTTGGATTTTTATACAGAATATAATATTTTTGAATATCTTTTAGGAATTCTTTGATAATTTCTTATTTAATTGGATATTTTTTGTGGTTTTTCAATTAAATTCGATCTCAATTCTTTCAAGAAAATACTTAATAGACCCGTGGCTTTACTTCTTAAGGCGAATTTGATAGAGAGATTTAAAGGTTCGGAGGTTCCAAAATAATTTCTGATCTATTAAATTTATGATTCCTTTACCAATTGAAACCTCAATAAAAATTCTTGGACTCTTGATAAGCTAGACTCGTTATTGTGAAATAAATTCTCAATTCATTTATTATTTATGTTTCATTAAAATAAATGATTTATTTTTCACAAACCTCTGACTTACACTTTTTGCCTGGCCTCGACCCACTGTGCCTGGGCTGTTCTTGTTGCCTTGGTTCTCCTTGGTATTTTTGATTGAGCCAAGAATTTGACCCACTGGTGGATAACCTGTTCACTTGCTTAGCTCGACTTGCCAAATAGTTGAGTCTGTCCATGTGTGTGTGTGTGTGTGTGTGTGTGTTGTTTTTGTTGGGTGTGGTTTAATCTTATCGCTGGAATCCTTTGGCAGATAAAACGACTTTCGGCTTGTCGGTTGATAAAATACTTTTGGCTTATGGTTTCTGTTTGCTTTGGAATTTTTATTCTTGTGTTTAATTTAGGGCTGAATGGGCGTGGCTAATTGATTGCAGGTGCTAAATAAAAAATATGAATGAAAATTGCTTTTGATAATTGAAATTTATGATTCAAACATTTGATTAAGTCAGTTGAATTTAAATATTTTTTGTTCTGAAAAAAAAACAAAAAAAAAATTCAATAAATTTTATTTTTTAAAAGGTTAAAAAAATTCTGGTCTTTTGTATGCATTTTGTTTTTTTTTTTTTGGGTTAACTAAATGCTCAAAATATTTCCATGTTAAAGTTCAAATTCAAACAAACTCCCATAACCTCGGTTGGCCCCAAAGAATGAGCCAACTCGGCGAGAAAGAGATAGACTCTAAGACGAAGACAGAGAGAGATGGGGCGAAGCTTTGAGAAGCATGCGAAAAATGTTTGCCCAAAACGAAACCAGTTACGAAAAACTAAAAAATAGACAAAAACAACAACAAAAATAAAATATATACTACACTTTGAGGTAGAAATTAAACAGAATTACAAAAAGTGCCAAAAAAAAGAGAAAGAAGAAGAAGAAGAAAAGAGAATTTAGAAGACAAAACAAAATGACAAAACAAGACTAACAATAAACAGTTAAACGCTGGGAAGAGAATCAACTTGACTTGTTTTTCTCACTCTCTTCTTCTTCTTCTTCTACTTCTTCTTTTTAAAGTTCTATCTCCCTCTCTTTCTCTCTTTGTGGCAGTCATTGAGTAAATCACAAATCAGTCAAGTTAACCGTTCATTATCAACGGAGACATGTGAAGAGATGAAACAAAGAAGAAAAAAATAAATAAATACAAAAAAAAAGAGGCCATAAAAAATGTCACCAAATATGCTTTCAAATGTTGGTATTTAAATACCAGTTAAAATAAAATACCATCAATGCTTTTCAAACAAGCTTAAACATTTTTGTTGTTTTGAGCTGCCGTTGATGCTGCTGCTGCAGCTTTTGTGTTGTTGTTGTTGTTGTTGCTGGCGCCCAATTTCATCATCTGAAAATGAGAAAAAAAACCAAGCGAAACTTGTTAACCTGGCCAGGTGGCTACTACCAAAAAAAAAACACATATAAACGACATCAAGCAACCTGGCCAAGTGAAAGTGACAGTGAACTCAATTGACCTGACTACTGACTTTAAAACCTGGGCCAGCTTGCACGTGTGTGTGTGTATGAGTGTGTGTGTGATTTGCCTCTCCTGGACTCGTCTCAATTGTCTCGATCGTAAAAGGGCGGCTTAAACGGTATCTGCCTGTCTTTTGCCCACCTTCTCTCCCCCTCCCTTTCGCTCTGATTTATTCAAGACACTTTCTTTTGCTTCCGCACAAACTCAGCGGCAATGTAGTGGAAGGGGAGTGGTGGGGTGGTGGTGGTGGTGGTGGGGGGGGGGGGGAGCTCTTCAATTTAATCAAATGATAATTGCTTGCTTTTCCTTTTCATACGATTTATTTATTTTTATGGCTTGATTTTTTCTTTCTCTCCCTCTTTCTCTCGTTTTTTTTTTTTTAATTTTTTGCTTGCACTTTTTTTTTCTCTTCGTCTTCGTCTTTGTCTTCTTCTTTTAATAATTTCTTAAATTTTGTTACAAAGTCGTTGAAATCAATTAAATCTTTTATTTTTGTTATTCAATCGCCGAAAAAGAAAAAAAAGGGTTCAATCAACTTGCGGCTCCTCCGATTTTTTTTTCAAAGCAATTAAAAGCAGCTTTTCTTGTTGTCGTTGTTTTTGCTATTGTTGTTGTTGTTGTTGTTGTAAAGCTCTAAGTGCAGTTTTATGACGCGTCATTTAAATGACGCCATGAAATGCCAAAGAAAGTTTTACCTTTGAGATTTTTTTTTGTAATCTTTTTTGTTGTTGGTTTTTGCTTTATTTATTGCTTTGTGTTCATTCATTAAAGCGAAAGACAACAACAAAATAAGACTACAATAATTCATATAAATACGTAATGCACAACAACAATAACAAAAGAAGGAAGGAGTTGGGGGGTTGGGGCTGTGGGGCCACGGGGCCATGGGGCTTGTACCTCTTCAAGCTCATTAAATGTATGCTCAAAATGATTTACCTTTTCTTTCATTTTCTTCACACTCTTTCCTTTTCACCATTGTCTCTTATCTCTCTCTCCTCCTCCTCTTCTGCTTTTGCTTCGGCTTCTCGCTTGTCTTGCTCCTTCTCAGTTTTTTTTTTTGCCTCGTCAGTAATTTGTCAAAATGCCAAAGTGTTGAAAGCTCGTGTGCTTAATTTATTATAAAAAAAAATAAAATAATACAAATTTTCTTCTTCTTTTTTTTTGAAATGACAAAATTCTGAGGTAAACTCGTTTAACCGTTACCTAACCGAAAGGTATTAGCTAATTTGTAATTCCCTTTTATTCTGCTGCTACTGCTTCTTCTTCTTCTTCTTCATACTTTGATCAAATCATTTTTTCGTGTGATTCATGAACAATAAAAGAAGTGAGTGTTTTTCGTTTTGATTTCAAAAGAATTTTCTTTGCTCGACTATTTTCACCATGAGAAAAATTAATGTGTGAAATTTAAACAGAAACCCAATAAAAGATAATCCCCAAAGGAATATCACTATGATTTTAGTTTTTCTTGCACTGAGCAAATATGTTGGGATTTGTCAAGATTCTGAGAACTCTCTGGAAGTTCTATTTGATAGATAAGGACTCGGACTCGGACTCGGACTTTCATAAATGATCCAACGTTTTTCAATGGATTCTCTTTTAGTACCTCTGATGTTGTCTGGAATTGTGATGATTGTAAATGGCAAATATAAATCCATTATAATGCCAAAGAAATATTATGATCGAAGATATTCCTTTAAAAACCAGAGATAGGAATAGTCATTGTGTCAAGATTCTGGGGAATCTTAGGAACTACTGTTCCATCGAAAGATCCGGACTCAGACTCAGATAAATAATCCATTGATTTTCTAACAGTTTAAATAAGTTTCAACTAATTCTCTTTTGGTAGCTCTGAAGCTGTCTCGAAATGGTAAATATAATCCTCTGATTGTGTCAAAGAAATATCATCATGATCTTACTTATACCTTAACTCTTGGAACTCTTAACTCTTGAAACCCTCTGAGACTTTCCTCAGCCCCCAGAAAGAGTTTTTATCAGCTTAGGAACACCTGGCCACTTGTCTTGTGGTATCCCTTTTCCCTGACATTTGTTCTCTGGAAGAGTTATGATTGACCTTGCTTAGAAGTGTGCGGATTCTCACCGATTACAGAGTAAGAGTGATAGTGTTGGGGAAAAGTAAAAAAAAAGAACAAAGACTCACCGAATGCGTCATTGTCTTGATTTTTTTTAGTATGAGGACAAGGGCGTAAGACTCGAATGGGTAAGACGGTGATACCATTTGTCATATTTTTTTGATAAGATTCACTGGGCCACTCTGACTAAGCAGGGTTTTTGATTTGGTGTGTTGCCTTTTATTTTATTATTATTTATTTTTTTTTGAATATTTTTAAAGTCTCATTCACCCACTCGACTGATAATTAAAACACAACAAAAGACCGTGACACCGAGAGGGGGCATGTGGGAGTTGAAGAGGAGTCTCTTGTCTTTTATAGATGATGGGCTCATTTTTTTTTTTTGTATTTGCTGGAATGATAATAATTATGGTATCGTTGTTTTTGTTGCTGTTGTTGTTATTGTTGCTATAGCCGTGGATGATGCGAAAGCTGCCGCTAGAAAGCGTTGCAATGACATTAATAGCCTTAAATGGAAAATGCTCGGTTAGCTGTTTGACTGACTGACTGACTGAGTGACTGCCTGACTGGGTGAATGGGTGAATGAGTGAATGAATGAGTAACTGGCTGATTGGTTGCTTTTTGACTTGGCCAGCCAGAGAGTTTCATCCATTGAGACATCAGTTTTATTATTGTTGGCCTGGCCTGGCCTAGCCTGGCCCACGCTTTTGTCTTTGTTTTCACCTCATCTGATAAATTGATAAAAGAAAAAGTAGCAAGTTTTCTAAGAGTCTTTTTCTTCATTTTCTTCAGGCCAAATAGCCGGCCAATTAAAGCGGCTTAACCCATTTAATCATATTTATAATTGTGGCTAATCAAATATAAAAGAAAAGTAAGCTCATCAAAATTGATGACAATTTAATTAGCTTTTACTTGTTAACATTTAAGTAAGTCTTTGATTTGTCCAATCGACTGGAAAGATATAAATTCAATGAAAAGAAATCTATGCCTTATGAATTCATCGTCTCAGTGGATTTGAAATCGTAGGTTATCGGATTTGATTACTTTTGTATCGGATAAAGTTTTCAGTTCAATTGGAGTATTTGAATTTTCTTAATTGTCAGACTTTTCAGAGGTCTGGAATCCTGAAACTTTCAAGGTAAAGAAACTGAAATTATGAGGCCTTCTTCTTTATTCTTAGATATTTTTAGCTCTTGAATTCTCGTACCGCCCTACCATATTTGTATAAAGAGATTATACATAGGGTTTTAGTGCCGTTGAAATACCTACGAATTTAATTTCCTGAATCACCTATCTTCTTTTTATCTCTAGAATCTTGGCAAAGCTAGAATATATTGGAAATAATAGGCTTTTCACTTTGATCTTGACCTTTGACTTCTCTGATTTCCCAGAATTCTCCCCTAAGGCTTTTCAAGAATTCTGATTTATTTAAGAGACTCAAAGAAGTTTTTCTTATATGAATTCACCGACTTGCTGAACTTAAAAGGAGGAGTTCTCAGATTTACTGTTTCTGATTTAAAGATTTTAGGATCTTGAGTTTTCCTGTATAGTCTTGAATTTTCTGAGCTGTGCTCTGAATTTTTCTAATACATTACAAGAATTCGGAACTGTTTTGAAAGATTTTTCCAGAATTTATATCTTAATTTTTTTTCTACAATATTTTTCCGCCGTCATTGCAAATTTGTTTATTAATTGTCTACGCTCAGTTATCTCATAGCACATTCTTGTCATTGCTTTGATAACCAAGTTTGTCTACGTGGTTGTTGTTTTTCTTCCCTCTCAGCGTGTTTTTTTTTGTCTGGCCCAGCAACAGGCCAAAAACGATTGAATGTCAGCAGCGAAATCATCTTTCCAAAATCGCCTGCTAATTTGAAGCTCAAATAAAATTGTTGTTTATTTGTTATTATTTTTTCATAAACCAAAATAATGTTCGAGGGCCTTTTGGACAAGCTATTTTGTCTCCTTTCACTTGCTGCTGGGCTCGGCTGGGCTGGGCTGGGCTTGGTTGGTCTGGGCGCTTCTCACGTCTGCCAGCGTGGTAAGTGGTGAAAATGCCAGGCTAAAAAGGGTGAGGAGGGGAGAGAAGCTTGGTATTTTCCTCTTCTTATTATTGTTATTTTTTTTTTTTTTTTTTTTTTTGCAATAACGTTTTCATGAAATCAACAATACGTTACGCCCACGAGCAGTGGCCTCTCTTGCATGCCATTTGGGCCTGAATAATTTCCATTTTCGCTGCACTTCATTATGACTATGTTTTCCCTCTCCCTCTCTCTCTGTCTCTCTGTGCCTATCTCTTTCTGGGCTTGCATATATTTTGCATGCGTGCTTAGGTGCCTGTCAGTCATTCTCTTTCTTTTCTTATTATTATTTTATTTTTTTTCTTCTTCTTTTCTTTCTGCATATAATGACAACATATAATTTGGCCTTTCTTTTCCTATGCATATTTTCTTGGGAGATTGCAAGCCGACAACAACAACAACAACAACAACAACAACAACAATAGCTGAGCCTACAACAATAACTTCAACTATCCAGACAAGCACACAAATCTTTGGCGTGGGTTGTTCGAGTTGATTGCAAATTATGTTCAAAACATGTGAGGGGCAGAGGGAAGAGGCGGGGGGGGGGGCGTTGGGGGTGGCGAATACCTTGGCAAATTATGTGCCTGTTCAGAGTTGTATGTGTGTGTGTGTTTATTAGGCTTTTCTTGGCTGGTCTCTTCCTTCCTGTCTCCTCTGTGAGCCCCTCTGGCCCCACCTGCCTCTCTACCTCTGTCTACCTGTCTGGCTTATTACAAATTTTTATATTGTTTATGTGGCGTTATTTTTTATGCTAATTTGACACTTGGGCATGCAGTTTTTAATTAATTTTTTCTGTTGCTCTCTCTCGCCCCTCCCCACATCGCCTCTATCACGTCGTCTCTGCTGATACCCTAGACACGCTTGGCCAGCCCAAAAGGGTATGCCGCTGTCATGGCAGTTTATATGCCTCTCCGTGCGCCTGTGTCTGTGTGTGTGTCCGTGTGTGTGTGTGTCCGTGTGTGTGTGTGTTTAGTAATTTCATATTTAATATGCTCGACACGCGCATTGAACAGTGAAGGATTTGTTTTTGTTATATTTTTTTTTTTTCATTTTTGGAGTGTCATTTGATTGGACTCTGATCATTGAATTGTCGATGTGAATATCATAATAAGCATATCCCATAGATAAGTTATATGATATGCTGGCTGAATGGGCCAGGCCAATTTTCAGATTCATGAAAAACTGGAAAGATTATCAAAAGCAGAGGAAGTTATTTAAAAATTCCTGTAAGAAATCGAATCCCTTGAAAATTATACAAATTACCCAGACTAAAGGGAATAGGGGGAATTTTCCATAATTTTTTTTCTGAAAACTTTTAATAGAGGTCAAATGCCTTGAAAATATCCAGAGTAAGGAGAATTGGAATTTCCTCTAATTTTCTGGAACATCTTGAAAGAAATCAAATACCTTGAAATGATGCAAAATATCCAGAGGAGTGGGAGCTCCCCAAAGGAATCGAACTCCTTTAAATAATAAAAATTACCCAGAGTAAATGGAAATTTTCCATATATTTTTTTTTTGACAATTAAAAGGAAATCGTATATTTTGAAATAATATAAAATATCCAGAGTAAGTGGGAGGAATTTTTTTTGTAAAATTATTTTGAAAGTTCCTCAAAGGAATCCAACCCCTTAAAATATTAAAAATTACCCAAAGTAAGAGGAGTAGGGAGAATTTTCCATAATATTTTGAAGCCGCTTTAAAGAAGCGCCTTTTTCTCTCTTAAATTCTCTTTATTTTTATTTTTTTCAAAAGCAACTTGATTTTCTCACCATAATTAGGCCCGAATTTAGAGCCACCAGCACAAATGGCTGAAAACTGAAATGGGCTTTTGAATAAATCACTGAACACACACGCTCCAATCTGTGTGCATGTGTGTGTGTGTGTGTGTGAATGTCTTAATGGGTTTTAAGCTGTTGTTAGCGACCTTGGCCAAATGATTTTCTTTTTGCAAAAAAAAAAAAAAAAAAAAAATTTCCTAATCGTTTTGCGTCAACATCTCGCAACGGCTCCACACAGCTCCACTTGTTTATTTATTATTATTTTTTCAGTGTGGAGAAAAAATTATGTTTTGAGCGATTTAAATTTTTTTTTTGCCTACTGTTTAATTGACACGATTTTGCTGTTGTTGTTGTTGTTGTTGTGGGTTGTCTAAAAACTCTGGCAAACAAATGAATCGCAAGTGGCAAAGCTCAAGCTCAGCTAGGCTGGGGTCGGCTTCGGTCTGGTCTGCTCTGGTCTGGGTATGGGTCGCTCTGGCTTTGGCTTTGGCTTTTGGGCCTGGTCTAAACTGTCATGCCTCAGCGCTTTGATGGCGCTTTTTTCTGTTTTTTTTTTGTTTTTAGTTTTTGCCAAGCGGCGGTGGTGCGTCAGTCAACTTGGCGTTTATTACAGGTGTGTCTACGCTGAACTGATGAATAGACAGCCAACTAGATCCGAAAGAGTCAAGTTAACCAGTCAGTCAGCCAGTCAGTCAGTCAGTCAGCCATTCAAGTGCATAATCAAATAGATTTGTGTGAGAAATGAGTTTAGAAAAATGAGCAGAGCGGCTTGAGTGGTTGTTGTTATTGTCTGGTCTCTGTTGATTTATATTTCGCATATTTAATTTAATTTTACTCAGAGCACGAAATTGCACTTACATAAACAACAACAACCAACAACAACCAACAACAACCAACAACAACTCAACCCGACTCTATTCACTCTGATAAAATAATTCTCATCCACTGGAAACTGTGAAAATTATTTTATTTGTATTTTTTTTTTTTTTTTGTAAATTTTTTTTTTGCTTTGTTTTCCTGCTCGTATGTGGTAAATATTGGCAACAGAGCGTGTAGTTACAGATTTTATATTGTTCAAATAATATTATAAATATTTATATATAACTGAAAATGTACACAGCTTTTTTTTCTTTTTCTTTTTTTATTGTTGAAAAAGTGTAAAAAGAAATGAACATGAATTTTCTTTGGAAATTAACCCAGTTTGAAAGAGGGAAGAATAATAGGTAGATCAAGCTAGATTGGGGTTTAGAAATTTGATCTACTTTGTAAGTCGATCGATCATTGGCTGTCTGCTTTGCCTACCAGGGCTGAATGAAATAATCTTTTGGGCTATAGCAATTTGATATATTTGCTTTTTTTTTTATTTTCTTAGCTGTTTAATTAAAAAGGAATTTGTCACCAAAATACCAGAACCAAGATAAGCACCACAAAAGGCCAAAACAGAATTTCACAGGTTTCAAATTACTCAATATATATATATATATATATTTTGATTATTTAAGATGATAAGACTTGAATTGAATTGAAAAAGAAAAGAAAGCGTGTCGCCTTGACAAAGAAGATAAGCGAGTCTCCAATCGGAAGGCCATTGTTGGCAGAGTGTGTATGATTTTTTTTTTTACTTGACAAGGGATTATATTATTGCGTCATTGATAAAGCTACTTCAGAATAAACACAAAAACAACAACAACAAGAATAAAGGAAAAAACAATTATTATTATTTGTGTATTTAAAGCATTTATACTTAATTTTTTTTTTAGTGGTTTTGTTAACAACCGTGAAATTGCATATGGGCAGATTGTGAGGCCGAGGCGATTCTGTTATTGTTTTTTATTTTTTACTGCTAAAAAACCAAAGTATTACAAATTGACTAATTACAACGACAACGATACTGAGATTGTGACTTTTGCTCAAAATGTGTAAAAATGAACGCAACCATTTTAGAACCGATAAAACGAAAACAAATTGCCCAAATCAATAGACGCAAGTGTAAAACCAAAAAAAAAAAATAATAAATAATAACAAATAAAGTGCTAAATTAACCAAAGAAAAAACAACAAATAATCGTAAAAAAAAAAAACGAAAAATCGGAGGGAGAAAATGTTCGATGTGCCCCCCAAGTGTCCGGCCCTGGCCAATAAGCTGAGCGGGCTATTCGGCTGGCGTCACACCTACAAGGTGGCCGCCAAGCACGAAGGCATCCCACATGGCACTCTCCACAAATCCTACTCACTGACGTTGCCCAAGCGACCGCCTTCGCCGTCGTACGCATTCGTAAAGGTAAAACCCGACCCGAGACCCTGAAATGAAAACCGATCAATTCAAAATTTGATTGGTCCCAACGAAATCCACACCCACCTGAAAAAATGCATTATTTAATTGGAGAAAAATCCGAAACTTGCTTAATGCATGATTTCCATTGATAACTGACCATAAAATAGCCATCAAAAATATATAGCAAATCAAACATTAGGCACAGTGGTACAAAAATTATAGAATGAATTGAAAAAAAAAAAAAAAAAAATTGTTCATACCTTTGACTATCATAAATTTACAGAATTGAAGCAAGCTTTCTTTGGGGATCTAGAGAAATATGTATTTAATTAGTTTTGGTAATATCTCCTTTTTAGATTGTGCGAATTTGATCAAATTTGGTATTTGGGGAGCTTTAATAGAGACAAGGAAGTGTATCAAGTTTCACCTGGATCGAGCTACAATATCATATGGAAACAAGTTAATAATAATCTCCGTTTCATTTTAAGCATTCAAAATGCTATTTGTCAGAGTCCATTGAATTCTCTGATATCTCAGATTAATCAGTTTTAGTTTGGGCTTCCATAAGTTCGACCAGTCCATAGGACTAGGAATAGCTCTGTGAAAGCTGCCTTGAGGCACACCTGGGCTCATGTAAAATGCTTGAGAATAACTCCAAACTTGAAAGCCTCAACTCTATGAGGCGGTGTTGGCCTTGTCTCTGCCCGATGTGGCAAGAGAATGAAATAAAATTGAATAGTTGCCCACTTCCAGAAAGCCAGCACGGCCCATTGCCCAGTCACGGCTTACTTCTCACTCGATTGCACAGGTAGAATGCACAGGTAACCAGCCAGCCACGATCTGACCCACAAAACATTCTTGATAATTTCGAACGCAAAAATTGCTAACCCAACATAAAATTTGCTCGTTTCAATTTTGACTTTTAGACTCCCACTCAAAATAAAAAATATATATAATAATAAATATACTAAACAAATAAAAAGTAATAAAATTGTTTAGACTGCGATTGCGTGAATTAAGTTCCAGTTCTTTAGTTTTTGTATTTTTTGTTTTTTTTTTTTTTTTTTTTGTCAGAGTTCCAGGGAGCGAGTTGAGCTTGGCACGGTCGGCTGAGTCGTTGACTAGTTCCATGACTGGTTTCAGTCATGATGCAATTTTTTGTTGCTCTTTTTTTTTTGTTGTTTTTTTTTTTTTTGCTTTTTACCTCTCTCAGCTTTTTTAGCCGTAGTTGTTATGGCTTTCGGCTTTTGGCATTTGTGGAATTGTGGAATTTTTGGCATGCCATCCAAGCCAGCGCACTTTTGAGTTGCCTTCTTGTCTTTGGCCAAGAATCTCGTTGTGGCATATTCTGTGCAATTTTAATTCAGCTGGAGGTCATTTTGTGCAAAAACAAAAAAATAAGTCTTATTTAGTGAATTCCATTGGATTTTATGAAGGAGGTGGTCATTATAATCAGAGTAAGTGAAGGCCAAGCTGATCGTATTTTAGCCTTTTTCAATCCCATTTGGAAAACCTTAGACCAAAACTATACCCAGTCAAACCCAGGAGAAAGAAATACTTTTTGTCTAGTTTCCTTGAGTGGAATTTCAGGAATTTATTGTGAAAATTTCATCTGCCCAAGTTGAAGAGTTCCCGAAGCTCAACTCCGAACCGGTTTAAAGAAGGTTAATTCATTTGTTCTTCGACTTATTAAGACATAAAATAAAAGCATAACAACAAAATAGTAAATCCGAGTCGCTAGGCCAAACTTGGTCTTTGTTTTCTAAGCTTGCAAAACCCACGATCAGGTGAATCATCGCGTCAAAACAATTAACTTGCCAAGCTGCTTGCCAGTCAAGCGAACAGGCAATTGCACAGCCAGTTGGCTAATGAAGCGGCAAAGGGCCAATTAAGCAACTGTTGCAGCCCGGAAGGGCCCTCTAGGCCAGCCGGGCCAAATGTCTTCCTCTGCGAGACTTCCGTGATTTGTGTAACCAATTTACTGATCTCTCTACAATTTCTTTGTTTACTTGCAGGAACCCGACTCTTGGGTGGCTGTTCACAATTTGCAGACACAATCGGGCATCTTGGATCCCGACGACTGTGTGCGGGATGTGGCCGATGATAGGGAACAGATACTAGCCCACTTCGAGGACTCTGGCCCCGATCCGGGCGTGCCGCAGGGCGGCGGTGATGGTGCCTCGGGCAGCTCCTCGGTGGGCACAGGCTCACCGGACATCTTTCGAGATCCCACCAACACAGAGGCTCCCATAGCCCGAGATCTGCCCACACCACACATCGAGGTCACTAGTACAACCTCGGGCCCTCTTACAGGCCTGGGCTTGCAGGTGCGCCGCAGCAGCGATCCCAATCTGCTGGCTTCCCTCAAGGCCGAGGGTAGCAATAAGCGCTGGTCAGCAGCTGCCCCTCATTATGTGGGTGACTCGCCGGAGCGCGTGATCTTGGAGAAGGCCGGTGGCCACTTGTCACCCCAGTGGGAGGAGGAAGACGATGCCCAGCACCTGCAGAAGGAGCTGCTACAGCAACAACAGAATCCCCAGCATACTCAGCATCCTCATCAGGGCGGTCACCAGCCCTTCGCCCGCTCGGGTCGCCTATCCATGCAGTTCCTGGGCGATGGGAATGGCTACAAGTGGATGGAGGCGGCCGAGAAGCTGCAGCAACAGCACTACACTGCCTCCGGGCGGCCACAGTCGCAGCTGGTCCAACAGCCCGTCCCGGCAACGGCAGCTCCGATTTACTCCAGCAAATCTCTGCCCCGGGAGAGCAAGCGCAAAGAGCCATTGGGTCAGGCCTACGAGTCCATTCGCGAGAAAGACGGTGAAATGTTGCTGATTATTAACCAGTATGGAAGTCCCCTGGGTCTCACGGCCATACCAGATACCGAACATGGTGGTGGTCTGCTGGTCCAGCACGTGGAGCCGGGCAGTCGAGCCGAGCGCGGTCGTCTGCGTCGCGATGATCGGATACTTGAGATTAATGGTACCAAGCTGATTGGTCTGAGCGAGATTCAGGTCCAGGAATACTTGCGTCGTGCCTTGGAGTCGTCTGAGCTAAGGGTACGTGTCATACGAGCCGATCATCACAAGCAGCAGCGGCGTCGTGACTCCAAGGTTGCCGAGATGATTGAGGCCGAGGAAAAACTGATCTCTGGCCTGGAATCCAAGGTGGCCACGGTCTCACCCACACGCAAGCCACAGGCAGCTCCAGTGGGCACCTCCTTGCAGGTGGCCAATACCCGTAAACTGGGACGCAAAATTGAGATTCTATTGAAGAAGGGACCCAATGGTCTGGGCTTCTCGGTGACCACACGTGACAATCCAGCTGGTGGACACTGTCCCATCTATATCAAGAACATCCTACCGCGTGGAGCAGCCATTGAAGATGGTCGTCTCAAGCCTGGGGATCGCCTGCTCGAGGTAGATGGTACACCCATGACGGGCAAGACCCAAACAGATGTGGTGGCTATTTTAAGGGGCATGCCAGCCGGTGCGACTGTAAGAATAGTGGTGTCCCGGCAACAGGAACTGGCCGAGGTCGAAGTGCGTGGCGGGGTAAGTGGAATGCGACTCTTGAAAAGTTCTTTCCTTGATTAATTATTTCTTGATTTCAGCCTGCCCAGGAGACTTCCGAAAATCAGGGTACACCCTCGAAGCCGGCTGCCCCATTGCCTGCCTCAGTTCAGCCCAGTGGTCTGCAAGTCCAGAAATCCAGCAGTGCCCGCTCCCTGTTCCAACAACAGCAACAACAACAACAGCAGCAGCTCAACGAATCTCAGCATTTTATTGATGCGGGGAGTGAATCGGCCGCCTCGAATGTGAGTTTTAGAAATTTATTTTCGAATAGCCAAAAGATTAATGTGTGTTTTGGCCTACAGGATAGCCTGCCACCGAATGGCATCACCTGGCAGTCGCGCGAGGAGATCACCCTGCACATACCCGTCCACGACACTGAGAAGGCCGGCCTGGGCGTCAGCGTCAAGGGCAAGACCTGCTCCAATCTGAATGCCAGCAGTGCCAGCAATGGCCAGGCTCTCATGAAGCACGACGGAGATCTGGGTATTTTTGTGAAGAATGTGATCCATGGCGGAGCCGCCTCGCGAGATGGTCGTCTGCGTATGAACGATCAATTGCTGAGTGTGAATGGAGTCTCGCTGAGGGGCCAGAACAATGCCGAAGCCATGGAGACTCTGCGTCGAGCCATGGTCAACAATCCGGGCAAGCATCCCGGCACTATCACCCTCCTGGTAGGCAGGAAGATTCTGCGCTCGGCTAGCTCAAACGATATACTCGAGCAGGCCAACAGCTCCACCAGCAACAGTGGCAGTTCGAATAGCAACAACAACAGCAGCTCCAATGCCAGCGACAATTCCGGGGCCACTGTCATCTATCTGAGTCCCGAGAAGAGAGACACCCGTCCCAGCAACGATATGAATAGGTGAGTTTGGGATTGGTCAGGCAAAAATATCTGAGAATCTTTATAAATTCATTGTCCTTTTTTGTAGATGGAGCAATCCCGTTTTGGAACGCCTAACCGGTGGAATTTGCTCCACAACAGCCCAGGCCCAGCAGCCCGGACAGAATGGATCTGCTGTGGGTCCAAATCAAGGGCCACGTCGTCCGCCACCTTTGGTCAATGTGGGGCTGCGAAATGAGAGCTACCACATGGCCACGAATGATAATTGGTCACCAGCCCAGTTGCTCAATGGGCATGCCAATACTGCCGTGCTCATCGAAGATGATGCCGAACCCTTGTCACCGTAAGAAAAATGAGATACAATAATCTTTTTCATACGCACAGATCACTCACTTCCTTTTTGTCTTACCTAGGACACCACCTGTACGCAATTTGGATGCCTCGCACTGCAACCCGAGCAGCGCGAATTCATCACACACCACATCGGTGGTGGGTTCGGTGGTAGCACCCGGTGGCGCTGGAGGCCCCACTAACTTCGATGCCACCTACTCCTCTCAGCTGAGTCTGGAGACCAACAACTCGGGAGTGGAGCATTTCTCGCGAGATGCCTTGGGCAGGCGTTCCATATCGGAGAAGCATCATGCCGCCTTGGATGCCCGAGGCACAGATACCTACCAGCGCAATAAGAAGCTGCGCGAAGAGCGGGAACGCGAACGACGCATTCAGGTCACCAAGTCGGCCATTTATGGCGGCTCCATTGAGTCGTTGACAGCCCACAAGAACGGCATTCATTTACCTGGCTACAAACATGCCAAGACAGCCTCCAGCATAGAGACCCATCAGTTGGCCGCCGAGGCCCGCGACCAGGTGGGTGACCTGGGTCCCTCGCTGGGCCTGAAGAAATCCTCATCGCTGGAATCTCTTCAGACCATGGTCCAGGAGCTGCAAATGTCCGATGAGCCGCGTGGTCACTCTGCTTTGCGTGCGCCACGCGGACGCGGCCGCGAAGACAGTCTCAGGGCAGCTGTGGTCAGTGAACCAGATGCCAATAGTGAGTTTTCCCTCTTTGCCTGCAAACAGATCCTTTCATATTCTTCTTTTCCAGAGCCCCGCAAGACTTGGCTGCTGGAAGAGGGTGACCATGAGGGCGGTTTTGCCTCACAACGAAATGGTCCCTTCCAGAGCTCCCTCAACGATGGCAAAAACGGCAAATCGCGGGCCAAGAAGCCCAGTATTCTGCGCGGCATCGGACACATGTTCCGCTTTGGCAAGAATCGCAAGGATGGTGTGGTGCCCGTAGAGACGTATGCCCCAGTGGGCAACTCTAACTCCTCCGCAGCTTCGATGCAACAGAATCCCGCAGCCAATGGTACCGGACAGATCCCAGCTGCTGCCTTGGCAGCTCTCGATAGGAATCACAAACCCCCAGCCTACCAGCCACCGCCGCCTCTGCCCACCCCCAATGGAGTCGGGGCCGCCTTGAATGGAGGCATCCATCAGAACGACATTTTCAATCATCGCTATCAGCATTATGCCAACTATGAGGATCTGCATCAGCATCAGATTAGGTGAGGGACATATCCAAGCAGCACTCAAACAATCTCACACTCACACACACACACATTCGATTACTTGTAATTCATTTTGGTTGGTTTCACTAACTCCTTTAATGTTTTTGTTTTTGTTTTGGATTTGTGGTTTCTTAATTTTTTTCCGATTTCAAAAGATCTTTTTCCGTCTCTTTCTGTTTCATGCCTAATATTTTACAACACTGAAAATTTGTACTTCTCTTTCTTTCTTCTTCTTTGTAAAACTATAATTCACACACATATATATACATTATATTCACACACACACATACACTCAATCACTTATTGAATTTCTCGCCGGTTAGCCTGGCCAGCGATTCAAATCCCGATATACTCTCGGAATCCACATTGGAAAGTATGCGACAACAGGTGATCAGACAACGCATTAAAGTCGAAGCGGAAAGGTAACACAATAACACCAATAACAATAACAACAACAACACTTTGTAGAAACACATAATTCGCACTATTCCAAATTTGCACACTCTCACTCAGATTTATCTGAATTAAACAATTGAAATTATCAATTACAAAATTAGACAATCTTAAATATGTAAAATTAACTTTGAGAGTATCTTTAATGGCTTCTTGATAGCTTACTTTATATTCTGTTTATCCTGAATATTTATTCTATAAATGTATATTTATTATTTTTGGATTATCTCTTAAAAATTGTTAGATTCTTTTTTTATGAACTTGATCATTTTGTATTTTTAGTCTTTTAATCATTAGAAATTTCTTGAACTCTTTTATTTTGAGATTTCCGATGTAATGTTTCCCAGTCGACTGATAATACATATATAATCCGCATTATATATAATCCAAATATGATCCCAAAAATATTATTTGAAATCTCATTGAATTTTTTTTTTTTTTTCATTTTAAAGAAATCCCAAAAATATAATTTTTTTTTTAAGAAAAAAATTTTGCTTCATTTCAGTATTGCATGATCAATCAATTTGAGACTTGATAGTTTCCTCGACTTGTTTATTTATTTCATTTTACATTTTTTCTAACTTTTTCTAGAATTAATCTAATTTATGTTTAATGTGAAATTCGCACACACAAAATTACATACACACCACACCAGTACACTCATCTAATTCTTTGCCTTGCTCTCTATATTGTTGTGCTTGCTTGTTTCTTGTATTGAAAATGTTTTCCAAAATGCTTATGGTCTCATTTGTATATTTCTTTCTACTTGCATCGCTTCATTGTTGTGGTTGCCATTGCCCAGTCGACGCCATCAGCATTACCATTCGCAGCGCAGTGCCCGATCCCAGGATATCAGTTTGCACAGCCACGCCTCCGGCAGCCTCAACATAAGCGGACACCAGCCCGGTGGCAGCACCAACAACAACAGCAGCGCCGGCAGCAATGGCCAGAATACGAGCCTCAACGGTAGCCTCCAGAACGGCGGTCCCCTGCGTCCCATTTCGAGTTTCTACGAGTACGAGACAGTACAGCGAGTGGGCAGCATCAAACACAGTCACAATAGCCACAACGGCTCGCCCATTACAGTGAATGGCTCGCCTGGATCGGTGGCCACAGCCCATCCCCATTGGAAGACGGCAGCCTTGAATGGCTACTCGCCGGCCTCCCTCAACAGCAGTGCCCGGAGTCGGGGTCCCTTTGTCACCCAGGTGACCATACGAGAACATCATCATCATCAGCAGCAGCAGCAGCCGCCCCAGCCCACCTACCAGACAATCCAGAAGCAGCCGCAACCTCTGCCCCATCAGCTCCAGGCACAGTCGCATCACCTGGTGGGCCAATCCCAGTATGGCAGTTCCGCAGGTGTCCAGCCACACGCCTCGAAGGTGTGACTATAGGTTCTGGCGCATGCGCGCGCTACTCGCGACGCTCTCGAGAGTCGACGCACACCGCTGGCCAGCGAGGAGGATGAACTGGTGGCCATGACCGACCCAGTGGAGGTCTTTTATTATGCCACCGAGTGCTAGACTCCGGTGTGTGTGCGTGTGTTAGTGGGGGGCGTGCACATGCGTCTGTTTCATTGGTTGGTGGTTGTCTGGCTCTGAAGGTGGATTTGCTGGTTGTAATTTGTTTTTTTTTTTTTTTTTTTTTGTGTCCTCCGCCTCTCGGGCTTGCTGCCAACTGGCTTTATACATTTCATCATTATACATAAATATTTATAAATATAAAATTACATAAATGTTTACTTATTATTATTTTTTGTTTTCTTTTTTTTTTTTTTGAAATTTTCCAAAAATTTCCAAACATTTTGCACACACACAAAAACATACGCTAATTAAAAATATATTATATATATATATATATAGATACATATATATTTAAATTATTTACCCAAGTACATACACAAAAAAGTATTCATTATGTAAATTAAAGCAATTTGTCATAAAAGCCAAATCGATGTTTATAATTATTACGGATCGGCTGCAAAAATATCGAAAGAATAAGCCATACAAAATTTATATATCTTTTTTTTTTTCTATGTTTTGTTTTCTTCTCATAAAATTAAAAAAAATATATAAATGAAAGAAAAATTATATAGATAAATAATTTTAAGTTTCGAAAATTGTATTAAAAAAAAAAAAAATAAAATAAAAAGAAGAAACAACAAAAATCAAATCAAATAAATATATGAAAAATATATATTTTGTAATATTTTGTAAGCTTAAGAATCAGAAAATTGAGATATATTCCTCTCTGTAAATAATTGTTTAATTTTAAAATTGAGACAACAAAAACTAACCAGAGAAATCGAAATGAATATATTATTAAATAGGTTTTTTTTTTTTTTTTTTTTTATTAGTTTCTAGAAAATCGACGCCATTTTGTGGAGAGAAGTTCACATCCATTGATTCGATAATTTGAGAATTATGTAAAATATTTTCTAAGTTGTTTGTAAATGAAATGACAAACCGATGTGCAGTCAGCCAAAAAATTGATAAAAAAAAAATGAAAGACATGTTTATAAGGCGACTCTTAAAGTATACTAAGTTTATATATATTTGAATAGTTATTGTATCTAGTTTTAAGTCCGAAGAAAGTGCAGGGACGGGGAAGACTTTTACATTTCCGTTGCGCATATTATCGAAAGGAAATACAAAAAAAATTAAAATAAAAAAAATACAAAATAAAAATTTAAACAATGAAATTTGGAAAAATATAGTACAGTATTTTTAATTTGGTTGAAAACTTGAAAAGTGATTTAGACTATAACTTTTTCTTCAGTGCAATGGTCTTAGTCGTTTTGTCGGAGTAGCTAGTGGAATTGGTAACCTTGCCGCCGAATGATGTGAGAATACTTATGGGCTCGACAGTCTCGGACCAGTAGGTGGTGGTAGTCCATTGGGTGTCGGCCGGACGCGTTTCTGGCAGACGAATCTCTTTGGCCATGGCCAGTTTCTTTGCAAGTTTGACATTCTTGGCAGTCCGCTTTTTAGCTGATGAATTTAGCATATTATGCGAACTCGCTGTTTGCCTGGGTGCTGACAATTCCTCTGTTGGAACTACTGCCTTCTTTTTTAGGTGACGCTTTTTTAGTCGATCGCCCATTGCACTTTTGTTCTTGATATGTGTGGGGGGTTTTCTTGCTTCCAAATTGACTGGTTCGACTACAGTGAAATTCGTCAAGACCTCGGCACTGGGATTCTTGTCCCAATGAACACTGTGGATTCACGGATTCGAAAATGTTTTGAATATTTTTTTCAATAGGCAAACTCACTCTGGTATGCCATTTGGAGGCAAAATAACGCCCAAAACATTATCAACCATACGGGATTTTAGCATACGGTCATTGGTGGTGGTGGAGTGCATGGCTGGTGATGTGTTGATCTCAATTAACCAGGGCTTCAGATTTTCATCGATAATTATATCATAACCATAGACCTCGAAACAATGACGATCGTTGGAAATAACCGGTGCGACGGCATCCAGCGAAAGACGTATTAATTGACAGATCTTTGACCACAGAACATCCGAGACGCCATGGCCCTGGGTGCTATCTAAGTAGAGACGGAAGTTCTGCATAGGCCACTTGCCACCATGGATGGGGTTGTATTCATTCTAAAAATTTAGCCTATAGCCACCGTCACATGGGTGATTTTGCTACTCACATTAGTCTTCTGGATGCTGACATTGGTCAAGTGCATAAACACGTTGTTCAGCTCCGTCTGATCATATCTTTCCACGCAAAATCGGCAAAATCCTTCCTTATAGAGGTAGGCCCTCAAGGGATTGAATGTGGTCACCAAAACAAACAATCTCAAATCGAATTTCTTTCCACCGATGAGCAAGGGATTATCTATGTACTTGGAAATCACACAATTTTCACGATTGAAATGGGGCATATAGAAGTTCTTGGAGTCATTGGCATATTTCTTAAGTTTTGACAATTTGTTGATCAAGTAAATGCCCTCACCCTGGCTCTTGCTGCAGGGCTTGACGATCCAAGTTCTCGCACTCATTTGGTTGAATTCCTCGACAAACAGATGGTAGTCCGCTGGCAGAACAAAAGTCATTGGAATTATATCCAGGTGCAAGTATTTAGTACCTCCTATACCCAACTTGGTTATCTTGGGGTCTATAGCAGCCAGGGGATCCCCCTTTCGTTCAAGGTCTTTGCGATATCTCTTGATATTCTTAATCAGTAGGTCTTTGCGAGACAGCTCAATAGAGTTGGGGAAATGATTGATCATTCTGAGGGAAACGCTCTGTTAAGATAGCATTGCCGTTGCGTAGAATCATACTTACTGATCCGCTCGCATACGGTAGGGATTGTCCACACCAAAAATATATCGGCAGTTCTGAGTGCAAGCCCAATATAGATTCCATTTGCCATCAAAGGAGGGCACCTCCTGCCAACCTCGTTTCTGAAAGTTATTCACCAATGCAGACTTCTCCCAGTCTGTGCTATAAAGTAGATTTTTGGCTCCCGCCGGCTTTGCAGCCACCAGTCCTCCCGCACGCAGTTTCTCCATGTTACAGACTCTGTTATAGATTTTATCGGCTTGGGAAAGCTTTATTTTTGACGTTTTTTCTTTACCAGATGAAGATGTGCCTGGAGCATAACTTTTGGTTGAAAAGTCGGTTTCGAGAAAGGAACTTGAGGCTTGCACAGCTTCCGAATTTATTGTCTGCGTATAAGCGACTATAGCCGATTTGGGAATCTCCAATTTGGTGAGCTGCCTACTGATGTATCTAGTCGAGTCGGGAGTTTGCTTGTTCGTTGCTTTTACCGACTTGGAAGTTTTATTATTAACTGGTTGCATATTAACAATTTTGTGGAAACTTCTTGAATACACTTTCAACACTTTTTTTCTTAAACCATTTGCTTTAATTTATTAAGATTTTGTCGAATGACCGAAAAGTTTTGCACTATTTTATATATAGAAAACTGTTTCACTTTTTCAAATCGAAATTTTTTCTATGCTTCACATACAAAATGATATAGAATGATTGAAAATCCTAGACCGATTGGGCAGGAAAAGTGCCAATAAAAAACTGAGCTTCATTTCAAAGCACTCTCCTCCCAGCGAAAATCCCAAGGGTAAGAATTATCTCTTTTGGTTTTTGAAAAAAAAAAATCGAAAGTGTTAATTCTATTTAAAGACAAGTACATTAACAATTAATATATGTATTTACTTGGGACCTTCTTTCCCGGGTTCTAGGAAGTAAAAAATTAGAAATCTTAAGCTAAATTTCCAACCGCAACTAAACAAATTTGACTTTGAGATATTTCGTGTCAGACTTGTGATTTGGGCTGCCGACACTTAGGTCATAGTTTTGTAATTGGTCACTAAGTTTCACACATTGCAGAGACCCCCCAGAACAATAGGATTGCATTGTCTCAATCGATCTTGGACTTGGGTATAAAAGGTGACAGACCCGAAGGGTTAGCTCAACAGTCACTCAAACAGCGCCCAAGCAGACGGAAAGCTCTCTTAATCTATCAAGAAAATCAGTGGAATAGACTTACCTTAAGACCATGAAGATCTACGCTTATGCCATAGCCTTGCTGCTCTCTGTCTTGGTGGCACCGGGAGAGGCCACCTTTGGCAAGCTGGGACTGCTGTTGGGCGGTGGAGGCGGCGGCGTGGGCTATGGTGGCTACGCACCCGGATATGGAGCTGGTTATGGTTATGGAGGTGGCTATGGTGGAGGCTATGGCGGTTACGGTGGCGGCTATGGATATGGCGGCGAAAATGTGGTTAAGGTCATCAAGGTCTCGGTACTGCCTACTGCCGGCGGCTATGGTGGCGGATATGGTGGCGGCTATGGCGGTGGATATGGTGGTGGCTTTGTGGGTGCCGCTCCAGTGCTGACTTCTGTGGCTGCTCCAGTGATTGGCGGTGGTGCTGGCTTTGTTGGCGGTGCTGCTCTGCCGGCCTCCTATGGATTTGGATCTGGTTATGGTGTAGGTGGCGGTTTCGGCTTGGGCTTCGGTGGACCCGCAGCTCTCGGAGCCGGTGGCTGGTGCTGAAAATATCGAGGTCTAGTTTAAGAAAATACTCTCATTTTTTTCGAAACATTTTTTTTTTTTTGTGGTCTTGTAAAATAAATAAACGAAATTGTATGCTAAAAAATAATTCAAGTGCAAGAAAATGTTTTTTTTTTTTCAATAGGCTCGACCATTCGGATGGAGCAATCGAGGAAACTATCAAATTTATGCAATCGTCACAGTGGAGGTTTCAGTTTTTCACACCTACTTAAGCCAACAATATTTGATATATAGTTTTTTTTATAAATATATATTTTTTTTCAAGATTTTAACAAGACGCTAAAAAAATGCAATCCAACGAAATTGACCTTCAAAAATGTGACAAGAAATTTTGAAAATAAGATTTTTGGAATTTTCCAATGAAACTGAAAGTACCACAAAAAAAGAGATTATATAATCTGAAATTCTATGTTGGTAGATTCACTTAGTACGCCCCAACACTTCCCAATTCAATGCTTGTTTTGTTGTTGAAAAAAAAAATGAAAAAAATAAAAATAAATCTTATGCCAACGAGAAACAAATGTAAAGCAAACAACGACCCCAACTATTCACTAGCATTGGTAATGAGTTGCCAAAGTAGCTAAAGCTAAAGCAGCCAAAGCCAAACCCATAAAATCTCAGACTCTCAGTTGACTGCATTGTTCAGCTAAGCTCAGCTCAGCTCAGATCAGCTTAGCTCTCAAGTTCAGCGGCGCGTCTTCAAGAATGTACGCAAGTGTACACGACTTGAGTACAAATAGCCAAGTATCTATGAGATACGAGTGTACATGTTGGGCTGCTGAACAGACTAAAAATTTCAAGTATCTCGCATTGAAAACGAAATTCAAACTAAATAGAAAAAATGCCAACCAACTAAAATCTCAAAATGTGTAAATTGGCTATGATTTCATGTTTGCCATGTTAATCAAAATGTAAATAGTTAAGAGCCGGAATGGTACATACACGACAAAAAGTTATTAAGAAATTTTCAGGTACTTGGGATCTACACATTGGCTTAGGGCTTGAGCTAAAGATTTTGATTCACAAACGTTCAAATTTCTTAATGTTTTACGGGATTGTTTCACCAATTCGAAAGATCAATATAAATATAACCATCACTTTATATTTTTGTTCGATTTGGACTAAGAAATCTATTCAATAATCTTAATATTTAAAATATTTTCTGAAATAAAGAATAATTTTCCTTAGCCTAAACTATAATTTTGCTCAAGCGCACAAAATGTATTTGGGAAATATAAAAGGAACTCTGTAGATTTGACTCAACATAAGATTGTAAAATTATAGTGAAGAGTATCTTAAAGTCGACTTGGTTCTTGGTAATTTTATGTTAGCTTTCGAAGTCCCGAAATATAAATAAAATATTCCCTTAATATGAGCCGAAAGTTCTATTAATTATGAGAATTTTAATTTTATTCTTTTTTATTCTTTCTAATTTGCATAAGGTAATCCAAAATTTGAAGACTGTAAAATAAACTAACGCCCTTTTAGGTTGTGTGTATTGTCAAGCGGTTCGGTTGTTTTTTATACTCTTTTTTTAGAAAGAGAGTATATATATTTAGCTCTATTTGTAATGCACAGAATCACCAATTTTAGACCTTCCAAAGTTACCTCTTGAATGGTCAGTATCACTAGACGGATTGACTAAGACATATGTGTCTCTCCGGTTTTAGGAAAAAATTCCTGAATTAATGATTGATCTCATCGGAACTTCATTATCGGACTACGATATTATATAATTGTCATACAAATATGAATCTATTTTAGGAATACTTCCAACATTTATGGATTAATTTTAGAATCAGAAAACTTTATTATATAGTTACCATACCAACCAAAATCAGTCAATGCATTATCTGCTGTGCTTACTGACCAACTGATTTGGAGAAGAAAAAACTTCGAAAAGAGTCTACAGTCTTTGGCATCCCGCAGATAATATTGGTAGTTTTTTGAAGCAATTTCTTATTTACCAAACATTTTGCCAAGTTAGCACATCCACAGAGCCAATCTCTAAGTTTTTTTTTTTTTTGATTTGGTTTGGTTTGGCAGTACGTGTGACCATGTGCCGGCTTGTTCGACTTGCCTGACTGACTGACTGACGGACGGACTAGCTGACTGACTGAATGAATGAGGGAGAGACTGGGTAAATGAGCGCGTAAATTGAATAAATGAATGAATACAGCATCGGCTGATCTGGGTCTATGGATGGTGTTTTTGGGAATTACCTAAACCAAAAACAAAACAATTTCTTGCGATTTGAGACTTTGTGGAGATGCAAGAAAATATCTCACTTTATGGTTAAGTAGTTGAGTTGACAGTGAGACATTTGGCTAGGTTGGGCCCACTTTGGTGTGGTCCATAAGCACCCATTTATGAATTAAGTAAATAGGCAGACAAGCAAACAAACTATTGGAGGGAGAGGTAGAAGCAGAAGCAGAAGCAGTGGGGACAGATTGTTGAAGGGAACAGATAGTTGGCAAGTCACAGACGGAAAGAGAGACAGATCGACTGGCGGTGAGGCTGAGTGAGTCTGAGTGACAAGTGGACAGACCTTTGGGTCTGTTAGTGCGGCACTTGCTCAGACTTCGGTTGGTCTAAATTGGTGTGGGTGCTGCCGGTGTTTAGTTGGGGCGGGGCTGGAAAGGGTAGAATTTCATAAGTGTGCGTGGCAAAGTCAAGAGCATCCGCAAATGTGATTTTTTTTTTTGTATATTAGAACAGCACACATAGACAGTCGGCTAGGTGGGGCTGTGGTTTTGGGAAGCTGAGAAATGCCGGCTTGCTGTCTTGACGTGGCGTCGCTGCCGATCAAGAGATTTCACACTTGGTTTGGCCTATAAATTTGTGCGTATCTACGTTGGGGATATCAGTTGAGTTTCGGTGCTTGAACGATTTGGGAATTGTGAATTTTTTTTTTTAGCCACCGAAGCAGCTCAGCCTTTTTAGCCCTTGCATAATCATTTCGAATTAATTGAAGATGAAGATGTACGTTGGTGTTCTGGTAGCCCTTGTGGCCCTCACCGCTCCGGCTCAGGCCCTCTTGGGTGCCAAGTTGGCTCTGCTGAAGGCTCTAGGTGGTGGCTTTGGCGGTGGTGGTGGTGGTGGCGGTGGCGGCTTTGGCGGAGGCCGTGGTTATAGCTATGGCAATGGTGGATATTCCGGTGACTATAATCAGGGATATTATACCCAGCCCAGTCGCTCGGTCTACAGCAGCGGCGGTGGTTATGGCGGTGGCAGCTATGGTGGTAGCTATGGCGGCAGTTATGGCGGCAATTATGGCAGCAATTATGGTGGCAATTATGGTGGCGGTGAGCAGATTATTAAAGTCATCAAAGTGGTGGAGCAACAGCCTCAGACATATGCCCGTTCTGGTGGTTATTCCGGTGGATATTCTGGTGGCTATTCTGGTGGCTATTCCAGTGGTGGCTATTCGAGTGGCTGGTCTGCTCCTGCCCCAGCTCCAGTCCAGTCTTACGTGGCACCTCCACCACCACCAGCTCCTGCTGTAACCTACTCCGTGCCCGCCCCAGCGCCTCAACCAATCGTGCGCGTTCAGCCTGCTCCGGCTCCAGTTACCTACTCCGTGCCTGCACCTGCTCCCGCTCCAATTACCTACTCAGTGCCTGCTCCTGCACCTCAACCGATTGTGCGTGTCCAGCCTGCCCCTGCACCCATCACCTACTCAGTGCCTGCACCAGCACCTCAACCTATTGTGCGTGTGCAGCCAGCCCCAGCTCCCATCACCTATACCGTGCCTGCCCCAGCACCGCAACCAATAGTACGTGTTCAGCCCGCTCCGGCCCCCATTACCTACACTGCACCTGCCCCTCAACCGCAGCCCATTGCAGTACCAGCTCCCGTGGGTCCAGTATCATCTCAACAATATGTGAAGACCATCAAGCTGATTGTGGACGAGGGTGATTCCGGCAACGAGATCTCGCATGTGCCTAGCCCCACCTATGGACCACCACCACCACCAGTGGCCTACTCTTCGTCCTCTTCTAGCTCCGCCGGCTCCAGCAACTGGAACGGTGGTTGGGGCAGTGGCTCTAGCTGGGACAATGGATCCTCCGGCAACTGGAACAATGCCGGCTGGAAGAGCGGTGGTATCTGGGAGAAGTTAGGCTGCTAGACCAGCCCCTCAATCCTTAGACTCACCCAACTCAACTGCAAACAAGATGGCTCATCCGTTTGCGACTTGGCTTTCCTGGCTTAAAGCTTCCAACGAGCAGAGAATTGTGTCATACGAAACTTGTTATTACCGTACTTACTCATTTCCTTATAATATTATCTATTGTATTACTATTATTTTATTATAATATTTTTTTTTTCATAGTTTTAAAAGCGCATAAACGAAAAAATTGTCAGAGAGTAAAACGAAAAAGTACAGTCCACACTTGATTTGTTAGTTTTGTTTTGGGTAAACATTTAATTGATTTAACTTTTAATTAGCACATAGAAACGGTTCTTTCTATTCCCCAAATGGGAAGTTTCCCAACTTTTAATTGTTTTGGTCCCATTCCATTTTGGCTGTTATGCAATCGAGATCATAAGTAATTTGTGTTCATTTTGTTTGCTGGCTAAGTTCATTGTGTTCTATGAGAATTCCCTTAGAAATTAACACTCATTTGCTAATGTTAGTGGAGTGATCAAGAAAATCAAACAAAAATCAGGTTGTCCCAGTACCGAAGATCTCATACTCTTTTCAGTTATATGATCAAACTATATGATCCAAGCTGGTGTGTTATATCAGATGATTAAATTCATTGGAACATATATTATTTTATATAGTACTTATTATAAAATAAAATATAATAGAATTGAGATGGGTAGGTCAATTGCCAAGATGAGGAATAAACCTAATTTTGGCTTATAGACGGATCCAGGTATTTCAAGTTTTCAATTTAGAAAAGATATACTGGCTTGTAAAGAAGATATGCCTTAAGTTAGCTTACAGTTTTGAAACCACATTTAAAAAAGAGAAAAACAGAGAGACCAATCTTGAAGTTATATGTTGATCAGTCCCCGTCCCGGAGTCCCCGAATCCCCTTTCCCAACCTAACAAACTGAATACATCTAACTTCAAAAAGAGAATGAATGATTTTTTTTTTTTAATTTTTGAAATGACTAGGCCAAGTGCAAAGCTTTGTGTTTGTTTTAGAGAAACCCTTCATTATTTACGTTAAATTGGTTGGATTGCCCCTGAAAGGTGTCATCTACTTGGGTGACACTTTCCAACCGCATTGAGCTGGTTGGGCATTCAGCCAAAACGTTTAACATCCGTTGCCAGTCATATAAAAAAGACATTCATGATTCTATCAACCAAACAGTTGACGAAAATGTTAAGACCAACCGGTTGGTTACTCATAATTCTGCTGGCCCTGGTTAAGCTGGGCACAACTCATCCCATCCAGCCGGACTCGAAGAAAATCGGCGAAGAAGATTCCATCAAGACTGTGGCCAAACGGGGCGGCAATGGTGAGTCGCACGACTCTACCCAAAAAAGGATTTCCATTTTTATCTGAGAAAAATCCCCTTAGAATACGGACCTCCACTTCACATCAGTTCGGGTGTCTTACAATTGGAATTGGCTCATCAGCCTTGGCCTGTGGAATTACCTACACAACAATTGCATGTGGTGCCGGTTCACAGCTCCAACAGTGTCTATTCCCATGATGTGATCCAGACCTCGACACCGCATATATTCAGCTTAGATAGCCTGTTGACTGTACCACATGAGACGCCTCATATTATTCTGGCCGACAATCTGGACTTCAAGCATTATGGAAAATCTTATGGACGCTAGAACAACATGTGTGAGTTTCCTAGTTAAGAGTAGCCTAAATGTTTTTTTTTTTCACTTTTTTTTATTATTAAATATTATATCAATACCATACATACACACACACATACTTATAAATATATAACGAAAAAAAAGAAAAAAAAAGGGAAAAGTGACTAAGTCAAGTCAGTAGGATGACAAGCAGCTTAGCGATCGAAGCTGTGCTCGAGACCGTGATTCAGGTGCTCCTGATCCTTAAATTCATAGAGAGTGCTGTAACTGAAGGCGCCCTTGCCATGGTCAATGCCAGGCACTGGCTTGCTGTCATAGCTATCCAATCCAAGATCATGATGGTGCTGGAAATGATCCTCACTAAGCAGCTGGAGGGCATCATGATGCTCACTTGCCGAAGTGGCCTCTTCGGCATACTCATGGCCACCCAGGCTGCTGCCATAATCGGCGGGAAAGCTATCTGCACTCAAGTGCTCGCCCAGTTCGCCAAGGTGCTCGTGGGTGCTGCCACTCAGCTCGCTGAAATCGTGGGTCTCGCCCAGATCACTGTGGCCGGCTGCATAGCTGCCAAGTAGACCACCGGTGGACACATCTTCACTGCCTATGTAGGCCGAGTCTCCGCCTAGTAGCTGGGCCAGGATGAGGCCGAGATTCAGACAGAGCTTAAGACGCCAGGCTTTCATTTTGGAGTGGACTGGAGTGGTCTGATCTACGAGTCGTGAATGCTTGTAACCGAAGCGGCGAAATGGTGCAAGTCAACTAATTTCTTTTGTGCCAACCAAACGGCATTTATATACATTTTGTTTCGGCACACATTTTTCTTTTGCATTTTCTTCCCGCACCACAAGAAATACAAAAACAACAGCAACAATAACTGCTACATCAAAACGCTGCAACTTCAACAATAATTGTGGGGGCACTCTTCACTGTGTTTGTGTGTGTGTGTGTGTGTGTGTGTGTGTGTGTGTGTGTGTGTGTGTGTGTGTGTATTTTGTGTGTATTTTGTGTGTGCTTTGTGTGACTGGCTGACTTTTTGGCTGGCTCAGCGCTGAGCATTTTGTGGGCCACGTTTTGTAAGAGGCTCGACTGGCATGGACATCTGCCGGACCACTGCCACCACTGCCACCACCGCCAACGCCACCGCCATGGCAAGCTGATAATTTTGTACACTTAGTGACTACACACAAGCCCACATAGACAGATTAGACCAAGCCGACAGACTAACCATCGTCAAATATAAAAAAAAAGCAAAACACAAACTTTTCAAAGATTACGTATACGCCAGGCTGTCTGCTATTTGTTTCACCAAATACCCTGCCAAAAAAATCCAAGGAGAAGTGAGCAAAATCTTTAATAAAATTATAAATTTTACTTGATTGAGGCTCAAGTATTTCATAAATAGTTAAGGCAAGAATTACGTTGATTTGATTCAAAATTATTCCATAAAAGTATTAAAAATTAAATAAAAATTTCTTAGATTACCCAGAAGAGTAAACAATTGTCTGTAATCGGAATTTTCTTGGAATTAAATTTCTCCAAGCCGGTGATTTTTTGTGGTCAAAAATTAAACCAATTTCAGCACACCTCGTTCGCCCCCTCCCCGCCCAACACGCAATATTCACACAAGTCTAGCATTAAGTTTTTGGAAGAATAATTTTGAACATATGCAATATGCTTTTCCAGGGTATACATCGATTACATCAGCTAAACAACCTGCCTGCGTCCACTCCTCTTTAGCCTTTGACCAGGTGATACATTCTCAGTTCAAACAGGCAATACATTTTTTTTCCTCTGTTAGCACTCGACTGATTTGGTCATAAAAATGGGGTACCAAAAAAAAAAAAAATAGAAAGAGTAGAAAAAACCAGGCGGAAGTTGATTGCATGTGTTTGAAAATACATTTGGCCTCTGTGCATGTGCAAATTTATGACCAAATAGGCAACAAATCGCACAGACACGTCAATTGACAGAAGCAACTAACCGTCTAATTGTGTTTATCAACAAATTTCGCTGAGAAGCTTGCCGAGCAAACAAACCAACACAATGCCTAAAAATATTTCTAAACTCTTTTGTGCTGTTCAGGGGCATCTAGAAATTCATTTCAATACGAAACCAATTGTTGCGGCTACTTAGTTATCAGCTGCTTGCCTTCATAATTGCCAACTAATTATAAAAAAAAAAGAATCACTCAATTGTGTAACAGAAACAGCAACAGAAGCAACAACAACAACAACAATTTCATGTATTTTTAATGCATTTACCACGCATAACAAAATACAACAGCGAAGAAAAAAAAAGAGTCTTACAAAATTGTAAAAGACTAAAATGGACAGAGTATAAAACCGAAAAAATTATAAAAAACAATTTGTTGGCAACGCAATTTAATAATATAAACAAAACAAATAGAAGCAAAAAGAAAGATACCGAGTGAAAAGTGATAGACCTAACCTGCCACAATACAATGTAAATTGTATGCTCTTTTTTATTAAATTACTTCCACTTCTCAAAAATTATTTAAAGAATTTTCAAGAATATTATGAATCACTTGTAAAAGGGTCAAAAAAAAAAAATATATATATATTCATGAAATTTAAAAAGATCTCAAGTGCATAATGAGACCTCTTCAATCATTAACCAGAAACCCGAGGAACTCAAAGAATTTCGTAACCCTTATAAGATCAAGATTGTATAAGCAACCCAGTTTCGTCAAAATTAAGAGTAGAATTTTGGAATTCCTCATCTACTAAGAATAATAAGTATTTTCTACTATTTTCTCTCCGTGGCTTAAATGGGAAGCAATAAGTATAAATTCTACTTTACCCTAGAGGTGACAGATCATTACTCCACCTTTCCTGAACAGTCGTATAATCTCTCTTAACACCTTATTTATGGGTAAATTATATATCAGAACCGTAGATTTCCTGGATTTGATTAGCCATATTAATCTATAGTAAACTGCTCAAATTCGAACTGTTTATTAGTTAAGGTGTGAGCCCTTTATAAAAACATGTTAAGATCCACTTGATCGTTTTATATGTACACATATGTGAACACTATTAGAAAGTGAATTAAAATCGGAGAATACTCACATTGAAATATTTAAGAAAATCCGAAAGTTTTGGTATATTATTTTTTTCTTTTCGTATACCTTTCTAAATTGTCCTTACTGAGAAGGCAAAGATCCACTTGATCGTATTATATTTACTCATATGGGAACACCATTAGAAATTCAGTTAAATTGCATCGAAGTCGGAGTATATTCTCAATATTGAATTTAAAAAAATCCGACAGTTTTGTTATACCTTCACTTATCATTTCTAAATTGTCCTTATTGAGAAGATCCAATATTCAGAAATATTTTTAATGAGGTTAATTTTGTCCTTTTTGATTTCCAGTATTTTCCTCTACCTCTTTCCCCTCTTTTATTTACATCCCACAATTTAAGCTACTGGAGAAAGATGCTCGCTTTATTGGTAAAGAGTATCATAAAATAATAACAACCAAACTGATCACTGACAAAGAGCAATTAAAAGCGTAATTCAGCCATTTGATGCGGGCAGTGTGTGTGTGTGTGCTTTTTTTGTACGCCTTTGTAGCTTCTGTTTGTATCTGAAAGATTGCCAATATTGGATACCTTAGGCAGCAAATTGTTGAATTCAAAATGCTCTAACAAAATTGGTAATAACGTTGCTCACAGCTAAAAAAAATATATACATTTTATATAAACAAGTACGTAGATTTCATTTCGAATGAGCGATTGCCCGGCTTATAAACTAATTTAGTCTGACCAGGTTGATCGAGAAAAGACTACAAACTAAAATGTATTCTAATTTATTCGTGATAATATATATTTATTTATAACATTTTTAGTGAAATAAATTGTTCAACTGTTTAAATTAGCCAAGTCAAATTGAGGGAGCAGTGAGGCATCCCACAAATCAAAACAAAAGATTCGCAAAATTTTGCTTGAGTAGTTTTAATGTTTTTATTTCTCCTACTTGTTTTCTCACAAATGGGTTAGTCGATTTGTGTGTATTTCGTATCAAATTTTTTGTATTTATATTGCTGCTGATTTGGAATAATTTATTTCACGTTTCACAGATTAGAATTTATCTAGACAAAAGTTTCCAGTTCTCGAGGGCTATGGAATTGCTCTCTATAGAGTCTAATAAATTCCATATTTATTAAAAAAAAAAAAAATTCATATATTTAATATGCAGACCACCATAGGGGTTGGGCGTGGACCTGGTCTAAGGTCAATTTATTCATAAATTGCAGAAACAGCTTATAAAAATACTTTTAACTAGACTAGAGCCTAGTCTTCATTATGTTTCAGAGCTGGTGGATATTTGGTATACCCTTGATCTGCTTAGCAGTCGAACAAGCTGACCCACAGCCCAAAGATACAAGTCACTTGGAACAGATATTTATTGGAGCTCCCTTAGCTGTGATCATAAGTGGCTTCAATAGACTCTGTAAGTTTTGGATTTTAATTTGATTGAAGAGTTATCAATTGAGTGTTCTTTAGGTTCGGAAGTTGTGGCTGCCGGTTTGGTACAGTCTCAGGTAGAGCCAGATGTGAATCTTCTGAACTTTCAGCTGCGAAATGGCTGTCAGCGAGAAAGCTATCCCCTTTTGGCAGCTGAGAAAATCTGGCAAAGTCCCCTTTTCGATCCCCAAAAGAAGGTAGTCATCATAGTCAGTGGATGGACCACCAATGTCAACAATTCACCGGCTATAGACGCCCTGGAAAAGGCCTACAATTGCCGTGGTGATGTTAATTTTGTGGTCTGTATTTTTTGATAATTGTAATCACTTCGGAATCAACTAGTCTGATTTTCAATAGGCCTTGGATGCAGCCCGTTTCATAAATACTTTTTACACTTGGTCTGCCCTGAATACGGAAAAAATAGGAGAGCATTTGGCCGAGGGAATTGTCTATTTGATGCAGCACCTACCCTTGGATCGTATTCACCTAATCGGCCATAGTCTGGGAGCACATATTGTGGGATTCGCTGGCCGACATTTCCAACTGTTGACCAATTTAAGCCTGCCTCGAATTACTGGCCTGGACCCGGCCAATCCCTGCTTCAATGAAGGCGAGAAACTTTCTGGTCTGCTCCGTGGCAATGCCCAGTTTATCGATGTGATCCACTCCAGTCAGGGAGTCATAGGCCAGCGAGGTCCTGTGGGTGATGCAGACTTTTATCCCGGCGGCCTGGGACCCATAGCACCGGGCTGTCCAGCCTTGAACCTGGACTGTTCCCACGAAAGAGCCTGGCAATATTTCGAGGAATCTGTCTACCCTGGCCAGGAACTCAGTTTTATGGCCGTACGCTGTCACTCCCTGACCAGCCTACAAAATGGCAAATGCCCTGGACAGGCCTATCCCATGGGCTACGCCACGCCCCTGGATCTAAAGGGTGATTACATGCTTGAAGTGAATTCCAAGCGTCCCTTTGGCAATAATGTGACCACAGGCGTTGATTCGGAGTGTGGGCGTTGCCCACAATAATTCGTAGATAATCATAAAATTAAAATTTTCTTTCACTCTGATGTCAACAAGAAATGTTTTGATGAAGGGAATGGGAAGCGGTAATTTTGATTTACTGGTAGACATTTATGGTCCGGACCGCATGCTATGTCTCTGGCATGACAATGTATATGACCTACGTGCCCAGCCTTAATGTGAAAATTTCGTAGTAATTGCAAAATTTGTTCAAGTTCTTACCTCAGCTAGCAAGATCACAATTTCGATTTCATTCGGTATGGAATATGCAGATGAGCGTTAAGCGTGCAACTACAGGTTAAAATATGTATAAGCCACTCGAGTGGGATTAACATAGAGCAGGGTTATGGTGGGAAAATTTTATCACCCTACTTAATAGGGTATATGAAGTTTCAAGCTAAAAACGACAGGTAAGAAAAAGGCATGAGCAGTGAGAGTGATGAAAAATCAGGCTCCCAGGTTCTAAACCACTTTATATAATGGGAAAATAGATCTGAATAGTATGTTGGAATTCAAAAAAGAGAGTAGGAGCATATCCGGGTATCTCAGACTGTTCCCAACAAATTTAGGAAAAGCAAGCATTTTAGGGTATTGCAGAGTAGTACATGACCATATAGACTGTAAATCTAACAAGAGAATAAAAACAAAAAAATTATATCCTCAGCGTAAGAGTTAAGTTTGTTCCCCCCTTTAGCAAAGAGTTCAAACAATTTCTAACAGCAAATTCATTTAAAAGTTAATTAAGTAACAACTGCGACGTTATCTGATTTCGATTCCCAAGCTCACTTATACTATAGCATTCTATATAGAGAGCATTCATAAGACGACGACCGTCACAGGCAGCAACCACAACAACAACAACAACAGCCACAGCAACAACAATCATTTGTGTCCCTCATTTCAGGTCTATAAATACAATTGTCACATATTTCCGGCAATCAGTCGATCGGATTGTGTGCGACCAAGCCAGTCAACTTGATATCATTTTCAATTGCATCTTCAATGAGGAACTTTTGCATTGTCTCAATCACACTTTTGGGCCTGCTGATCTTGCCCATCGGTAGCGCCATCAATGTCAATCTACCCGATGTTATAGATTCGATAAGCAGTGTGGGCAAAGGCATTGTCAATAACAATATCATCCCCTCACCCACCGCCCTGCTGGAGAGCAGTAAGCAATTAATTGCCGGCTATCCGTTTGAGATTGCCTCCAGTTCCATTAATGCAATCTGTAAGTCAAGATTCAAGGACTTCAAACAGTAGAATAATTATGGAATTTTAAATTTAGGTGCCACGGCTCTTTCATCCAACACTATCAAGTCGAAGATCACTCCGGACATACATAAGATGAATTTCCAGTTGCGTTCAAACTGTAAGAAACAGAATTTTCCCTTGTTGAGGCCGGAGGGCCTGTGGCAGAGTCCCGACTTTGATCCCACAAAGAAGGTGGTGATTTTGGCCACCGGCTGGACCACCACTGTTAATGATACCGAAGCCATGGATGCGTTTGCCAAGGCCTACAATTGCCGAGGCGATACCAATTTTGTGGTAAGTTGGAAAGAGCTAAAAAAGGATTCGAACTCATTTCCTGCTACTTTGTAGGTTGTGGATGCGGCCAGTTTTGTGGACACTCTGTACTCTTGGTCTGCCTTTAATACGGAGGCGATTGGCGAGCATATAGCCACGGGTCTGGTGAAACTCTTGCCTCTGGTGCCGGTGGAAAACATTCATCTGATCGGCCATAGCCTAGGAGCCCATATAGTCGGCTCAGCTGGTCGCCATCTGCAGGAATTGACTGGTCAAATCATACCACGAATCACTGGTCTAGATCCGGCCAAGCCCTGCTTCAATGAGGGCGAAGTACTCTCCGGTCTCTTGCGTGGCGATGCCAAATTCATCGACGTAATACACAGCAACCCAGGAGTGCTCGGCAAGCGTGAGCCTCTCGGCGATGTGGACTTCTATCCAGGCGGACTAGATCCCCTGCCCACAGGCTGCCTCTCGGTGACCTGTGCCCATGCCCGTGCCTGGCGCTACTATGCCGAGACAATCTATCCCGGCAATGAGCTCAACTTCATGTCCAAGCGTTGCGGCTCTCTCTCTCGACTCCGCAGCATGCGTTGTCCCGGTGAAGAGAAGCCCATGGGCTATGCTGCTCCACACGATCTGAAGGGCAATTACTTTCTGGAAGTAAACGGTATGGAGCCTTTCGGTGTGAATGCCTCCATGGAGCTCAGCCTAATACTCGAGAACTGCGGGGCTTGTTCATCTTCTTAATTCGTATTCTGATTTCGACTATTTTGTAATAATTTGCTTACCAAATTTTAGCAATAGATTAATAGATTTATCATCAATCATTTTTTTTTTTTTTAAGTAATTTTATCAGTGCCTTAGTGCTCCCCAGCACTTGGCACCTCCACATTGGCTGTTTGTCTCTTTGGTATGAGTTTTATTTCACAGCATATTTAATGTTGACAATTTAATTAAAAAATAAACTTGTGAAAATGAGGCCATCTTAAAACTTGCAAGTGAGCTTATGTTGGGTGGAGTGTGAATTAAATGATAGCTATAGGGAGGGAGGAAGGGGACTGGTCAAATGGCTTAAAGCTGTTGCAAATGATTCATCAGCTGCGGACAGTGTTGTCTGCTTTGGCCGGTGTGGATTCTATAAGACGGAACTTAACAAAATTTTAGCCATTAAAAAGCTAAGAAAAAACCAAGAATATTTCAATTGAATTTATTGAAGCGGAACTAACAACTTTTAATGAAAACAACTTGATGATTAATTTGGAGTACCTATATAAAAAAAATTATTAAAAATATCAAATGCCTTCTATTCTTTCGACTATGCTAATTGCTGCCAATAAAAAAAAAAAAAATATGGCCACAAAAATAAAAAAAAAACAGCCAAGTAGTCAGGCGTGCTCAACATTGTTCATAAGGCCAAGCCAAGGAGAGCTGCATTGTCGGTGGCTGTGCAGTTTCCGCCAATCGGTGGCAAGGAAATGATCCATCATGTGTGTGACTTATGTGGAATTGCAAAACTTGATGGTGGTGTAAGCAAAGATGATGACTTTTGATGGCGATTGCAGACTCTCGGATCGGCCCGGTGTCATTTGCGGTAGCCGTTGCCGGGGCCCGGGAGAGCTATATTCTTTTCAATGAGCAGGTTTCTGTTGTTGTTGTTGTTGTTTCGCTTGGGGGATTTAGCAGATGCCGCTCGTAAAAAGATGTAAAGTAGTTGACCCTGGTCAAGAATCGGTCAAAGTGGTTTAATAAACTGCAATTACCTCGCACCGCAGCTGCTTTGTTTATCACTTGGAGCCAGGCTGAGACCACATAACCGCAATTCTTGCCCGGCCCGGTCCGTCCGTGCCCCGCCGCCGGCCAGTGTACCACCCACCATTGCCACCAGCAGAGTTGTAGTTTTTCAGCTTTTACAATTTATTTTGTGGATTCTCGTCATTTTGATGTGAGGAGAGTGGCGAGGCAGGAAGTTGGGATGATAGCTGCTCGAGTTTTAGATAAATACCGCCGGCTGCGTGAGTTTTGGTATCATTCAAGTGGCAACAGTTCAACACTTCAAAACACGCCCCAACAAAAGGATAACAGAATGAAGGTCTTCATAGTATTGTGCGCCTTGGTAGCCTGCGCCTCAGCTGGCCTGATACGGAGCAGTGGCTGGTCCGGCGGCTCCGGCTGGAGCTCGAATCCCTGGGGCAGCAGCAGTGGCTGGAGCAGTGGCTGGTCCCAGCCCAAAGTGATCAAGGTGATTAAACTTGGCGGAGGCGGCGGTGGTTGGGGCAATTCCGGCGGACTCTGGGGCGGCTCTACTGGCGGCTGGGGTGGCAATTCCATTGGCTGGGGTGGCAACAGTGGCTGGTCTAGCGGTGGCTGGTCTGGTGGCAACTCTGGCTGGAACAATGGCTGGTCCGGCGGCAACAGTGGCTGGTGGTAAGCCTCTTCCCCCCTGCATCCTGTCCCATCTACCCCGGCAATCCAAACGCTCCTCTCCGGACTCCTAGACTGTTGGACGATGTTTTTTGTACAAGTTTTACCATAAGTGAAAAGCATTTTTTTTGTAAGCATTTTTTTTTTTTTGTATATTTAGCTTATGATTTCCCTGCCACCCCCCCTTACGAAATACAACAAACAAAACAATACAAAATGAAACGACTATTGCATGTCAAATTAGGCAAATAGAATAATTTGAAACAAAGCAGAAAAGAAAAAAACAAAAATGTTCAATTTGAATCTCATGATTCATTATTGGAATTTTTTTTTCCTTTATGATTGACGAGCATTCTAGCCACGTTCAGCTTGCCATATTTCATTTTATAGTCGAGCAATTAAAAATCATCAACCAGCCACTTGAAAATATTTTCATAGATCAACTCGAAATTGTTTCGAGTTCGGCTTGCAATACACTCTGAAACGCCTATATGAGCTCTATTAAGGCTCTGAAAATCTTTGTAATTTACAGAAAAATAAAATAGAAGGTTTCTTTTACAAGCCTAATGAACTATTTCGGATTGATTGATTAAGGTTATTCGAACTAATTTTTGTGTACTTGAAAATAATTCGAGGTACTCGAAGCTTTCACTTTTCAAGTCTAGATCATAAACATAAACATTTGGATATTTATTTCATCACCCCACCCTCTTCTAAAAAAAAAGAGTATCTAATTTTCATGATGTGCCTGATAGGTCCCCTGCCACACCGACTATTATTTTCATAGGCAATTATCGACGTTTGATCTGAACTTGACTTGAATTTTGCGTGTGTTCTTAGCTCAAAAGTTGCTGTTCTTATTCGGAGGTGGCTTTGTTGTTGATCTCGAAATGTGCATCGACGCATTCACAGATATTTGAATTATGACCAAAACAATTAAAATGCTAACTTGTTGAGGCTATATAATTATAAATTCTATGCATATTCTAAATGATTGTGGAACGTTTGTTTATGAGCGCTGTTTGCGCCTCAGCGCGTCCACTTCGCACTTACAGTGGGTCTGGATCCAAATAATTTTTGCAAAAAATTCATTTAAAATCTATCACAAATATTGCTAAAAGATTCAAGAATATGTTTATAAAGTTTGTCTAATCTGGAGTTTTCAAAAGTCAAAGAATTCTGCCAAAGTTGAAGCTAAGGAGTGGAACGATTTCTCCCTAAGAAAGTCAAGGAAAAATTTTAACACTCACTATTTTTTACAATATTAAAAAATGGTTAAAAAGAACTGAGTGAGTCAGAAAAATTTTGAGACTTTCTGTCTTCAATCAAATTCTATTGAAACTAAATAAATTCAGGCTTAGATCGTGTTAGATTATCGGTTTTAAATAAGGTTAGTTTAAGATAGACCAGTCAGCTTGAATCATATGCAATTTTTCAGGTTTTCCTGTTAGGTCAAAGATGAATCAGGTTGGCGAACTTTCTTTTGAGGGTTACACAATTTTCTTTCTGCCTTCAATCAAATTCTATTAAAACTAAATAAATTCAGGCTTAGATCGTGTTAGATTATCGGTTTTACTTAAGGTTAGTTTGAGATAGACCGGTCAGCTTGAATCATATGAGAATTCCAGGTTATCCTGGTAGGTCAAATCTAAAACAAATTGGGCTGGCCTGGATGATACCAAGCGGACTTGAGTCTTTTGGCAGAAAAAAATTTGAAATTTGTCTATTGAAATTTTCTTTCTGGCTTCAGTCAAATCGTATTAAAACTAAATAAGTTGAGGCCTAGATCGTCTTAGATTATCGGTTTTACTTAAGGTTAGTTTGAGATAGACCGGTCAGCTTGAATCATATGCAATTTTCCAGGTTTTCCTGTTAGGTCAAAGATGAATCAGGTTGGCGAACTTGAGTCTTTTGAGGGTTACACAATTTTCTTTCTCCCTTCAATCAAATTCTATTAAAACTAAATAAATTCAGGCTGAGATCGTGTTAGATTATCGGTTTTACTTAAGGTTAGTTTGAGATAGACCGGTCAGCTTGAATCATATGAGAATTCCAGGTTTTCCTGGTAGGTCAAATCTAAAACAAATTGGGCTGGCCTGGATGATACCAAGCGAACTTGATTCTTTTGAGGGTTACAAAATGTATCCCTACTTTTTTTGTCTTGTTTTGCCCCACTGTCCTGAAGCCGACAACAACACTTAAAGCAATACAATTTTTTATTGGCTGTCTTGGACGGCCTGAACCAACTTGGAACCCTGAAGACACCACCAACACCATCACCACCAGCACCACCAATTTGCGGCTTGCGCTGTTGAGTTTAGAGGTCGTCTGCCACTGTGCTGCACCAAAGTTTATTAAATTTATGGTAAGTAATGCACACAGAGCATTTGGTGAAGATTCTCATAGAGTCTATGTGCCTGCCTGACATTGAACTAGCCAAAGTGTGCGCGGCGCTTTTGTGTGTATGTGTGTGTTTGTGTCGTGCCAGTAACATTTGTTGGCTGTTGCCAAGATTAATCACCGCTAAATAAAAAGAAAATATTTGTAACCTACACTGGGGCCGGCAATAAACACTGGCGAATTATTAAATATAAATTGTAAAACAATTTGTAAAAGTTAGACAAAAACTAAAGAAAATGTATGAGAAGCCAACATTTGGCCAAGTAATTAATGACACAGCAATGGCTCAGCAAATTGTGCAGTCTTATTTTATTTTTTTTTTAGTTATTTATTTTAGTAAAGAGCAAATGAAAGGAGGGGGGAAAAATTAAATTCAAATAAAATAAAATAAAATTGAGAAACATATTAATCTGTTGAGGCAACATAAGCGTTATTACGTATACGACGCGTCTGCCAGGCCAGGCCCACTTGAATGGCAACGAACACACTTGACTCGCAATTGTTGCGGCTGGTGAATTTCCCAGCCTTCCCATTCCCTGGCCAACCTTTGGGAGCGTCGTGGTCGTTAGCATCTCCGCCAACATCGCTAATCGATGCGCTTAAATTAGTTTTGCGAGGAGGCAGCCTCTTGGCCGCCACGGCCACTTGATGCTTCAGTTCTATGCTTAATTGATTTGGCCTGATCTGAAGCTGTCATGACTCAGCTGGAGCAGCAGTTCCGTGCAAAGCTTGGGTATAAAAGCCACCTGCCAGTTTCCAGATCAACATCAGTGAAGCTCCAATTCGGTTGGGCATAGCAATCAATTTGATTTACGAATCGAACGAAACTCTGAAATGCGTCAAGTGATCCTGGTGGCTGTGGTCTGTGGACTGCTCTTTGCCGTGGCCTCAGCTGGCCTCCTAGGCGGCGGTGGAGGTGGCGGCGGCCGTGGAGGCTGGCAGCAGGGAGGTGGCGGAGGCGGAGGCGGCTGGCAACAGGGCGGTGGAAATAAAGGAGGCTGGCAGCAAGGAGGCGGCGGCGGCGGAGGTGGCTGGCAACAGGGTGGTGGAAACAAAGGAGGCTGGCAACAGGGTGGAGGCGGTGGCGGTCATGGCGGCGGCGGTGGTGGTGGCTGGAAGCAAGGTGGAGGTGGTGGTGGTGGCGGCTGGCAACAGGGTGGAGGCGGTGGCGGTCATGGCGGTGGCAAGTCCCTGGCCGGCAATCGTGGCAGCTCCATATCCTGGCAAGGCACCTCCGGGGGCGGCGGCGGCGGTGGCAAACATGGTGGTGGTTGGTAAAACCCTTCAACCATCTTTACAAATTCTGCCAACGGATGCCTCAAGTGACACAACCCATTCCGATGCTCCTCCATGCAAAGTGTTCTCTCCAGACTAAACAAATTTCCAAGTTTTATTTTATTTACTGCTAATCTAATATGTTTTTTTTTTCCAACTAATAAAAGTTCATTAAAAAAATGTTACCCTTACTTTACTTCTTCTTCTTCTTCTTGGCAGTCTTTAAGGGGAAGCAAGAAGAAAAAAAATCAGTAAATTGAGGAAAGAAGAAGCATAGGAATATCTAATCCTAGAATCTAGATTTCCTGTTTGTTATTATGTTTTAATCATTTCTCATTCAGAGGTACAACACGGCGTATACGTAATTTGCCAAATGATTGATTTATGCTGGCTTAAAAATTTACCACAATTTTAACATCTTTTTAATTGCTGAAAACACTTTGACTAATTGAAATAAGAAATCTTTGTTGGCTTTTTCTCAGCTTAATGACAATTTTATGTCCTTGGTCTGTCGTTAAATGATACTTGTCATCGGCTCGTAGCCAAATAAATAAACACATTGAAATCTTTACATTATTGTAAACATTTATTAAGCAAGTTAAAGAACAAAAACAAAAAAAAAAAAAAAAATTTACAATATGATATGAAAATATATACAATTTAGTGTGGTTCAGTGGGATTGGAGGTCGCCTCGCCTCGCTTGCCTTATTTTGCTCATTTTCGGTAGGTGATCCGCTTACCAGCTCCAGCCACTTCCGCCGCCAGACTTCCAGCCACCGCCATTACCACCAGAAGACCAGCCGCTGCCGCCACCACCACCTCCGGACTTCCAGCCACCTCCACCACCACCACCGGAAGACCAGCCACTGGCCAGGCTGCTGAGACCGCTTTTCCAGCCGCTGCCGCCACCACCACCAGAAGACCAGCCACTGCCTAGGCTACTCTTCCAGCCATTGCCGCCACCACCGCCAGAAGACCAGCCGCTGCCTAGGCTGCTTTTCCAGCCGCCGCCACCGCCACCCGAAGACCAGCCACCTCCACCGCCGCCGCCAGATTTCCAGCCACTGCTTAGTCCGGACAGGGCCTGAGACTTCCAGCCAGACAGGCTAGAAAGGGCACTGGACCAGTCTATGGCACCACCTCCACCACCGCCATGTCCACCTCCACCGCGTGAGCTCACTTTCCAGCCGGAGCCACCGCCTCCTCCCGAGGACCAACCGCCGCCGCCGCCACCAGAGGGCCAAGCCGAAATGCTGATCTTGCTGGGCCAGCCGCCACCTCCTCCTGAAGACCAGCCACCGCCACCACCACCACCGAGTCCTCCAGAGGACCAACTGGTACTGCTGCCGCCACCACCACCACTCCAGCCACCACCATGTGGCTTGCCCTGGACCGTGATGCCCAGTAATACCAAGAGTCCCAGGCCGAGACCAAATAGTCGACGTGTTGATTGCATCGCGTTGCCGTGCACTAACTAATTTCCGACTGGGCCCACTCTCGTCTATTTATACATCAAGCTGCGCGCATCTAAAAGATTCTAACCGTCGAGAAGCACGCCACTCTGACTCTAATTCTGCCAGCAGCTACTCGTGTAATTTGATGTAATTGCCAAATCTGCACAAGCGGCTAACCAAGCACCCAAGCACCCGAGACTCCGATGACGACAGACGAGAGACTTAACCGATGGCGTTGGCTTTTGGCAGCCGGCCAGACCAAAAAACATTCAAGAGAATTAGAGAAAAAGAGAGAGAGAGAGAGGGAGAGAGATAATGTTGGATTATGTTTACTTTCGATTTCGTACGCTTTTGTTGAAAACTTTGAGCGGCACAATTTGTGGTTCGGTGGCAACCTTAGTTGTTCTTTTTTGTTACGCCTCCAAAGCTTGAAACAAAATTAAGGCAGTTTATGTCGAGCTTGGCCACCTGACTTTTTGTACTTTATGGAAGCCATTGTGACCGCCGGCGAACAGTGGAAAGAAGTCTTACTAACCCACAAAATAATTAAGCATAATTTGACTTATGATTTTTGAAAAAAAAAAAAACAAAAACAGATCGTCTTTGAAGTGATCTTAGATCTGAGCAATTTGAAGCTTTAATTATGCGCCTCTTTTTCGACTTGAAATATGTAAATTTTGTTGAAAGAGTGAGAAAAATTGCAAGGAAATTCACTTCAACCTGAGAACCATTCTTGGTTTAGAGCAGGCAAAAATAAAAGGGCAAGCCCATTCGTTATTCCCAGAAGTCTTTACATAATACAATGATATTATAGACAGCTTGAGGAAATATAGTTTTTCAACTGAGACCTAGCCTTTTGGCTACCTTGGCCTGTTACACTTAAACAGCTCAACATATTCAACCCACTTGGTTCATGTACAGAACATGAACAATCAAGAGATTTTGTGATATAACATTTTATCTGAACTAACTGGAATCAAAAGTGTGAGACTAGAGGAATTATAGGACTTTGAAAAAGTGAAGAGCAAGTTGAAAAAATAATCCAGAATACAAATATAGGGAGTCCGATTCCCAAACTTAGTTTTTAAAACTCGTCGTCTCTAGGATCTACGTATAAATGCAGACGACTATGGCTTTATCTATTTCCATATATACCCAGATCACATGGTGGAATTTCTGACCAGACTTTGAAAAAGTGAAGAGCGAGGGTGGTAAAAGTAAAGTAAACAATCATAAGCAGCTGTAGTCGCAAACTTACACACAGACGGATATAGCTTTATAGTTCTCTTTATATACCCAGAATACATTTTGAGCTGTCTGAACTAAAATTGTATTAAAGTTCTGACACAGTAGGAAATTTAAGACCTTGAAATAGTGAAGAGCGAGGGGGCTTAAAATTAGTTTATAATCATGAGGAATCTCAGTCTTAAATTGGATTGTTCTAGGTCTTACAATCTCCAAGATTTAAGGAAGCACAAAGTAGGAAATGAGCCCAGATAATTTTGTGGCTTACCCCAGCCACTGCCTACTTAACTTGTTTGGTATTCGGCACCAAATTTTCTTATAAACTCTTCTCTAAAATTCTTTAGTTTTATATTGCAAAATTTCACTTAGTTTTTGTGCATATCCGACCACTGTATCTCTATTGTCCATTGCATTCTATTATCTTCGATTTATTGGCTCGCCATTTTTATGTAAAAAATTGTAAAGCTAAACTAATCGAATGACTTGCGGATGATGGAAGCAGTTTGTCTGGCTTACTTTATGATTGCCATTATTTCGAATGGCTTGCATGGATTCATGAAATATTTAAATTGGATTGGCGAGCACACATGGTGTTCTGGTGTTTTGGTGTTCTGGTGCGTGTTTGCTCTTCAAATCGATCGATCAATCATCAGAATAATGCCAAAAACTCTAGGCCAGCCTTTGTAATATTAACCAAAATCAATTACCAAACCAAACCGAAAATGGCTTACGGCCAAAGAAAATTAGTTTACTTGATCATTTTGACAGAGTGGTTAAGTGTTTAATTAAGACTGAATGAAAACTCAAAATGAAAACTCTTGAAGTTTTCTAGAATAAACAAAGCCGATCGATGATTAACCAATTTTTTGTTTTTTCTGTTTTGCAGAGGAAAAATGAAGCATCACGAAATTTGTAAGGGAATTCCTATTATTTATTTATTCTAATGAGAAGGTTTTTGGTAGCCTGAGAAACTTGTTATTCAAATCGTTCTCAGGGCTCGCCATTTAACACTTTTTTTAATGGGCCATAAAACTATTAGAAACAAATTTGAGAAGCTGTAAAAATAAAACACATTCTGAAAATACCAAAAATTCCAAAGATTCCGAAAGTTCTCAAAAGGGTGTAGGAAATTTGAGTTAGTCTCGAATTAATGCCTGTCTTGGGTGGTGCCCAGGCAACTTGCTCGGATCGTCAAGTTGTTAAAATTTCAAGAAAAATACAAAAAAATAAAAAAGAAAACCATTTGAACCTCTTGACTTTTGCACGTTTTGTGGTCAATCATTTGTTTCTATTGTTTCTTTTTTTTCTTCTTCTTCTTCGTCTTCTTGTTTTTGTTGATTTCATGGGCGGCATAAATTTGAGTGTTTTGTGTTGTTTTGTTTTTGTGCCAGCAGATCAATTTAAGCCAAGTTGGCTTTTTGCCTATCAATCAATTTCAATGGAAATAAGTGCAACTGCACCAAATTTGGAATTTACTGAAAAATTGCGCAAAACTCAACCCCAGCCCAGCCCAGTCCAGTCCACTCCAATCACAATCCATCCCCACCTGTCCGAAGCTTTGTCCATCCGATTCGAGGTCGAAAAACCAAAGCAAATTGTCTTGCTAATTTGACATGTGATTTTTTGACTTTTGGCTTTATCTTCTTTTTTTTTAATCTTCTTTTGAATTTAATTGAAGCCTAAAAATGTCACAGACCAAATGGCCTCGGTCTATTTGATCAGTTCTATTTGTGTCTTTCCACTAGGAAGTGATTCCCAAACCGGTTCACATCACAAAATTGTTTGCAAAAAACTTTTCATATTCATTAAAAATTCAAATTTAGAATTTTTTTTTTAGAATTTTTTGTATTTGCATAAAAACTAGACAAAAAAAATTGTTATCAAGCTAAAAAAAAAAAAACAGGCAATCTTAAGGCTAGAAAATTTTGGCTCCCATTTTGAACTATTTTCAATTTGTGGACGATGGTGATTTACCAGCTTCCCTTGTTCCAGCCGCCACCACTGGAATAGCCACCGGAGTGACCACCGGAATAGCCGCCACTGGAATAGCCGCCGGAGTGACCACCAGAGTAGCCACCACCGCCAGAGTAGCCACCACCGCCAGAGTAGCCGCCGCCGCCGGAGTAGCCGCCACCACCGCCAGAGTAGCCACCAGCGCCTTGGCTGATAACTTTGACAATGATGACTTTCTCACCGCCAGAGTAGCCGCCGCCGCCGCCGCCAGAGTAGCCGCCGGAGTGACCACCGGAGTAGCCACCACCGCCGCCGGAGTAACCTCCAGAGTGACCACCGGAATAGCCACCACCGCCGCCAGAGTAACCGCCTGAGTGACCACCGGAATAGCCGCCACCGCCGCCGGAGTAGCCGCCGCCACCACCGCCGCCGCCGCCTCCCAGCTTGCCACCAAGAAGTCCTCCAAGACCTCCGAGGCCGCCGCCGCCGCCACCACCACCACCACCGCCGCCAAGTCCTCCGAGTCCTCCACCGAGGCCGCCCAATTTACTTTGCAGCAATTGGCCAATTCCGCCAAAGCCACCGCCTCCGCCGCCGCCACCACCGCCGCCTCCTAGCAGGCTCTCCAGCGAGCGCTTCTGAATCTGATGAGCCTGTCCACTGGCCACCAGGGCTGCCAATATCACCAAAATGCACACAAAGGGTCTCATCTTTTTTTCGGACTTGAACGCGGCTTTGAGTCGGCTGCTCAAATCGAACGGAAGTAAAAAACTAATTCCCCACCATCACGATCCACGCACATTTATACTTAAAGTACCGTACCCCCACCAGTCAGTCTCATCCGAAATTATTCAAAAGTCTAAAACAAACCCCCGTCGCCCAAGTCCGACAGAGATGGCACTATCAAAGATTTCGATTATTTTTATGTGTTTAATTAGAAGCCATTTGATGCCATACGACACACACGATAGACACGACGACTCGGGTTTCATACGATTGGCCAAAATCGATACGATTTGATAATAACCCACTTTTTTTTTCTTTGTTTTGTGTGTGCCGTGTTTGCCCCCAAAGTCTCTCGTGTTTGGTCAAGAAGAAGAACACCGCAGCACATGCGCCAGCTTAAGCTTTAAGTTTATGCAAATTGCTACGCATGCGCACCCGGCTTCTTCTTCTTCTTCGTCGTCGTCTTCTTCGTCTTCTTCTTTTGGTGTTTTCATATGCAAAACGAATTTGTCTCTCTGTGCCGCAGCCCCCGCTAAAAAGCAACACAGCCGGTGGGCCAAACAAATTAACAGCTTTTAATCGTCCAACAACTCCGAACAAGATTCAAATGACTGACTGACTGACAATAGATCAATGTTTTGTCAAACGGCGCATGCGACAAAATACAAAACAATTTTATTTATTAAAACCCAGAAATCGAAATTCATAATTTATGTTCGAATCTTTGTCAACGTGCCAACTGAATACTCTTTCCAATTTGTTGTAAGAAAATTTACAATCTTTTTCTTTAGTTTCCTAGGGAAAGGCTAGAAAATTAATGAGAAAAGCTCTTAAAACTTTTAAAAAATTTCAATACTCATTTTGAAAAAATACAAAAAAAAAAAAAATTATTTTTTCTTCGAAAATTGAACTTAACAAAAAAAAATTTAATTAAAGAAACGATGATCTCATTTTAAGTGATTTAAGTGATTTTGATACCAATAAATCAACTTCAGTCTAGAATTTATATGAAATGCATTTTTCAAAATTTTTTTTCAATTCTTCGAAACTTCTTAAAGATTTAAATATTTAATTGATTTGAACTTAAGTAACTGAATCATAGCTCTTTCATTATTTTTTTTAATAAAATTTTGGGCTTCAATATTCTTTCAGTTTTATCATTTTTTGGAACTTTTCAGATATCACTTTGATTTTCTAGTTACTCTTTTCCAATTCCCTTGAAGCTTCGAATTTATTTTGGATAAACTTTTGAAAAACAAGACATGAGGCTTTGAGTGTGACAAGCTCTTGGGAAGAACTGATGGACCCTGCTTGGCTTAGGGTATTCGAAATGTGAGGAAGCACGACAAACCACTTCGGAGTAGTCATTTGATTGTAGGTGCTGCTTGTCTTGGAGCCAGAGCCGGAGTATGTTTGTTGGCCAGCGCTTGCCATTGTTGGCCATTAGTAGTCATGCTCGCCAAACTGATTAATGGCCTTTTGACAGTGGCAACGGCAGTAACAGCAGCAGCAACAGCGGCAGCAGCAGTGGCAGAGGCAGAGGCAATAGCAGCTCGTTTAGTCAGCTCAGCTTGACTGGGAGGTTGAGTGTTTGTGATGTGTTCTGGTAATTTTGAACTCAAGGCTTAAACAATAAGCGTTAATTGAGGGTCACCAGCACACGACACACAATTCACTAATTGGAGTTTAGCTTGTAAGTCAGGAAGCCCTGCCTGAGTTTCAGGAAGTCTTAAGGGTCAAGTTAAATTTATGCCTGCCCCTGAGGATCATCATCTCTCTAATGGTTTATGATCCTCAACTTTATCAGATATTTATATATATATATTTTTTTGTTTTTTTTTTTTTTCATCCACCCAAGCAACTGGCTAGCTAAGCTTGGAAACTAATGATAAAATGCTTAACTTAGAACCGGTTTAAATTTAAACTTGAAACCGGGCATGTGTGTGTGTAGGGGAGAGGGGGGTGTGGCGGTCTTTAGAAAAGTTCTGGCACACATATTTGCATAGTCCCATAGCTCTCGGTTCTATTGTAAGTCAAGTCTAAGCCGTGGGATAGAATATAAAAACAAATATTTTACGGGCAGTTTTTTTATTTATTTATTTATCTATTTTTTTTTTTTTTTTAGAAATAACAATGGCAAATTTGATTTTCTCAAAATGTGCCGACCCAATGAGTTAAGTTCAATGGACTTTATGCTGATTTATGCAAACTTTTTAGTATGTCGGTTTGTATAGATTTTCAAATATTTGATAAGATCATCTAGAGAATCTTACACCATTTCAAAAAATAGAATTTTTCATACAAAACAGTCGAAAACGTGCCAAAACCAAACATGAATAAATACATTTTCAATTTACGAGATAAGTTGAATTAGTCAATGATTTTAAGATTAAAACAAAACAATTTCCTGCTTGAAACATGATTTTTTTTTATAGCGTAAACAAGGGTTCCTTCAACAAGTTAAGGGACTCCAGATTATTTAAATTTATTCTGAAACTAGAAATTTCAAAAAAATAAATAAATAAATAAGGAAATCCTGCTTGGATCAAATATCCGAGCCCCAGAAAAGGACTCGAATAATTTTTGAAAGTAAAGAATTCTAAAATTCTCAAGAGGTTTTGGCCTAAATTTAAAGAACTCTTCTTATAATTATTATGATTTAGTCTAACGAATTTTATGAAATTTTCAGACCCTCGATTTATATAATAAGAATTCTGATATAGTGGAAGGAATCACTAGAAATTTTCAGATCCTTCTTTGAAGAAAGATCTAAGAAAGACCTAACCTTGAATATTCTTTGAGATATTGCCAAAATCTTATAATATTTCTGATCTATTCAGAAGAATTTCTAAGCATTTTCAGAACAAGTAAGACCCTCGACTTATCTTATAAGAATTATGATCTAGTTAAAGGAATAGCTAGAAATTTTCTACCTCTTCTCTAATGAAATATGTTCGACCCTTGAAAATTATTCAATATATTGCCAAAATCTTATAATAATTCTGATCTATTCAGAAGAATTTCTAGACAATTTCAGACTCTTCAGACTCTTCTTCAATGGAACAAGTGAGACTCTCGAGCTATCTTATAAGAATTGTGATCTAGTCGAAAGAATAGCTGGAAATTTTCAGACTCTTCTTTGATGATATAAGTTAGGTCATTGGATATTCTTTAATGGAACAAGTAAGACCCTCGGCCTATCTAATAAGAATTCTGATCAAGTCGAAGGAATTGCTAGAAATTTTCAGACCCTTCTTTAATGGAATTAGTAAGACCCTCGAAAATTCCTTGAGATATTGCCAAGCCCTAAGAAAACATATCTTACTGATTTGAAGAATTTGTCAGTGAGGAATCTGATGAAATATTTGATTCGATCAGAGTTTTTGGATTTTTTTTCCCATATGTTTATTTATACATCGCTTATAGGAGCATTAAAATAAAATTGATGGCCACCATAAATTGTTGATACCTGTTCAAATAATTATAGCTCGTTGAGTTGCATTAAAAACAGAAGACTCCATGCAGATAGTATGAATTTGTAGATGATTTTGGATTTACATAAAACAGCCATTCAAATGCAATTATCAATTCCCATAAATATAAATATCGGCGAGTATTATTTGAGTACTTCAAATGCATATAGAAAAAAAATAACGAAATGCATAGCTGGATGGCATTCAGAACATTATTCAGAAATACAAATCAGACTGATTGAATATACATGGAAATGGGGGAAAAGAGGGGTTTTTAATTATCCAAACAAATCAAATGCAAAGCTTAAAAATCAAAAAGATTATCGGGCTAATTACTATCTTTGTTTTTTTTTCTATTATATAAACGGATTAAGAAAGCGTAGAGAATGACATTAAAAGTCAAGTCAAATATTCTTATGGGGATGAATAAATATTTGCCTGCTTTTAGCCAAAAAAAAAAAAAAAAAACCAGTTGGTTCAACAAAATATATAAAAATTTTAATCTAAACTCAAAAAAAAAAAAACAAATTTTTTTTATGTGTGAAAAAAAATTAAATAAACATTTTTTTTTGGGAGGTATAAAAACGTTTTATTTATGTAATATTAAGACAATCAATTGAGCAAATAGTAATTTGTTAAAGCCCAAATGAATTGAGCCATTTGGCAGCACCTTCAATCACAGCTCCCAAGGTTCCCCCTAAGCGGCCAATAAACATCAACTTGGCCAAGTTAGTAAGCCAGTTTTAAATTTTGTGTTTTTTTTTTTTATGCATTTTTGATTTGTAAACGCCCGAGACAGATTGACGCCGGCCGAAAATAACAAACAAATAAAAATAAGAAGAAAAAAAAAACCCAACTGCTTAATTATGATTTCAAAATTCAAACAAAGGCAAGTCACAAACAAAACTGGTCAGCGGAAGCGGCTTGGACACCCTCAGATACACACACGCTTAATAAATCAATAACAAATCGAAGAAAAAATCAATGCAAAAATAAGTAAACAAAAAAAAAAAAAAAAAAAACCAAGAATAATACAAGACAAGATGAGCAGCTTGATTCAATCAAAGTATCTTTCAATTCTTTGGCCAAATGCGGAAAGCATTTGAAGTATCTTTTGTTGGGCTATGCCAAAAGATTGACCAATTCGGATTCATTGAAATCCATAAAATTTTGCACATTTCAAACCGAGTTTCATTTGAATGCCATGGCGAGGTGTGTCCATTCCATCTTTTCAATCCCTTTTGACAGGCTGTCCCCCTTGTTTATTGAAATGGAAACCGAGACTGCCAGCAGGTTGATATCCTTCTCACTGCAACCTCAACTCACTTTTACTTCCTGACAAGCGTTTCGAGTGTTTTGCGGTTTCTCTGTCACATTTGTTGTTGTTCTTTTTTTTTACATGCTGAGTGACTTCACTTTCGCTTTAGTGAGCCGAGCCAGCTGACATTGAACTTCATTAACCCAAGCGGGAGATGTTCGGAGAAAATGTAGTTCAAACAAATCAAATGAATGTAAACACGGCAAACTGGTTTCCACCAAAGCTTTCAAAAGCTCGCTATCGATCGAGCTTACAGCTGAACGAAAGACTACTCGGGCAAACTTTAAGGCGCAGCTTTGGCAAAACGCCATCTGGCGCTGAATAGGGGAACTTGGTGATCGAAAAGCTTAGCCGAAGCTGTTGCCGTTTGAAATTGTCGAGGGAAATTAAATATTTTTTAAGTGAATTAAGATTTTATTTGCTTTTGTTGAAATCGAAGTTGATAAAAAAGATTTGGGAGTTCAGCTTAGTCATTCCACCAGCCACCGGCACCACCGCCACCGCGACCACCTCCACCAGCTCCGCCTTGCCAGGCTCCAGCACCGCCGCCAGCTCCACCTTGCCAGGCTCCAGCACCGCCGCCAGCACCTCCTTGCCAGCCACCGGCACCGCCGCCGCCGCGTCCACCACTGCCATGGTTCACGGTGTAGTCAAATTCAGCTGGAGGTCCCCAGGCATTGGCTCCGCCACCATATCCACCGGCACTGCCACCATAACCGCCGGCACCGCCACCATATCCACTGGAGCCGCCATAGCCTCCGCCTCCTCCGCCGCTGCGAGCACCAGCTCCTTGCCAGCCGCCGCCGCCGCCGCCGCTGCGAGCGCCAGCTCCTTGCCAGCCACCGGCACCGCCACCGCCGCGGGCACCAGCTCCTTGCCAGCCACCGCCGCCAGCACCACCGCCGTAGGAGCCTCCTCTGGAGCTACGGGAGACATGAGAGATGGCACCGCCACCTCCATATGAACCACCAGCTCCACCTCCATAAGAACCACCGGCTCCACCACCTCCATAAGAGGCACCACCTCCTCCAAAGCCACCACCGCCAGCTCCACCAATATGCACCTTAGTATTGCCATGCGACTGCGAGACATGGGATATGAGCCCAGCACCTATGCCAGCTCCCCCAAAGCCACCGCCACCTCCACCACCGCCGCGTCCACCGCCAGGCAAATAGCCACCACTACCGCCGCCTCCTCGGCCTCCAGCCTTAACCAGGGCCAATGTGGCCAGTAAGCATACAAAAACCTTTGTAAAAAAAAAAAAAAAAAAAATTTTTGTCCATAAAAATCGGAAATCCTTGGAAGAATTCACCTACCTTCATGCTGATGGATTTTTCTCAATAATTTTGATTGATTGTAGTTCTCGTTGCGGAGCACCACTGAGTTATGATGTTGGATCGATGGTCTTGCCACAATTTATACTTTTGATGGATTCTTCGGATAATTGTTTCTCTCGTTTTTTTTTTTCTGTTTTGGTTTGTTTTGATTTCTGACTAAATTCTCTAAGGCAAATCGGATTTTGTTATTGTTTGTTGTTGTTGTTGTTGTTCAATTATCGAACTAAGAAAAATATAAATGAATTTTTTGAATTGTTCTGCTTTTTTCCTTCTTTTGTCTTTCTTTGTTTTTGAAAGAGTTGGTTTTTTTTTGGTTTCTTCTTTATTTAAAGTTTCCTGTTCCGAAATTAAATTTCTAGTTACGCGATTTCTAAATTTAGCTTGTTTTGGTTTGCTTCGCAAAATTAATTAATAATTAATGTCAAAACTTAACTAATCGTAAAGACAATTAAATAAAAAAAAAAAATAAAAAAAATAAAGCCATTAGGTTAACTAAGTTTCTGATACCCTTTCTGATAAATTAAGGGTCTCTCAATAGTTTTGGGAACGGAATAAAGGAAAAGATTAAAGCGAAAAGGGCCGATTTTTTCAAGCAATTATCCAATATTCTGCAAAGTCCTCAGAACAAAATTATATGTATCACTGACAAAACCTTAAAGAAATATAAACAAGTCAATATAATTTTTCAAAAATTGTCCTATTTATTCCTCAGTCTAAAATTATTCAGAAGACACTTCAATGCCTGACAAAGCTCAAAGGGAACGGGACCAACTCGATATAAACCTTTTCTTTTTTTCCTAAAATTGTCAAGAATTTTCCAAAATCTTAGAAGCGATTTCAGAAAATTTTTCAAAATGTTCTGAAACCTTTCAGCCTGACCAAGCTAAGTGACAAGTTCGATTTAAGCTCATTTTCTTTTTCCCAAAAATTGTCCAGTATTTTCTAAAATCTTAAATCCAAACAGGAACATAAACAACTCAATATAAATTTAAAAAATTTTAAAAACCTTTAATGCTGACACAGCTATATAAAATAGTCACAAGCTTGATTCAACTCTCTTCCTGTTTTTAGAAAAAAATTGTCTAGTATTTATTAGAATCTTAAAGCCAAAGTTATCGAGGAGCCAGATAAAGCGAAGGCAAATCGATATAAATTTTGAAACAAATTTACAAATGTTCCCAAACCTTTAAGCCAGACAAGCTCGATTGAAACCTCTTCTCTTTTCCCAAGACTGTTCAGGATTTTCCAAAAACTATAATTAAAAAAAAAAAAATTCTAAATGTTCCCAAACCTTTAAGCCTGACTGAGCTATAAGCTCGATTTAAATCTCTTCTTCTTTTTTTCAAAAATCTTAAAATCAAACGGGAACATAAACAAATCAATATAATTTTTTTTTTTGCTTTTTCCAAAACCTTTAAACCTGACAAAGCTATATAAAATAGTCACAAGCTCGATAAACATGTCTTCTCCTTTTTTTTCAAAAACTTTCCAATATTTTCCAAAATCTTTAAGCCAAAAATAATTGCAACCGATCTAGAAGCCAGATCAAGAGAAAGCTAGTCAATATAATTTTTTAAAAAATATTCAAAATGTTCCCAAACCTTTAAGCCTGACTGAGCTATAAGCTCGATTTAAATCTCTTCTTCTTTTTTTCAAAAAATATTTAGTATTTTCCAAAACCTTAAAGCCAACATATCCAAATGCCTGACAAAATCCAAATATATAGTTTTGCATAAATCAATAAAACATATTTTAAGCCATAATTATCAACACTTTGGGTCTGACAAGATGAGGGCCAAATTTCATCTACTCTTCATGGGTTTTCGCCTTTGGTGGACACGATTTGCATAATTCAAAATTTCATGGAGCGTAATTGAGCATATAAAAAGACTTATAAAAGACCCAGACAAAGTTTCGCTTGTTTTCATTTGCCAAAAAGTTGCGTGTTTCACCAAATCGGTTCACAAGGAATTAAACATTTTGTTTTTTTTTTTCAATTTTTTTTTATGTGTGATATAATTTTTTTTTTTGTTTATTATTTTTTACTATTTATTTTTATGAACCAAGTGTGGTGTGCAATTCAAATCATCGCCAAATTATGTGGTGATTAAATTCTGTCAAGGCTTAAAAGCTAAAAAAAAAATATATATTTTTTTATAGTTTTGTTTTTTTTTTTTATTGATTTATTTTTATGTACAACAAAATGAGTATTTACAAAAAAATTGTTAGCTTTGGGGAAAGGGTTGTGTGGGGAGTGGGAAGGGGGATCTTAGTAAACAAAAATAGACAACAAATTTTTCAATTGCAAAGGGACAGGAAAAAGTGCTCGACTCTTTGCAAATATCACAACAAAATTTTAACAACAAGTCAGAAGGAAAGTGAAGGGGATTGCTTGGGTTCAGGAAGGTGGTGGTAAGTGCTTGGGCAGCAAATGTGTGTGTGTGGTGCGAGCGTAACTCATTTACCAGCTGCTGGAAGACCAGCCACCCTGGGGAGCCCAACCGCCGGAGCTGCCACCGTAGCCGCCGCCGTAGCCACCGCCATAGCCGCCACCGCCCGAGCCGCCATCGGATATGACCTTGATGACCTTGACGACGCCACCAGAGCTGCCATGGCCGCCGCCATAGCCGCCACCATAACCGCCGCCATAGCCGCCGCCATAACCGCCGCCGTAGCCGCCTCCATAGCCGCCACCATGACCGCCGCTGCTGCCGGCAGAGATGACTTTGACAATCTTGACATCACTGACGGAGCCACCGCCATAGCCGCCGCTATAGCCACCGCCATAGCCGCCACCGGAGGACCAGCCACCACCACCGCTATAGCCGCCACCGGAGGACCAGCCGCCGCCACCTCCGTAGCCGCCGCCATAGCCGCCGCCGGAACCACCATCCGAAATGACCTTGATGACCTTAACACTGCTGCCGCCACCGCCATAGCCACCGCCTCCGCTATAGCCACCGCCATAGCCACCGCCTGAAGACCAGCCGGAACTGCCTCCACCGCCTCCGCCTAGGAAGCCAGCCTGGGCCATGCTGACTGCAGCAAGCAAGCAAACGAATACCTTCGAGTAAACAACAAACACAAATTCTCAAATTAGAATTTCACAATTCACCAAAACAAAAAAAAAAAGCAACACTAAAAAAAAACAAATATCCAGGATAATATTCCTTCGAGCTGAATCACACACCTTCATTCTGACGTTGTGTTGGGCTTGGTTTTGTTGGTTGTCTGTCTTTTGATATTCAAGTGACGCGCACGAGAGTCGAACTTTAACTGTGACTATGCAAACCGCGATCCGCCACTTTTATAGAAACCGATTTCCATGCTGAGCTCTTCTCGGCCAACAGCTAACAGCTAACAGGTAACAGCAGCAGCAGCAGCAGCAGTGGCAGTGGCAGCAGCAAGAAAACCCCCAACCACATCTGCTAATATATGACACTCTAATTGCTTGTCCACGCCAACGGCTGGACAAGATTATGCCATCAAATGGCCGGCCGCAGCTAGTAATGCATCAGCCACTGCCCTGGTGAGTTCACTCCGCCCCAAAAAAAGACCTAATTCAAATCATTTTTATTTTTATTTTTTTTTTTTTTTTTTGGTGGAAATTATGCAATCCACTTTTGTGAGAGTGAAAAGTAGAGGTTCCACATCTCCTCGGAAAGAGTTTGAATTATGGCTCATCTGCTGGAGTAGAGATTATTGCTAATGAATTTTTCACAATCCCAGCCATTCCGAAAAGATCAAGAGCCATCAAACTAAATCAGAGCAAATCGGCTAAAAACATTTCATGGCCCATTAACATTTTGGCCTTTAGTTTTTTTTCTTAAATTGGCGAAAAAATAAATAGCCGAAATTATTTGCCTTCTCACCTCTTTCAGCCTATAAAAAAAATGGGGTTGGGGTATTTTCGGAAAACCTTCACTCTTGATGGATGGCCACACATTTTCCTATCTTTGGTCATTTTAGTTAATTATATTGTATCGTGTTTTTCGGAAGCCTACGAAGAAAATATATCATATGCAGTCACGAAACTCTGGAAATTTTCAAACCGAAACTTAACCCTTTATCATTGTCTCAATTTGCATCTGAATTTGAATTTTAAAATTGGACAAGGTGTCGGGCCTTGGTGGATTTTCAAAAATTCAGATTCATAAAAATTAAAAAAAAAAAAATAAAACTAATTTAATGCGTTTTAGTTTTAGTTTTATTTATTTTTAAATAAAGAGGAAAAACAAGAAAATCAAATAATCAATTTTTGATTCGGTTCGAATGCAAATGAATACAAATAAATAAATAATAAAAACAAACCAAAATAAATGATTGAGAAATGCTTATGGAGCTGATAAGTATTATTATTTTTTTTTTTATTGATCAAATGTGCATTTGTTATTAACATAATTATAATGACTCTATAATGTCCGAGTCTTAGAAGATTACCGAAGAAAGTCGAAATAAAACTAATGAAACCAGTTTCCTTTTTTAATCATTTCAAGGAACTTGATTCTTTTGATTCTTTCAAATCTCTACTGGTTTTTATAAAAAAAAAATAATAATAAAAATAAAGTTTATTAAAAACTTTTAAAATCATGGTGAGGTTAATTTTGGGCATTTCACTTAGGCAAAAAAAAAAATATATATATGATTGTATTATTTGATTTTGTTAGTTGTCCATTTGAAATGATATATTCAAGCACTACCAGGGCGGGTAACAGCTGGTTGGCTCCCTGGGAGCAGCTTCATCATTTATATAAGTGACATCAGCCGATTTGGCACAGCTGCTTTTGCTGTCAACTGAAGATACTTTTGTATCTGAGGTCTTGAATCTGGCACCTGTACGAGCAGACCTGTCGGCCCGGCCGGTGTCGACATTTTGCTGGGTAATTCAATTAAATTTGAATGGGATTTTGTCTATAGACCAGAGCAAACGCCCCAAGATCATCACTGTCGTGACACATGTCGTTATATCATAATTAATGAATAAAACTAAACAAACCAACAAAACAAACAAAAATAAAAATTGTAAACAAATTTTTTTTTTTCTTCAAAAATTTTGAGCTGCCAAAAAAAATAGGAAAAATCAGATTATTCGATTGATTTTTAACCAATTAAATTGACTGAATATGCATTTGGTTAGATAAGGTCGATCATAAAAACAATTTGCTAAAAAGCCCAGAGACAGGCATTAATTTTCAAACTCGAACACGAATCTTTTGCCACCGATGATGTGCCAAAGATGTCTGAGGATGGATGCCCGCCCTTTCACCAAGTAAATTTATTTCTGCCAAATAAATAAAATAAAATCAACGAAGAGAAACATAGCAAAAGATGTTTGGCCAGACGTGTTCAACCTTGCCAAATAAATTAAAAAACAAAGTAAGCAAAAACAACAAATAAAATAATAATAAAAAAAATTAACAAACTAAATAACAGGGATGGGCAAATCAGATTCGCATTTTTTTTTTTTTTTGTTTCTTGCCATTTTTGGCTCTAAAGATATACACAACCATATTGAAATGCGATTAAATAAATCAATTAGTATTTACATATAGTAAAATATATGGAGTTGAAAATATATGTTATATATTCTTCGTCTTAGTCAGATGTTTATGTGAACTAAATTAAAAATTCATTTGGGCTAATTTTGAGTGCCCAGAAATCAGGAATATTATCCCATGTATCTTGACTCAAGCTATAAAAAAGTTAGACAATAATGTCTTGGCCTTACATTCAGGGCTCAGTAAAAATATAAAATTGATCAGGTTATATTTATATAGAGTGCAGAAATCTGGAATATTATCCGATATATCTTGACTCAAGCTATAAAAAAGTTTGACAATAATGTCTTGATTTTATTTTAGGGGTCAATAAAAATGTATTATTGAACTGGTTATATTTTTATATAGTGCTCAGAGATCTGAAATAATATTCGATATATCTTGACATCAGCTATATTATTGGTCTTACTTTAGGGCTCACTAGGAACGTACTATTGATTAGGTTATATTTATGTAGAGCTAAGAATTCTGGAATATTATCCGATATATCTTGACTCAAGTTACTAAAAAGTTAGACAATAATGTCTTGGTTTTACTTTTTGGGGTGAGTAAAAATGTATTAATGATCAGGTTGTATTTATGTAGAGCTAAGAATTCTGGAATATTATCCGATATATCTTGACTTAAGCTATAAAAGCCTTGGCCTTACTTTCAAGACTCACTAAAAATGTAAAATTGATCAGGTTATATTTATATTGTATATATCTAAAATTCAATATAAAATGTTTTCAAATTTAATTTAAAAAGAAGGATAGTCCTAGGTTTACTTTGAGTATTCCAAAGAAACATATAACTAATCAGTTACTACGATAGAGAAGCCGATGTTAATTGACTTGAAAATAGAATCTGAAAAATATAGCATTTTCTTGATCAGAAAAATATATAGAGTATCCAAAATATATATAATCTCCAATATTATTCGCGCTTTGAATTGTGAGATCCTAGAAATTTAGAATGACTTATTCGGAGTGCTCAGAAACAGCTTATAATTGATACAGCTTATAGTTGTCGATATTCTTATAGAATCCAATGTTAAGGCTATTTTTGGATATTTTGAAATCAAAATTATATCAGCAATGGAATTGAGTTTCACAAACGAAACCACAAATTTTTCTTCAGCCCTGATACGGATACCTCGAAAATGCAAATGGGATAGCATTACTGACATTATTTCCCCAAAAAGTCCGGCTTAATGGTTAGTTTTGTTTTCAAAAAAAAAAAAATAAATAAATAAATAAAAAAAAGAAAAACGGAAAGAAAAAAAAATTAATATTTTTTTGTTTCAATTTTTCGTTTCTTTGGATTTCAGTATTCATTGGACAAGGCAAAGCTGATCAAACAAATATTTGTACATTTTATTGCAGTTATGAAAGATGATCAAATGAATTATCAGCTCAACCTTGAATCTTCATCCATTAGAGTCAAATGGAACCGCCACGGGGAGTCGACAGAAACTTTACCAATTTTTTTTAGTAAAAAAAATTTATTTATTGTAGAAAAAAAAAAAATATTAACAACTATTTACAAGATTACAATAACAACATCTTCTCAACAAGCTTATCAAGCCAAGCTGTGCCATTTGATTCGGACAACAGAAACAAAGGAATCAAGGCAAAACAAAGAACTCGATTGCCTGGCCATAGGAGAGGGGTGATGCGTATCACAAAGGGTATGGTAATTTGTGGCGTAAATGGTGGAAATGTGGTGGATACTTAGAGTAGTTGGGGGATGAGCTTAGTCCCAGCCAGAGCTGCCACCAGCGGCCCAGCCACCGCCGCCACCGGCTGACCAGCCAGCGGGAGCAGGTTCAGCAGCCCAGCCGCCACCGGAGTAGCCAGCACCGGAGTAGCCGCCTTCCTGGCCAGCACTGATCACTTTGATGATCTTTACTTCCTCGGCATGTCCATGACCGTGATCATGACCGTGATCGTGGCCACCGGAATAGCCGCCGGAGAAGCCGCCTCCAAAGCCGGAGTCCTCTTGAATAATCTTGACGATTTTCACATCGCCACCGTGGGAGCCATGGCCGCCGGAGTAGCCGCCGCCATAACCGCCGGAAAAGCCGCCGCCATGTCCGCCGGAGTAGCCACCTCCATGGCCGCCAGAGTAGCCACCTCCCGAGGCGCTTATTACTTTAATAATTTTAAGATCCTCGCTAGCACCATGGCCGCCACCAAAGCCGCCGCCATGTCCACCGAAATCACCACCGCCAAATCCGCCGCCGTGTCCACCCTCACTGATGACTTTCACAATACTCTGGCTGCCACCAGAATAGCCGCCACCGCCGCCCGAGGACCAGCCGGAGCCACCACCTCCCGAGGACCAGCCCGAGCCGCCACCTCCAGAGTAGCCGCCTCCAATGATACCAGCTTGAGCAATGGCCACACAGGCAATCAGGCAAACAAAGACCTAAAACCAATAATCCAAATTAAATTTCAACTCCTTCAAATCCCTAGCCAATCTCCCAGACTAACCTTCATTTTGTTGTCCACTTTACTTGGGATGTCTTGGCTACTGTTTGACGAAGTTAAGCTTGTAAGCTAAGATGAGTTACTTATCCAGTTGATACAATAGTTTCAACTTTATATAGCCATTTTCGAGTTGGTTTTAAAAGTTAACACAAAATAAAGAAAGAAAGACAAAAAAAAAATGAAAAAATGAAAAAAAAAAATTAATGAAATGACCAGCAAAACCGCATGCTGCCAACTGAAATGTGGCAATCCCCGTAAAAGAAATGAATTGGAATGGTTGTGGAAAGCCAACAAGAAACTGGGACAAAATTCAAACGACGCCCCCAACAGCACCACCAACCGTCACTAACTATATAGAAACTAGTCCAAGCGACCGAGGTCACGACCCATACCCATACCCCATACCCATACCAATACCCATTCGAAAGTGAAGCGCGTCACCAAAAATTTAGTGGCATCGCCGTTTCAGAGGGAAACTTGGTAGCCGCTGCAAAACTACCGATCGCTCTCTGCTGGTGTCGTAACATGGCTAAAGCCCCTTTAGTTTTAATCAACAGCTCAATTAATCACAAATCCCCTCGACAAAAGCAGAAAAAAAAAAATAAGAAATTAAAAAAAAAGAGCTGCATCACAGCTCCAAAACACCAACTGAATGGTGGTTATATTAACCAGTGCCGGCAGCAGAGACTGTCATTGCAATCTTCACAGTCCGATCACTACAATCAAATAGTTAAATTTTCAAACATAAAGCTAACCTTGTTCATAGCTCCTGACTAATCAGCCGCAAAGATGGAATCAAAACTGGGCGTCAAGTCTGGGTCTGCGTCTGCGTCTGCCCCAGTGACTGCAAAACTTTTGCATTGCATAATGACTTGATAAAATACAAATTTAAATTATACATATATAGACAGAAAATAGGAAATGCTTCAATTTAAGCAAATCATAATCCATTAAATATATCAAGTAGACTATGAAATGGCAAAAACACAAATTTTGCACTCTGTCATGGCTTATGGGCTTAACGAACTCAAAGTACAAATCTAGGATGACAAGTGAAACGGGATGCAAAAAAAAAAAAAATAAAATAAAATAAAAACATTAACATTTTTCAAGTTTTTCGTCTCTTTTGTGTGGCGCCAATAAACAAACCAAATTAAAATCATTTTTAGATATGCAAAATATAGGCAAAAAAAACATATATATATATATAAATTATTTATCTAAACAAAGCAAAATAAAAACACACACACGCACACAAAGACTCGGAGAAACCAAAGTCAAAATACGGCATTTGCCTTAATTAGTGACGACATTAGCACACGGCCAATCACTTCTCCATCTGTTTGAATTATATGCCAAAAGAGTAGAGAACTTTCATTTTCTACTTTTATTTACTTTTCAAAATTCAAATTCTTAAAGCAAAAACAAAAGAAATATAAATTAAAAAACAAACTCACCACATTCTCATGAAGCGCCTTCCCTGTGGTGAAATTGGCACACACTTTCCGTGGAGTATGAATGAAACTGGGAATTGCCGTTACACATAACAAAAAAAAAAATAACGAAAAACACACCACAGTCACTTTAATTGTGTTTTTGCAAAAATATATATTTCGTTAGCATTTAATTGCTTTCAACTAGGTACACTATATAAAAACCCACAATAATTATAATGAATCAACATTTTATACACATTTATTCATTAAAAATTACACTTGATATCACAATACCGATGCAACGCCCAGCCAGTTGAAAAAAAGAACTAAAATTTCTATGTGACCGACAAGCAAGCGAAAGTGCTCGCAAAGGAAAATATGCAATAGGCAGTCGCGCTTAGCTAACGGCGCATAAATTCTTTCCTTTCCTTGCTCTCCTTTGTTCTGCTCATTCTTTGTGGGTTCTCAGAGCGATTCAATTGTGATTTTTTCTCTGTTATTGAAACGCATGGTCGGTGTTTAATTTGATAATTATTGCCCTTGGTGTTTAACTAAATAGTTTGTGCTTAATAAAATCATTAAATATATTTAATAAAAGGGCCCTGCTTCGGGTCAAGTGATTATTTTTGTAAAGTGCTTCTTTTTTTCAAGTTGTTGTGAATGCGTGCAAGAAATAATTTAAAATGTGCAAAAACAGAAAACGAAAAAACCAAACATAATTTAAATAAAGAAATTTAGAGCAGACAATTTGATGGATGGCAGCAAAGATTTAAGATGATTTAAGTTGGCGATCAGGAAATGTATCAGCAGGCCACTAATATAAATTATTCATTTCTTTGAATATATAAAGCGGAACAGATTGATATTTTCGTTAATTTCCTCAGAGATTTTAAATAATGCAAGGCAAATAAATTTAAATTAAATAAAAAAAAAAATAAATAAAAATAAAAAAAAAAAAATGTATATTGATTTCATTCGAGTCGCGAAATCCAAAGTCGCCGAAATGATTTTGCAAATTTCATCTTTTGTTAAAAATGAAATCATTTGCAATATTTATCAGCATCGAATAGGGCTCACTCGAAATGGAAAGTATTTTATTTTGATAGCCAAAAATTTATGTTTGTTGACAAAATAGTTATCTTTTTTTTCCAATTAACTCAAATCAAAATATTATTATCTAACAGAGAAGCCGGTAAAGTACTTAAGTATGAGTCGCAGATTATTATTTTTATTGTTATACCCTGTACCTTAAGGTAAAAGGTATATTAAGTTTGTGCAAATGTATGTAACATCGAGAAAGAGACGTCGTAGACCCCCCACAATATGATCAGGGTGACTAGAGAAATCGATATAGCCCGGTCCGTCCTAGATCTTAGAGAATATAAGAGCTAGGATAACCAAACTTGGGATTCATACTTCTTATGTGTGTACGCTGGTCAAGTTTATTTTTTTTCACCCCCTCCCCCTCGCCACTCCTTCCACCCCCTCACTTTTTCAAAGCCTTGTAATTTCTACAGCTTTAGTATTTAGGTTTTAGTTTCTTCCAAAAACTTGTTTGAAATCTAAAAATCTTTCGATTGATATCAAACATGATCTAAATCGGACCATATTTACATGAGATATACAAAAAACAAATTTTCAGAGTCAAGATTTGCCTTCGCCTTGCCAAATTGGCAAATGATCGAGTGAACAGTCCGATAGATGGCGTGCTTGCATTATTGTGAACAATGTGTTGTTGAATTCAAAGGAATATTAAGACCAGAGGTTTCATGTGAATATAGACGACCAGGGCTACCACCCGACTAAGGTTGCCACCTTTTCTTTTTCAATTCCGTCTTCTAGCAACCCGGCCGCGCCTTTGACATTCGGCTTCAATTTTTTTTTTTTTTTTTTTTTTTGAAAGCAGAATTATGTGCCCAAGACTCTGCCACTTTCTAAAGTATGATAAATTTATTGAAAACTATTTTAATAGCTTAAATTCAGTCACACATGAATATAAATAATAATTTGATAATAAAAAATTCTACGAATTCTTTATGATAGTAATAATAATTAATTGTTTTTAATGATTACAAAAAAAAAAAAAAAACACAAAGATTAAAACTCGTCGAAACAAAAGAGACTGTCATAAATATTTTTGGATTTTTGTACCATTTCATATGGAATATTTCCAGGGTAAGTGAAATAATTTTTTTTTTTTATATTCAAAACTATTTAAGATCTCGGAAAATATTTCGTCTTCCCTGGAAATGCATAGTTTTTGGCGTTTTTGAATTTGTCTACTCAATCAATAAAATCAGAGTAAAAAAAAAAAAACAATTCCATTGGAAAACAATGCTTTCATTTTTGTTTACACTCAGAACAGATGTGCGACGACTTTTGTTAAAAAATGAAATAATAAAGGTTTGTGGTATCTTTGAAATCGGTTGAGCCTATAAAATGCACCTGAAGTCAGGGCAACGATTTCAGAGAAATGAAGCAAGCAAACTGCCAAGTGATCATCTGGGGGATCACCTTAATTGCGGGCATAACGGCTCAGAACTTTTGCGATCCCGCCTTGTGTTCCCGTGGGTCTCGGCATGTGATATGCGGAAGCACTAGAGTAAGTCAATTAAAGGTGGCATTGTATTCGATTGCCTAAAATCCAGTGAGTTTCAGCGTTTCGTTAACGGTTGCCGTGGTCAATTTGAGGGGGTGAGACCGCATATAGGGCTACTCCTGCAGCTGCACAACGAACGCCGCAATTTGGTGGCTGGAGGTGGGTTGAGTGGTTTTCCCAGTGCTTTGCGAATGGCCAGCATGCAATGGGACTCGCAGCTGGCTCTGGGAGCCGCCTACAATCTCCTGCAGTGCCGCATGGCCCATGATCAGTGTCGGAATACGCCGCGCTTTCGATTTGCTGGACAAAATCTGGCTGTGCTCTTCTCTAGGAATGTGGATACCCAAAGCTTTATACGCCGCATGGTGGCTGCCTGGTTTGATGAGTATCGCTCGGCCACCAGTGCCGATGTGGCAAACTATCAGCCTCGTGGGGGACCGTAAGTTCTCGGACCTGCTCTTTGAGTCACGAATTTTCTGGGAATCTGTATATTTTCAGGGTGATTGGTCACTTTACTGTAATGGTGAATGAGAAGAATAGTCGCATGGGCTGCGCCATCGCTCGATACACGGATGCTGGTGGCAGTCAGGGTACTCTGTTGGCTTGTAATTATGCTGTCACAAATGTGATCAATAATCCGGTCTATCGGGCTGGTTCAACAGCCTCGGAATGTAGGACAGGCCGCCATCCGATTTATCCAAATCTCTGCTCTCCCAATGAACCTTACAACTACAATGAGTGGAGGGCTGGTTAAGTTTAGATTCCTTAAAAATATAAAATTTATATTCCTGATAACCTCCAAAGATATCTTTGGAAATCAAAAATCAAAAACAAAAATCGAAAATAGATTTCTAGTTCAAAACGATTCGATTCCGAAAAAAAAATCTGTTAGCCTAGCCACAACCTATTATTATTTTCAACATTTAACGAAAATATTTAATCAGCTGTTTTAAAAGCAAAATAATAATTTGTTTGCCTTTTTCTTTTAAATTTTATTGTATTGATTTCATTCCGATCAGTACCAAGAGTTGACATTGTAAGATTCGCTGGCCGAACAGAGATTGGTATACTGACTGTTGGTACCGGTGGCACAGTCCTGGCCAGGCACATTGCAAGCGGTATAGATTGTGTAGCCAATCATATTGTTGGTAGCATAATTGCAGGCCACCAGCACAGTGTCCCACTTTCCATCCAAATAATGCGAAGCAGCACAGCCCACGCGAATATTCTTATCAAACATCATGACAGTGAAGTGGCCAATGGTTCTGTGGAGCAACTCAAGTCTAAATCGTTTTCAATGTAGATAGATCTGTGGTACTTACGGTCCATTATAGTTCGATGGATAGCCGTCTTCAATAATGTCGGAATTGGAGTGTGACACCTCGTTATACCAGTCATCCACAACTGAGACGATACGAGAGCTGATTGAAGGATAATAGCCATAATATGCAGAATAGGCCAAGTTCTGTCCGGAGTACTTGAAAGAGTCGGTGTTGTGGCAACTATCATGGCTCATCTTGCACTGACGGACATTCAGAGAGGCCAAATAGGCCAGTTCATCGTCCCATTCCATGGTTCCCATGCGACAGGCCGCTTTATGGTTGGGATCACCGCCACCGGCAATAATATTTCTCTTTTCGTTGTGGGCATTAACAAGCATCTGCTTATACTCATCGGTCATCTCAATCAGTTCGGGATCTGAAGGACAATTCGAACCCCAGGCTCCACTATTTTCACAGGCAATGTGCTGACTACCCTTGCACAGCGACGACGAACAATAGTCGGTGGCCTGAACACCAGCCACAGCCACAGCCAAGAGAGCAGACAAAATAAACAATTTCATATTAATAAAATTCTTAGATTGCTGCGTCTGCAGGTCTGTTTTATAGCTAAAAAATAGAAACTTATCACTTTTTATGTCAAATCACATTGGATCCACTCGAACATTTCACTGGCATATCTGCCTAGCGGAATCTTTTATTCACTTCTTTTTTTTCAACCCGTCCGCAATCTAATCAATTAAAGCCAGTGAGAGTTTGCAAGTCTCCACATAAATCTTTAGAAAAATCTATAGACTTAACTATCTTGAGGACAATTGTAGCTTAAATACTAGTCCATTCGACTAGATTGTAAGCTGATTTATTAAAAAGACCGATAGGAGAAGACGAACCAACTTTGATAAATAAATTTATTCGAAATGAGATGGCTTAATACCTTTTAAAGTTCCCTTGTGACTTAAGATTCAAATATTATATTAATTTAGTGAAGAAGGACAAATCGGAAACTCCCAAAATTTAGGCCGAAAAAGAAGTATGAATATGTTACCCCAAATATGATCAGGGTGTATATATAAATCCATATAGACATGTCCTAGATCTTTTTATGTTCCAGCCATATTTGTTTTATTTTCAAAAACAAAAGAGAGACATTAAGTGAATTAAACTTAATTATACCAAATATTATTTGGCAAAATACGTTCATTAACGCTGCAAAGATTCTCGTAATCGGGATTGGTGCCGGAAGTACAGTTGGTAGCTGCTGTCGAACAGGAAGTATACATTCTATAATAAATATTGTTGTCAGAGGCATAATTACAAGCCATCAAGAAGCCTTTAAAATTTCGACAGGATATGGAGTAAGTGGAAATGGCACAGCCCACATGGGTATTTCGGTCGGAAACCATCACAGTGAAATGCCCAATGGTTCTGAAAGTTATAGAAAAACAAAACATTTATGAAAACTTCTTGTATTGTTTTTAAAAATAAATCACTTACGGTCCATTATAGTTGCTTGGATAGGCATCAATGTGACTCTGGTCGGTATGTTCGACTTCACTGTACCAAATATCCACAGCCTCTTCAGCACCCTTGGTTTCATTCACTGAACCATACATTTCTCTCCAGTACACATTTTGACCAGACCAAGTAAAGTAATCGGTTCTCCGACAGTCATCAGGCCGCGTATTAAGGGCGCAGCTCCTCACATGAAGTGAAGCCAAATAGGCCAACTCATCATTCCATCTCATTGTGGCCATGCGGCAGGCAGCTTTCAATTTCGGATCTCCGCCACCAGCTATAAAATTACGATACTCATTGTGTTTCCTCAAAATCGTATCCTTGAGGCTGGAGCTCATTGTCACCATAGTGGCATCCGGAGGACAATCGGGCCCCCAGGCCTGTATCAGAAAAAAAAGAGCTCTTCAGTCTAAGAATTCTTTTGAGTTGTCTTTGCTTACCCCTTTATTTCGGCAACCAATATTTTCCAGCGAATCGCAGGGCAACCAGCAATAATCCGTACTGCTGACAGTACCTATTGCCATTATTACAACTAGCGCTATTATCATCGGGATCTTACTCATGATTATTCCGCAAGGCAATAGGTGAAATATTTCCCGATTTCAAGCGTTTTTATAGCAATGTCGTACATTTCCAGGGTTCTCTTTGGAATTTAGAACACACCTCGTTATCTTTCCATAGAAATAAACTACCTGATTGCTTTTATCCCAGTTGCTCGAAAATTTTCGACTCTGCTCATTCAATAATTGCGAAACTTCTTTGGCTCAGCTGATATCTTGGTATATTTGAGTAAGACATTATTGTTGATATCATAAACAAATTTAGTCTTATCGCAGCAGTGTTAACTAGAAAATAAATTAGTCAGCTTTCATATCCAAAAAGAGTAAAAAATCAGTAAAACCAAAAAATAAAAATCGTAAATTTTAATAAATGTTGAAGGTGTTCCTAAAATTGATTTAGGTTCCTGTCGGTGGTCCGATGTGTCCCATGTATTTGAGAAGGCTATATACCAAATTATCTTACGATGCCTTTGAGGCTAAAAGATTTGTTTGGAAAAACGGAGGTAGCTTTTGAGGGTCTCCGATAAGTTGTTCTTTCCATTATAAACATCAGAGGTATCTAATAATAGAGGATTGCCAATTTCAAGAAGTTTGCATTTATTAGACCATTTTATATACTTATATTATTCAAATTTATTTACAAAAGCAAAAAAAAATAAATAAAAGGCGTTAAATGAATGAAATTCACTTATACCAAATATTGTTTGCATCGATAGCTTCATTAGTGCTGCAGAGGTTCTTGTATGTGGGATTGGTGCCGGTAGTGCACTTGCTGGCTGCTTTCGAGCAGGAAGTATACATTCTAATTCCAATTATATTGGTGGTGGCATAGTTGCAAGCCATCAAGAAAGCCTTATAGCTTTGGCCGGAAACGGAGTAAGTGGAAATGGCACAGCCCACATCGGTGTTGCGATCGGAAACCATCACAGTGAAATGTCCAATGGCTCTGAAAGTAATACAAAAGAGATTTATGAAAAATTGTACTGCTTCTCGTCTTTTGAATAGAATCACTTACGGTCCATTATAGTTGCTTGGATAGGCATCAATGTGGGATTGCTTGGTATCCTTGACTTCACTGTACCACATATCCACGGACTGTTCAGCACTCTTGGTTGCATTCAATGGAGCAAACCAGCCTATCCAGGCCAGATTTTGACCAGCCCAATCAAAGTTATCGGTATTCCGACAGGCATCATGTTGCATTTGGCAGCTTCTCACATTAAGTGAAGCCAAATAGGCCAACTCATCATTCCATCTGATTGTGCCCATGCGGCAGGCAGCACTCAATTTCGAATCTCCGCCACCAGCTATGAAATTACGATGCTCATTGTGCTTCCTCACAATGGCATTCTTGAGACTGGAGGTAATTGTCACCATAGAGGCATCCGAAGGACACTTGGAGCCCCAGGCCTGTATCAGCAGAAAAAGTTGTTTAGTCCACGAATTCTTTTGAGCCATCTTCGCTTACCCCTTTATTATTGCAGCCAATATTCTGCGTGCCACTGCAACTCTTCTTGCAATAATCTGTACTGCTGACAGCAGTTATTGCCACTACTAGTAGCGCTATTATCACCGAGGTGTTACTCATGTTTATTCCGGAAAGCAATTGCTGAAATATTACCCGATCTCAGATGTTTTTATAGCAAAGTCGTGGCAGAACTGAGTATACATTTTTATTGTTTTCTATGTGGATTTGCAGACAATACGCTACCGGGGTACCCTTTGTAAATTTCAAGTCACCTCGTTATCTTTCCATAAAAATGAGCTACCTGATTGTTTCTATCTCTGCTGTTATTATATGACTCTTCAGAGCCCCAGTTGCTCAAATATTTACGACTCAGTTCATTCAACGATTGTGACGCTTCTTTGGCTCAGCTAATAACCCGGCAATTTCTGTCAGACGTCAGTGTTGATTTCATAAGCAATTTTACTCTTATCATAGCAGTGTTAACTAGAAAAAGAATTAGTCAGCTTCCATTTCCAAAATAGTACAAATTAGTAAAGACAAGCAAAATGGGTAAACATTTTTGCTTTCAAAGTTGATCAACTTTCATGTCATTTCTGACCCAGGAGCAATTAAAATGGTATTTATTTTATATCCACAACACTACCAGATCTAATGACTTTAAGATTATTATCATCAAGAAGGTGTATTATTCAGATCTGGTAAGAGGTAGGAGGGACTTACTTTACCTAAAATAGAAACACTGACTTGGAGATACTATCATCTAGAGGGTGTATTATTCAGATCTGGTCGGTACCAGCCAGATCGGGCTAAGGTTTTATAAATAGGTATTAGACAAAACCAAATCGAATTAAGGCATATTTCCCGCCCATTTTGTTTAAATTAAATATTCGGCTGGCTTGTATTCCGGGTTTTACTTGAGTCAAATCACTATATCACCTAGCTAACATATGAATTCAAATCGGTTTTAAAAATACATAATATTAATTGTTATCAGCTTCCCATTCCTTATTATAAATGAAATACCGAAACAATTTTTTTTTTATTCCATTCATATTTAAGTTGTTTTCAATTATCTAAATTAAGCCAAAGGGAGTTTCTTTAATAGGTATAGACTTCAGATGGTTTGCAGAGAGCTGGGTAATTAGGATTACTTCCCTTCGTGCAACCGGAAGCTGTTTTACCTTTGACATAGACAGCCTGATTAAGAACATTAGTGTAAGCATAATTGCAGGCAAGCAGGAAGTTATTGTAGGATCCCGAAACCCAACGGGCAACAGCGCAGCCCACGTAGTTGCTTCTGTCCTGAACCATTGCTGTGAAGTGGCCAATTACCCTGGTGGCAAGAATTTTTCAAATTTATAAATATTTTCAGATTTTCATCCATTGATCTCTCTACTCACTCTCGACCAGTCATATTTGTGGGATAACTATTTATATCGGACATACGGGCATTTTTGTTCTCGGCCCACCACATATTGATGCACTTGGTAATCAACTCCTGGACAGTGAATCGGGTCACATCGCCTGTGTAACTGTACATGGCTAAATTCTGGCCACTCATCTTGAATCTCTCTGTATTCCGGCAGGCATCATGTTTCATTTGGCATTGCAAGACATTAAGACCGGCCAACCTAGACAATTCATTACCCCAACCCATAGTGGCCATACGACTGGCTGGTTGGAAATTGGTCATATTTCCGGAGGCCAATCTGTTGCGTTTGTTGTTGTGCATGAGCAAAATGCGTTTCTTGATAGCATCGTTCATCGCCACCTTATTTGGCTTAGGATTTGTGGGGCAATTCGAAGACCAAGTCTAACAAATTTAACATTGATCAATAACAAAGAAATTTTCAATATATTTCGGCGCCACTTACTCCACTATTATCGCAGTCAATATGCTTGGCGCTGCCGCACAAATTAGCCGTACAGTAATCGGTGGCACCCATAACCGATACCAATCCCAGAGAAATGCCAAAAATTACACATAATAGACGATTCATTTTTACCATGGCACAAGAAAGCGACCAAATCGTTCTAATTCAATTGCCAAAATATTCCTCCTATTTATATTCGAATTGCTGGCAGATTGTTGCTTTCTTTTAATTCCTTTTTTTGTTTTTGGCCTTTTTCTTTTGTGTTCTCAAGTGTATGCCGCTTAAGCCGTAAACTAATCAACTTAAATATTTGATTCTTTCAAGAAGAAGTTGTATTTATTCTTGAATTTTTTGGTGACGTTAAGGGTAAAACCAACTGTATTAACAATTAGCTTGCAATCAAACTTTTCTTCTGAAGGCCTAGCCGAAAAATACACAAAATAAATGTAAAGGGTATTCAGACCATCCAAAAAAAAAAAAAAAATTAAAAAAAAAATCAAATTTTCAAATAGAGAAATTTCAATTCAAAAAAAAAAAAAACTTTCCAAAAATTCATAAATTGTCAACTTGGGCTCATCTGATTCACATTCATATCAAGCACAAGACGTTTATACGGAAATGAAATAAATTGAATAAGCAATTAAAATTGTTAAATATAATTATGAAAGAATTGAAGAATTTTTAATAAAAGAGAACAAAAAGTAGAATGTGTAACCCTCCTGAGAACAAACAAGTTAATATTTTATTTGCCTGTATCACACAGGCAAATAAAAGCCTTATTAGCAAACATTAAAAGAGCCACATGCAGAACACTTGTTATTTTGAGAGATCCATTGTTTAGATATCTAAATATTTATAGAGATATCGGCTCTATCAGATATTTGCATTTGTTTAGATGAAAGGCACACCTCCAAGTGGTAGCTCCGCTCTATCGGAAACCAGCTAAAAGATATTCTATATACATGGAAGTGTAAACTCAAGCATCTGAAAGATACTTTATCTGTAAGGGACAAAGCAAGATTAACAATTTTGAATCTCTCATAGGGAGCAGAGAATCTGAGACCAACTTAAGGATACTTTGGGAAAATCACCCTAGTCCAATTTATATTCTGAATCTAGAACACACCTCCAAGTGGTAGCTACGCACTATCGCAAACCAGCCAAAAGATACTCTATATACATGAAAGTGTAAATTCAAGCAGCTGAAAGATACCTTATCAAAGCAAGATTAACAATTTTGAATCTCTCATAGGGAGCAGAGAATCTGAGACCAACTTAAGGATACTTTGCTTTCTTGAGAAAATAACTCAAGTCCAATTTATATTCTGAAACTAGAACCAGCTGGAAATACTTTATCTGTATCGGACAATTTTATCTAGTTTAAATTAAGTAATTTACTTAATCCGAGGTGTTTTTTTTTTTAATGCTCTGCGAATTAGAGTGTATCTCAAGTAAAACTAGCTTAATCTTGTTTGTGACATATTTGATATGCTGCCATTTATTTATTTATACATATACATATATATAGATTTAGTATGCCTATATATACATATACATACAACATATATACTGTATATATATATATATATTTTAGTATGCACTTTATGTGTTTATCCAACTAGAATTATTATCCAATATTTTTGTTTTGTTTTTTTTTTTTGAAATTCATTTTGTATAGATAAATATTTATGCTTAATTCTCTACTCATTTCCTTTTCTTGTTTGAATTTTTTTTTTTTTTTTTTTTTTTAGCTTGCACAAAATTAAACTCTGCATTTGATTTTTGTTTTTACTCTCATTTGACATTTCCCTTTAGGCATCTAGATTTAATTATGGTTAATTTATGTAGATATATAATAATCTTTATATTTGATTAAGTCACACAGAAAAATAAATAATCTGTCTCTGTATTTTTATATATATTTCTCTTCTTTTGTTTTTGTTTTTTTTTTTTTTATATAATTTGTATATATTTCCACCAATATAATAATTATTTAATTTCCCTTTTCTTATTTGTATTGTTTACACTTTTCATCATTAAAATTGAGTTGTGAGTTGCATTGTTTTTTATTTTTTTACTCTGTGGGTTGATTCGGCTTATTTGTTTGTTTTTGTTTTTGTTTTTTTTTTATGGTTCATATAATTAGTTTTTTATTTTTTTGGTTTTTCATAATATTTGCGCATAAAAATGCGTATTCATAAATATTCCACACAAAATATGTTTTGTTTGTTTCCGTTTTTAGTTGTTTATTTGCTTAGATCATGTAAACTGTTTATATAACTTTTGTTTTGTAAGCGCCCATTTGTTCATTTATCTTTAATGTTTCAACAATTGGCTTATAGTTTGACTTACATTTAGATAAGTTGCTTGGTTTTATGTCCATACGTATAATTAGAATTCTTAGATATAATCCATATTTACAGGGGTGCGGTTGGCCATAAAATTAAATCATTTTTGGCAAATAAACAAAACCATTTTTGGAGCTTAGAAAAAAATTGTGCAAAATTAATAATTAGTTTCTTTTTTTTTTCTTCTTCTCCTTCGTTTTTTTTAAGCACAAATGCAAATTATTTAATAAGAAATTAAATTTATAAATTTTTTTGCACGCTTTAAGCGTTAATTAGCCTTTATTTTTGTTTTGGATAGACTCAGACAGTTGAATAGGTGGCAGAAACTAAAATATAAAACAAAAAATATCTATCGTCAGTCTCAAGTGAAAAGGAAAGACTTTTCTGGGATTTTGAAATAGCAAAGGCTTGTGACGATTCAAATAATTCACTTAGCTTGAACATATCATTTGATCCTGTTTTGTTTTGTTTTTTTTTTCAATTTATTGAAATTCATTAAATTATATACAACTTGTCATGAGTGTGTTGGTATACATATCAATTTTTATAGCATATTTAATGTGCTTATTCGAATTGGTTTCTTTATAAATTCCACAAAGGAAATCATAATTAAAGCATGCATAATTTTTTTTTTTTTTTTTTTTTTTTTGAGTTGAATTTGTATCTGTGAAATACTAAAAGGCAAAAGCGTACAAATTATAAATAGTTTAAATTGTAATTCTGCCAAGCTTAGGCTTAACTCTAAATGCCTAACTATAATATTTTATTTATAAATATATATATTTTATTTTCTCCTATATATATATATATATATATCTCGTAGGTAGTACCCACTAGGTATAGTAAAAGTTTCGCTTGGGTTTAAAATTGATTTGTGAGTGATTTCAGTGTTTATTTCCTTTTGTTTTAACTGGAACGTTTAACTGGGTAAAATGTTTGAGTCCAATGACTATTTTTATATATTTATATCAAGTTTTGGTATATACTAAGTATATATATATATATATATTCATTATAACCTAACTCTATGCTAGACAAAAAAAATATTTATATATATTATAATAAACACACATACATTTAGGATTTTAAGTGTGCCAACATTTATGACAATTTACAAGTAAAATCAAAATTTTATTCATTTGTCTCTTTCTAAATTAGAGTTGAGTACTTCATTATGATCATTATGATCTTTAATTCGGGAATAAACATTTGATGTACATACAATATTTTCGAATTTATTGAATGCTTTAGCTTATCAAGTGTAATCCATATATTTGTGGCTCTTTTCTTTATTTTAGATTTAAATGTAATTTTAATAGACACCATTTTGCATTTTGTAGACGATAAACAACTTTGTTGAGTGTGTTACTGTGTGTGTGTGTGTTTGGGTGTTGCCTTTCCCTGCTGCCGTTTAGTGTGGCTGCTGAGACGGTGATTGGCTGGCCGAGCTGGGTATGGGCTGGGCCGGCTGGGCTTGTGACTGGACCGGCGGTGTGGGGGGTGGTCCAAATTTACTGGTTATCTTGTGCGAGGCATTCACAATGGCCAACTCGTGCTTTGAGTCCAGATCACAATCGTAGAGGCCGCTGAGAGAGTCCAGGCTCAGCAGCCTTGAGCTGGCACGACTGGAAACCGAGGTATCGTCCACATCGGGGGCATTGTACAGGGAGTTGACATCGGAGAGAGCTCCCTCGGCATCGGTGAGACCAGCCTCATTCAGCAGGGAAATATTCTCTAGGCCGGGTTCATCGGTTATATAGCCCGTAGACTCGGCACCACCTGATTTAGGCAAAGTTGGTATTAGTTTGATGGAAGCTTAATTCGTTTTTGTGGACTACTCACCTGTGGCCTCTTCGCGACAGTCATCATCTGACCACTCCGATTGGCTCTCCAAGGGATTGGAGTCCATGGACTGGTGATTGTGATGGGCAGCCCCATATTTCAGCTCATCGTTTATCACATTCGCCTCCAGGCGAGAGGCAGCCGCATTTAGCAAGGCGGTGCTATCGCCTGGATTTCGTTCACGGGCCAAATGACCCTCATGCTCACATTCTTCATCATCGTCATCCTCCTCCTCCTCCTCTTCATCGTCGTCCTCATCGTCTTGATTTGCTTTAAGCTCTCCAGGGCCAGAGGCGGCGGCTGTGGCACTCAAGCCGATGCGCTTCTTGCGCACATCACGGCCCACTTCATCGTCTTCGAATTCCTCATCAGCCAGATTATCCTCGGTGTCATCCCGTTCATCTTGCTCATTGTGATTATAACGTGGCCTCTGATGGTGATGATGATGATGATGGTGATGCCGACGCTGTCCAGCCTGTTGACTCTGACCACTTCCACCACCACCACCAGCACCGCCGCCATTGTTAGCTAAGCCATCCACCATGTCCAGACTTTCGTGGCTCTGCTCGAGATCCTTAGAGCGAGGACGCTGTCGATGATGTGGTCGATGATTCAAGCCCATCCCTCCATTGGCGAGGCTTGTGCCCTTCGCCCCGCCCAGGTCCAATATAGTCAGAGGTATCAGCTGATTGCGGTTATCATGTAAAATCTCGCAGGACTCGGTATCGGAGGTTTGCCTGAAAAAAATAAGAAATCATAAGACTATTTTTCTTCAACCGAAAAAAAAACACTCACATTTGACTTGATTCTGAGGGATTCTTGTTGCGCGTGATTTCCTTAATGGCTTCCAGGCCCACCGGATGCTTGGCCATCATAAAGCTGTTGCTGATGGGTATCTTCGAGCCGCGTCCTGTGCCGCTTGTGGGCGAGATGAGTTCATCCAATATTGAATTGGCGCTAGCCGTTTTGTTGTGGTTGTTGTTGCCACTGATGGAATTGCTGCCACCACTCAGGTTGCCATTGCTGCCGCCCGGAATGCCCGTGGCCAGGCCGTTCATTGAGCTTAGTTTACTGTTGCTGGCTGAATAGCTGAGGTCGACATTCTGGCGACTGCTGCTGTTGCTGGTGAGACCACCGCCCATGCCACCGTCGCCGCCACCAGTGGTAGTGGAGGAAGAGGCGGCCGCATTGAGGCCGCGTGCTCGTGACGATTCATTAAGCAGTCTTTGCAATTCCCTCTCGAATGGCGACTTGGCCGCCGCCGCCGCTGCCGCCGTGGCTGCCTTTTGCTGGGCATATGAGCCACCTTCATATTCAAAGCTATTGCAAGAGTCACCCTTGTTTTGGGTGTTGGTGGTCTGCTGGTCTTGGCTTTCGGTGGTGGAGCTCACCTCCAAGTCCTTGAGATTGGTCATGTCAATGACGGGTGAGGTGGGGTCTACCTGGATGTCGCAGGGATAGAGCCATTGCAGGGCCGGATTAATGCTGCCCCCGCTGGCACTGCCCACCACTCCGCCCACCAGGCGTCCACCAAAGCCATTGCGCTGCTGCAGATGTTTGCTCTGCTGGCTGAGATGATTGAGACGTGGCGAATCCTCATCTCCATCACCCTCACCCTCGGTGGTCTTGGAGTAACTCTCGTCGGAGGAGCTCATCGAAGGCGAATGCGGCCGTGAGCTCAGGTCATCTGTGGAGGACATCTCCCGACTCTCGTCTATATCGGCCGGCAACTTGGGCAGCGGCTTCATGTAAGTCCTCAGCAGGGGGGGATTCTGTTTCATGGCCGTGGCAGGTGGTTTCGGTGGCAGCACCGGCAGCGGTGGCTGCTGTGAATACATGGCGTACTGTTGCATTTGATGTTGGCTCCCTGGCTGATACTGTCCGGACTGTGTCGTTAGCGTCGGCTGATGTTGATTCTGCTGCTGCGGCTGCTGCAGTGACAACATGGAGTTGGGACAGGTATAACGTGGTGGCTCATACTTTGGAGGATGTTGCTGCATTGGCATGATCTTTTGTTTTTGGCAAGCACACACACACACACAAGCACACCCACACGCATACATTAAGCATGACACAAACGGAAAGAAACAGAGAGAGAGAGAGAAAAAAAAAGAGAGAAAGAGAGAGAGAGATAGGGGGCGAGTAACCACGCACCACATTGAGTTAGTCACGGGATCGGTGTAGGTGTTGGTGTTCGTGTGTGTGTGTGTAGGTTGGTGTGTGGGTGTTGGCATTGATTTGGATTTGGTGAGTTTCAATTTTAATTTTAACGGTTCAATGAGTACGCAGTAATGAGACGCAGACATGCAAAAAGAGTATACAGTTAGGCACAGATTAGTCATATAGAAATAAAAGATTGTTTTTTATTTTTTTTTTTTTTTGATTAAACACCATGAAAATAGCTGAGGGATATGGAGCAAGGTAACTTTAGGGATCTACACAAAGCTTTAAAGGCCTCTGAGTGGGTCTCTACATTATATAGCTCTCACATCATCAGACTTTTTCTTCATAAAATAATGTATAGACTTAAGAACTAAAGCTTTGGGGACTATTCGACAGGTTTTGGCAAGCTAATTCTTTTGGACACTCAAAAAGATAGATTAAATAAGCTCAAGGGCTGAATTGGAAATCAGGCTCTTGAGTTTCTGATTTATTATTATGGACTGAGGCTCTAAGGATCTGCGGCTTAGGAATTTGAATACCCCAACAAGAGAAACTAAATAAGCTCAAAGAGAGACTTGAAATATTCAGGATCACAAAAAGAGGTTCTATATAAGCACAATGTCTAAGTCCCTAATAGGTTTCAGTTCTACTATAAGCTCAAAGACAAATCTGAAACTTAGGAAAACACTGAATCTCTAAAAGAGGAACTAAATAAGCTCAAACACAGACTCAAGGCCTTATTGGGTTTCAGCAAGCTGGGAATATTTAGATTATATCTTAGAAATTCCAACAATTGAATACTATTTTGTTTATGGGACTTTCGGGAACTAAAATAATTGAAAAGAGCTCAAGGGTTTTTGAGTTTCTAAAAAGATTGAATAACGCTAAAGCTAGCTAGGAAGATAGAGTAATTTGGCATTAGTTCAATCGGATTTTTGGTAAGGATTTCTAAGTCTTAGCTAAGCTTTCGATACAGTCAAGAGTATTAGCCATAAGCTTTTGGGTTCAGCAAATGTAAAAACTTAAAATTGAGAAAGGCTAAGGCTGATGATGATCAGAGAGAAATCAGAATGAAAGGGATGGAAGATAAGTCTAATCACAGTTAATTGGATTTGCTTGGGGGACTGGAGGAGAAGTGCGCAATGATTTTGTCAAAGTTTTTGGGTAACCGAAATATATTTTGAGAGAGTGAATGGGTGAAGGGGTGGAAATAGCTTAAAGACTTGAAAGTTTCTTTTTACAGTGCGCTGGGCTAGATTTGGTGGGAAGGAGAGATTTTTGGTCAGGCTGGGACTATTTGGGTAGACTTTGGGGAGAGGTTGTCTGGCTTCATTCACAGGAGTATCTCCTTGCTCCACAACATCAAGTCGCAATCGACATCACTCACCTTGGCCACCGGCGCGGCGCTGGCATGCAAAAGCGGCTCGCTCTCCCGGCAATTGCCATAGCTGGTTAGGTTACAATTACTGGTCGTGCTGTACGCAGATGCGATGGATGACGATGGCTGGTAATGGTTGTTGTGGTTGTGGTGGTGGTGGTGGTGGTGGTTGTTCTGATTCTGGTTAAGTTGGTATTGCAGGTGCTGTTGTTGTTGTTGCTGCTGCTGCTGTTGTTGTTGTTGTTTTTGGAGATGCTGATGCATGTGATGATGGCTGGTGGGCTGACTATGCTGGTGCTGCAAAGACGGCGGACCAGGTCCATAGCCAGCCCGGAGGCCAACAGACGCGGACGCATGCATGTCCCGTCTGAGGGCCGCTCCAGAGAGACCGCCCGCCATCACACCGGCCACACCCAAGGCTGTGCCCCCACCCCCCATGCCCCCGACACCACCACCGCCACCGCCCAGACTACTACCAATACCGATGTAACCATCGATACTGGTATGGTGTGGATGCGACTGATGATGATTACCACTGGGATTCTCAATGATATTAAATTGTTCCCGCAACATTACCAGAGGAATGGGAGGTTGCTGCTGCTGCTGCTGTTGTTGCTGCTGCTGGTGCTGCAAGTGCTGGAGTTGCTGTTGCTGGATTTGGTACTGGGCTGGTGTGTTGACAAATGGTGATGGTTGGAGGACAACTTGCAGGGCTGGTGAGGAATTTGAATTGAGGGGCTGAGTTGCCAGAACTGCGCCAGCCGCCGTGCCCATTGAACTGGAGGACAGTGACCGTTGATGCTGCAGGGCCTGCCCTGAGTTATAGCCACGTCCGCCACCGTACGCTCCAGGTGGCTGATAATTCCCGCCGTGCTCGCCGCCTCCCATTTCGCCATTGTGTCCATTCTCGCGTATATTCGGCAGACCGCCGTTGGCTATGAAAGTTGGCTGCTTCTGGAATTTACTATTCAGGCGTTGCTGCTGCTGCTGATGCAGATGATGCAGCGGAGGAGGCTGGGAATTTTGCAGTAGTGACTGTTGCTCCTCCCCGGCCATTGGCAAATTCATTCCATTGTCCAGGGCATAGCCCACGCCGTAGTTATCCTTTTTGATGTAGGTCTCGCTGTTGACATTGACCAGGTAGTTGTTGTCATGGCCGGCAGAGGGCTTCTGGTAGTAATCTGTGGGATGTGGCAACAATTGATCCGATGCCTGAGTCGAAGGCACTGAAGTCAGACCTGGTCGACTGGAGATCAGGGCATTGCGCACCTCCCCATTAAGGGCATTGCTGGCATTGTCACACAGAAAATAGGTGACCATATCGCCCTTGCCCTTCACCTTGATAGTGCCGCGACATCTGAAGGAAAACAAATTTAGAAGAAAAATTAGAATGGAGATATTTTTGTCCATATGAAACTATATAATCGAATGATTTCATTCTACCCTAATATGATATATAGACAGACTTCACCGACTCATTGAATACTTGTTTAAACCCACCGGAATTCAAAGTGTGAGCCCACGAGGCTGTCGACCACCTCCTGGGTGACTTGCGAGTAGCCAGGTACACCGGTAGAGTCCATGCGACTGGCCACATTTACGGTATTACCCCAGATATCGTATTGTGGCTTACGTGCGCCAATCACACCAGCCACCACAGGGCCTATATTGATGCCTGAAAGAACACACAAAAAAAAAAAAAAAACACAGTTAAAAATGTACAAAAATCAATGCTTTGCTTTTGGGGTATTCCACTTACCCACACGCAGCATGAAATTATTATATGAATGGCTGTTGATTTCCTGCAGAGAAAGCCTCATGGCTTTGACATATTCAATCAAAGCGGTCATATGACGACGCACGGAATTCGGATCATTGGCCTGGATTTTATATTCTGATAGAAAAAAAAATGATTATTTTTATGTTAAAAAATAAAAACAAATGGCAAAACTCACCTGGTATCAGACCCACTACTGCCATATAGGTACTGCCCACTGTTTTGATTTTATCAATACCCCGGAATCGATCTTCTTTGAGTAACTTTTAACCAAATAAAAATAAAAATATTTAAATAAAAATTTGAAAAAATTTTACTTTGCCTACCTCATCGAAATCGGCTATGATTTCATTTAATAAACGCAGACATTCGAGGCCCTGATCGGAACCATCCATTTCAGTGTAGAATTCATTGAAATTGGGAACACTGGCGAAAATGACACCCACCTTGGCATAGCTCTGATGATAGAGTTCCTATCAAATTAAGTCAATTAAGTTTTGATTTAGGTCAGTGATTAATCACAGGCTAATTCGCCTTTGGCTTACCATATTATTCCGAAATTGTGCATCCAGAAAATGTGCAGCCACATGAGCAGGCAGCAGATTATGTAAAATGCGCTTATTCGATTTCTGTAGGACATCCATTTCCTTTTTCTCCTGCGACGCTTGCAATTGCCAGAGAAAATCCAAACGGGCCGTACCCTCCACCAGACGACCGTGCACCAATATGGCAATCATAAAGATAACAATCCGTGCCAATGAGATCAAATGAAGCGGAATTGAGGCGCTAAAAAAAAAATTAACTCAATCTAAGTCGAGGTTTGAGCCAAAGGGGAGTCAGCCGACTTACTTGACACGTGTGTCATAGCATTCGAAGATATTGTGATGGGAAAGCTCAATAAAAAGGCCATAAATAGTGCCCATGCCCAGGACCAAAAGGGATTTAAAGATGATGGGTAATCTGTGGAGAAAAGAAGCAATGAGTAAGCGTCTTGATAAGATTCGTGAGACTCACCTGAGGAACACGGAGACAGAGAGAAAGGCAAAGGCCGCTGACAGTGAGACATATTGGGGTAGAGTGCACTTCCGGTGGGCCTCACTTAGGGCACGCAAATCCTCCTCCAGATTGGGTACAGCATTGGCCGTGAGATTACTCGAACAGGGATGGTCTCTCACACAGGTAAACTGTTTGGATACAACAGATTAGGAAAAGCCAAAAAATAAAGAAAATTTCCAAGCAAAACTCACCACATTGACCTGGCCTACGGAATAGATCAGTATGATGGTGAAAATTGTGATGGCCATGCGTAGTGTGAAGCTTTCGGAGATATCCCAGATGATCCACTTGAGTCGAACGGCCAGCAAAAGCATTAGGACTGCGCTCACCCAAATGAAAGCAGTGAGAAAGAGTAGAAGGAGGATCAGAGTACGCGGCAGGGCGGTCACCTGCAGGGCAGCCCCCAGGATCAGCAGTAAAAGGGAGCAACCCATGGCCGTGGTAAAGCCGAGATCAAAATCCTTGTGATATTCACGCTCCTTGTCGCTCTGACGAAAGCGCAGGGTCAAACGGTCCACATTCTCCGACTTGTCACAGTCCACCGAGCGTGCATTGATGGCCTGGCTGAGGAATCGATTCACCCGGTTTGTAGGCTGATGATGTGCCGCCACAGAATGCCGCTTTCGAAAGGGTCTCTTGAATTTGTCGGCCACCTTTGACTGTGACTGTTGTTGTTGTTGTTCGTTGTTGTTGGGGAAATTTGTTTTGTTTTAGAATTTTGAGATTTTGATTTTGGTGGTTACATTTCATTTTTTTTGGATGACAAAAGAACGTAGAACGTTTTTACGGAAAACGAAAAAAATAAACAAATATAAAAAGAAAAAAATGGGTGAATTAGTTTTTTCTTGTATTTATCAAGTGGCTAAGTTCTAAGTGTTTAAGTGTGTGTGTGTATTTGAGTGTATGAAAGAAACTTCTACTTATATACAAAATTGTACAGATATTCAACATTTATCGAAAAAAAATTATATATATATATTTACTCTAAATGATTACAACATGCACTCTTTTTTTTTGCAGTGTAAAGTAGAGCAGAATGGAGAGCAGCAGTTCTAAGGCGAGGGACAAGGACAAAAGGCGAGTACGAAAATGCATGCAAAAATGTCATACCAAGAGAGTAAGACAAAGAGACAGAGAGAGAAAGAAAGAAACTTTCTCTCTAAGCTAAGAAAAAAAAATAAATAAATTTTTTTCACTACCCTTTTGGCCCTAAAAACAACATGAACAACAGGAAGAAGAGCTTATGAAAAAGCTGAACAAAGCATGACAAAAAAGGAAAAAAGAAAGAAAGGAAAAAATAAACTTAACGAAATTTTGAAAAAATAAAATAAAATCAAAATTTGACGAATTTCCAAAAAAAAAAAAAACAAAAACAAAAACAACAAATGTTAGCTTTTTTAACAACACACGATATGGTATGAACGAAGAAGAAGAAGAAGAACTAACGCACAATACAACAACACAAACGAACAAACAAACGAACGATTCAACGGTAAAACGAAAGAGATCATAAAGAAAAAAAATTAAACTTATGCGTTTTTATTTTGTTTTGTTTTTTTTTTTTTCTTTTTGGAATTAAATTTTTAAATTTTTTTGTGTTTTTTTTTTTTTTCTTATGTTTTGTTTTCTGCTCTGCTCACTTTATTGTTCTTGTGATTGTGCCTATGAATTCGACTAATCGTACTCGCTGTTGAATTGGGATTTGTGCCTACGGTCACTTGAACACTGCCCCCCCCACCGCTGCCGCTGCCGCCAGCGCTGCCATAGCCGTGCGGTGGCGGGGTAGCATGCAAGATTTTTTGTAGACGTATTACCTAGATCAGAAAGTATACATAGTATTTTTTTTTTATATATATTTATATATATATATATATATATGTACATATTTATATTTATTAAATATATAAATAGAGAGAGAGAGAGAGATATATTTTTTTTTTGTATACTTAAAAAAAAATATAAATTAATTATTTATAGGGGATGGGTTAAAAAGTCAAAGGCATATTAAGAGAGAGAAAGAGAGAGCTAAATTAAAAAGGTTTCAAGTTCAAAAAAAAAAAAAGAGACAAGTTATTAAAATTATTCAGTTAAAGGAGGGAAAGAGGTGTGTGTGTGTGGGGGGCGGGAGGGTACAAAAAAAAAAATAATAGTTTAAGGGGGAAATACTTCAAAACTAAAACTAAACTAAAATCATAGATAGCTGGAAAAGTGTATGAGTATACAGTGAAAAGTGTCTGACCAGAGGTATTCAGCATAATCTTTCAAATTCTCGGGATCCTGTCAAGGAAATAAGATAAATAATATGCCCAGACAGATCTGACTACTCTGAGTATAACCAATTCAGAGTGCCCTTAAGTGATTCCAGATAAGAAACTACAGACTTTACTGGTTATCTAAAAAAAAAAAAAAAGTAGAGATCCTGAAGACCCACTGAATTTTTCCTGAAATAAAATAAATACTTAAGATTCTCAAAGCCCAGAAAAACCTGGAACTATTTGAATTAATTTGAATAATAAATACGACTATCCTGAATCCAAAACTACAATTCTTGACTAAATGGTTCAAAATTTGAATTTATAGAATTCCCTGGCTATCTCAAAAAATCTCCAAGTCCCTTTAAAATTTTCTTTATATAAAGATAAAGTTATCAAATTCCCAATTACTGAGATATAGCGGAATCATCTGAACTCACTTGTGGAATAGGGTTTTTTTGGGAGTCCTTTTTCTCGGACAAGTGCACAAAAGATCAAATATGATTATTCGGAATCCAGAAATATATATCCAAACACCTCTGATCATTTCTGTTACCAGATTTAGTTCAAATATACTTAAGTTTTGTAGACTTATAATAATTTTTTTAATTTTTCGTTAGATTGAGGATATATTTTTTATGTATGTAGTATATGTGTTTATGTATGTGTGTGTGTGTGTTCTTTCTGAGTAAAATTTGAAATTTTTATTATAAATTTCATTTTCTAAATTTCTGTCAAACGCTCTGTCTAAACTAAGAATACAACTCAACTAAATCAACACTACCGTTTCAAGATGAATGGAATTTTTTTTTGGATTTTGTATTTTATATTTTTGTTTAATTAATTTTTTACAACATAAAAAAAAATCATAATTATATTGACAATTTATTTTATACGGAACTACACACAACATCGACGCAAACGCAAATTTACAAAAAAAAAAAAAAAAACAATAAAATAAAAATAATTATAATTTTTTTAATTAATTAAAAAATATAATTTTCTAACAATTTGGAATTTGTTAGTTATTTTTTTTTTTTTTTTATAAAACTTCAAATTTCAAAGGCTACGTAAATCGAGTCTTCTAGTTTTCAAGGTTCTTGGGAACCTTTCATCTTTATTTTTTATACTTAATAAAATATTTATGTATACGTTTTTTTTTTTTTTTTTAAGAAAATAACAAAAATGTTGTTAACTGTTTTTAGCCCACAACAAAACAGAAATCAACACACACAACAAAAAGGTAAAAAAAAAAAAAAATGAAAAGAATAAAAAAAAAATAACTCAAGGAAAAGAAAATAAAATTATAATAAAAAGGAAATCAACACGAATATCGTAAGGACATTTGCATAAAAAGCAATTCCTTCATTTCTTTTTTTTTTTTTGTTTGGGTTTAGGATTATGGATAGGCTGGGGGAAAGGGGGTACGGGGTATTGAGTTGAGGAATTTCTTGTTTTTCTTTTTTATTTTTTTTTTTTTGTATTTTGGGACAAACTTACCGCATCCTGAAAATAAACGAAAAGAATGAAAATCAACAAAAGAAATCATAAGGAATCAATTGAGGTCCTCCCATCACAGCCAGATAAGTCTGGAGGAAGGACATCGATTACTAGATATTTTTTTTTTTTTTATCTATATTTTCTTTTTAAGCAGAAGCAATAGCAAAAAGTGAGCTAAATATTTTTAATTGCTCACCATAATTTTTGGCATAAAATTGACGAAAAAAAAAAAACAAAAGCAACAAATAAAGAAAACCCAAAATAATCAAAGCAAGCCAGAAAAAAAAATTAAAAGAAAAATTGAAATTTTTTTTTATAATTGGCAAAATCTTTTGACCTTTTTGAGGCCAAATCCAAGAGCCATGCAATTCTTCAGCTAACTACATTTTAACTACGACTACACTAAGCGCCAATCAATCAATCAATGAGTCAATCAATCGAATCAATTGTTTCAGTCTGGAATCGCGCAAGGATTCCCCGATTTTTATAGATATTTCAAAGTGAAAAACAAAAAACAAAAGTGAAAACCATAAAAAAATTATAATAATTTAAATGAGTGTGAGCGAAAGATACCAACAAATGAAAAGAGATAGATAGATAGAGAGAGAGACAGAGACAGCGAGAGAGAGAGAGAGAGACGGAAAGAGTGTATGAATGAGTGAAAGTCGTAGGCTTACCTTACGGGAACCCTTCTCCGAGACCTGGACACTGGCAGCGGCCGCATCCGAAGTGCTGCCCCTGGGCTGACCAGCCCCAGGTCCGCCCAGGACTGAGCTGCCCGCCGTGCTGGGGAACGAACCGGTGGCTATGTTCGAGAATGGCACCGGCTCTGAGAATTTGATTGTATGCAGCAAATGCATAACCACATTCGATACATTTCTAAATGACAATTTGCGACGACTACCGATGGCCGAGCGTACCCCTAAAGTATTTAGCATTAAAGGCTGAAACGATATGGATACAAACAGTTACAGTTACAGTTACAGTTACAATTACAGTTACTCTAGTCTACACGGCAACTGGATGAAGGTCGAGAAGTGTTTCAAAAGCCGATCTCACCTTGCGACGATGCGGCGGTGGAACTATGAAAAACGTATCAACCCCATGATCTCTGAGATAGGAGGAACGCTCATCGCCATGACCCTCCTCGACTTCATATTCCCCGGACAGAGAATCGAGAGTGGCCCGAGTGACATGGACACGGCCAGGCTCACCGCCCGACTCCATGTGATTGGCCAGAGTCACATCATTTGACCAGACATCAAATTGCCATTTGCGCAGACCCAAAACTCCGCAAAGCACACGTCCGGTGTGTATGCCCACACGCATATTAAGGATCACGTCGGTGGCTTCCACCACAGTGCTGGAGAGAGAGAGAGGAAAGAGTTGAAGAGAATTTTGATCCATCGCAAAGTTGGATAAGACTTACGCAATGGCATCGATCATATCGAGTCCCATTTCCACAGCGCACTTGGCATGATCCTTGCGTGGTTCTGGTAGACCCGAAACGCAATAATAGCAATCTCCCAAGATCTTAATGCGCAGGCAATGATTATCCTGCGAAAAAAAAAACAAATCATAATTATTTTCGAATTACCTAAGGTTATCTACTCTTTTGAAGTTTACTATTAAAATGATCTTAGTTTTATCTATATGACTAAGCGAGGCGAAGAGACCCAACTAAGAAAGTACCTGACTATAATATCAAATATTTTCAAAATTAATTCCTAAATTTCTGGACTGATATTACTAATATATAATATATGAAGATATTCCTGGAATTTATTTTGATCTATTGAAGAAGTCGAAGATATAGTAGTTCGATCTGGTCTTTCCATAATTACTTGCTGAGTAACCAGGCTTATTCCTGGGTATAATCTTGACCTATATATTGGCTAGTCTGATCCGAACTAGATAGACCAAGTTATGCCCAACTCTTTCTATTAAGAACTTTAGACCACGTGGAAATAAATGGACAGACAGTTTTATTTTCAGAAAGTTTGGAAGGTTTAAGTATAATTTAAATAGTATTGCCACTTACATGAGCCAATTGATCGAATCGACCGAAGAGTTCGTTCAATAGCTTCACCAATTCCTGGGCACTGCACTGGGAAGAGAGCACCGTGAAGCCCACAATGTCCGCAAACAGGATGCTCACATTCTCGTGCTTCTGTATATAGATCCGATGGAATTGTCCAGCCACTGGCGAGAGTATATCATTCTTCATTTGCATGGCCACGTGCTGTGGCAAGACCGAGAGCAAGAGTCTCTCGAGTTTCTCGTTCTCATCCTGAATTTCGAGACGGGCCGCTATGCAGTTGCGTGTGTCCAAAAAGGCCCGACGCTGGGCACGCTCCATCATGATGTTGACCACCAAGCCGGCCACATTCACACCAATGAAAATGACAATATTGGCAATCAGCTGATTGTATTCCAGGTCCGGAAATGAATCGGCAAATATCTTATAGACAGTCAGACTGATATGAACCGAGGGCAGGGCTATGCCAAATGCCACAGCCTCCCAGATTTGCAGCGGCATCATCGCATAGGCCAGAAAGACCACAAACACGATTTGCCACACACCCTCGGCCATCACCTCCTTGGTATCCACTGGAAATACCGTACCCAATGTCGGCATGGACACAATACAAATGCTGGCCGTGAACAGTAAGATTCCATAGCAGAGGCTGGGCAGATGATGATCCTTGATAACCGAGCATTGCAGCAGCACCAGGACAATGGCAAACAGCAGGCACACAATCGAATTGAATATATTCTGTGAAAGTGTATGAAAATCAGTGACAGTGATTGATGCCTTATTGAAAGTCTGATTGAAAGACGCCATCGCCGCCCACGACTGTCATTCAACCACTTCCCAAGGACTCGCAACTCACATGAAAGGTGGGCGCATTGTTGAAGGCCAAGGACAAGCCGGCCATCACGCCGCACAGGACCACCACCAAGGCCACCACGCCCAGCACCGAGAAGCGCTGCAGCTTCAGAGTGTACCGCTGATACAGACATTCCAGTTCGTCGTTCTCAAAACGTAGGGTATTCAGCGGGCGACCCCGGGTCGCCTTCACCGCATGATCCATTTTAATGAGTATTTGCTCTAAACGGAGGCGGTCCGCACCGCCGCCGCCGCCGCACCGTATCCAAGTGCAGCGGCGTCTGCTGAAACGAAATAAAGAAAACGCCAGACATGGTAAGATTTAAAAAAAAAAAAACAAAGTTTACAATATTTCCAATAATTAAATTTTTATATATCCCAGAAGCCAAGGCCGCCCACTCAAATTTCAAACAAATTTGATACATCCGAACTAAAACGCCCACACAAACAAAATCAAATGAGCCCAAACACATGGGTAATAATTCCACTTAATTAGGCAAAAATATATTAAAATTTGGTGTATATCCCAAAGTGGTCTAGGCCCATGCCAAAACATTCTACAAAAACACAAAGACAAGAATAGATCTTAAATTTTCAGATAAAATAAATATATTTATGCTAATTAATTTGTTAAAAAAAAAAACTTAATAAATTAACGCTAACTTTGAGGTGCTAAGATTCATAGACTCTTTTCAAAGATTGGTCCATGATTAACAAAAATCTTTCCAAGACCAAACTTATCCTATAGCTAGATGGCAGTGAAACTTCGTACACATATTTGAAAGAGATCCATCAAAGAATAATGCAGATATACCAAAATCAACCTGTGGTTCCTACAAGAAGTTACGAATAGATCCGGCCGGTTCCGATAAATGTGTCGAACACCTAAAAAGCCAGAGAGTAGAGAAACTTGCTATTCATATTTGAAAGAGATATACCAAAATCAACCTGTGGTTTCTACAAGAAGTTACGAATAGATCCGGCCGGTTCCGATAAATGTGTCGAACACCTAAAAAGCCAGAGAGTAGAGAAACTTGCTATTCATATTTGAAAGAGATATACCAAAATCAACCTGTGGTTTCTACAAGAAGTTACGAATAGATCCAGGTGGTTCCGATGTGCCGCGTATTTAAATAACAAAACTGTATACTAAGTTTCATCAAGATATCTTTAAGTCTGAGGGTGTAATTCGCAGAGAAACTAATAGATAGACAAATATGGCTCAATCAATTCGAATATTGATACGGATCAAGCTGGTATTAAATTTTTGGGGTCTGAGATGTTTGACAAGGGAAAAACATATGAATCAATAGAATATTTCTTTTGATTTTTTTTTTTTTTTAATGGAATGTACAGAGCACAATCCTAAGACTAATCCAGCAATATAAGCTCGCCATCTAGCGGACTGGAAGCTAGGTGAATATCTCCTGTAATTATGAACCGATTTTATTGAAGATTGGTACAAATCCAAAAGTTTTTATTTTCCACAGAATTCTAAGGAAATTAGGTGTACAATATATATAGAAGACAAGAACTTTGTATTGAGATTACAGAACTGTCTAGACCTTGGTCATTGCCAAACCAGCTCTGGTTAGGTTGGACCAACAAAGTATTTGGATATACTCCCTTTCAAATTTGATAGCTGTGGCTGTCATAGTTTTCAAGCTAAACTGACAGTATGATGGGTCAGATCGACCTTGCTGGTTATCCGGATGCCCACTTTTGTGGTGCCACCGGCATCTTCTTTTTGGGTGTCAGCCAAATGTAATTTTAATTTTCGAAATGCTTTTCTTTTCAGACTTCAAATTGTGGCATACTTTGAGGCACGCAAAAAACAAAAACAGACATTTGCATCTGTCAGGTGAGCATGCAATTTCATTGGAAACTTAAGCGTGCCATAGAATAAACACCCCACCTCCACCCACACACACACACACACACACACACACACACACACGACCTTGAAATGTTGCATTTTATATAAAGAAATTTGTAGATGTTTTTCTTGTTTTTTTTACTAAAATATTTGTTGTTGGGGATTTTTTCTAGCTCTTTTGTTGTTGTTGTTGTATGTTTAGAACGGTTGGCATTTTCCAATGGCACGCAATCATTGAAATGGAAAATGCTTTGACTTTGGCATACACACAACTTTATGCGCAGCTATCGGTGGTGCCACCAACTGCCCGAACTGCCTCAATCCATAATAGAACCCCACTTGCTTGGCTTAAAAATAACATTTCACAGTTTCCACAAACACACAAATTCTTATATTCTGTTTTTTTTTTTTTTCTATGTTTTTTCCTCTTTTCTTTTTGCTCTAAAAATAATCAGTGTTTGTTGCTGTTGCTGTTGTTGTTGTTGTTGTTATTGGTTAGCTGTTTTTGTGTGTTTTGCTAGCGTCAAATCAATCAATGTTGAAGCAGTTTTTCCGCATGTGCCTGCCCCCTCCCCCCGCAGCCCCCAGCCCAATGCCTCCAGAAAAAAATCCTTCCCAAAGAAAACTGTCGTTTAGCCATTTTGCATTTGCTTCATTCTGTTCGTTTCTTTCTTTTTAGGTTTGGCATTATTTATGAGCCACATCGGACCCCTCCACGATCCACCCACCCCCTGTCGCCACAGTTAGATGCCAAAGTCTACACCTGCCTTGGCAGGCCAAAATTCATCAGGCAACTTTTGCCAGAGCATCAGGCGAAATCAGCAAAATCTTAATTTTTAGCCAGCTGCTTTGGTGACAACTTTCAAGCACTCAAAGCAAAAAGATTAATGGGTATTTATTTGAGATTTGTGAGATTCGGTGAAAATCATTTTTAATTTCATTTATTTCCCTAACCAAAAATAAAATTTTTTATATATAAATTTTTAGCTAAAAATAAAATAAATTAATAATCAATAAAAATGTAATTAGCGCAAATCAGAATTTAATCATTTCAATCATACAAATTTTTTTTTTTTTTGGTTTGGAAAAATTTTTGTAAGCTTCCGTTTACCTGTCGATTTTGAGGTTTAAAGTTCAATATTTTCGTGGTGGTGTTTTTGGTCGGGGAAAAAAGCCATTTGAATATTTCAAATGACAACGAAACATTTCCAATGAGAAATACAAAAGGCCCAAAAAAGATGAATGAGCCCACTAAGAAATTCATAAATTGAAAAGTCTGTTTGTGAAAGTTTTGCAGTCAAGTGGTTATTTATTTATTTTTTTTTTTTTGTTTCCTCCCCGCCCTTTTAGGCGTCCCCTTTCAGTGCCTTGATCTGTTTTGTTTTCTATGTGCTCGTGCGAACCTTTAAATATTTTGCCATCCATCAAAATGAGCCTTTCACACAACAAAAAAAAAACTGAGGCACTTCTTGAAAAAATTCACAAAAATACTTTAAGTCTTAAGACAAATAATCAAATAATCATAAAAAATTATCAAAGTCTTAAATTATTTCACTGCCCTTTAACCAAAAGGTGGAGGGTATATCAAATTTGGGCAAACCACAACTTGTTTAGGGTAAATAGAGAAGTTGAGAATCGAACAAGCTTGGGTATTTTCTTTCCTTGTCCCACCTACTTTTGACTCTGTAGTTTTTTTTTTACAACAATAAATTTGATTGCAAAATTAAAAGCTCTTTCGATTGATATCAAACATGAACCAAGTCGGACCAAAACTACAGGAGATATTCGAGAAACAAAGATTTCGTGGCCCCAATCAAGCCTCTTGTTGTTTGACTAAGCCGCTAGATGGCGCGCTTAGGTTCACTAAGAACTATTCATCTATGATTTGAATCAAAAATAAGTTAGACTTGGTTGAGAAGTGCCACCTTGTAGTGTTTCTTGGAAATGTTTGCCCCTAGAGAAAGGGTATCTCAAATTCCGTAATACTCGAGTCTAAAGATTGTTGTAATATTTTTCTATTCTGTTAATCTGCCTTGAAATAATAATAATATGTAAATTTGTTTAGTTTATTTTCCATCTTTCTATGATCTGTATTCTGCTGGTCTTCCTCCAAGTCCAAAAGCTCAGGCAAGTGTTGGGGTCTATGCAAAATGCCAACACTTTTAATTCTTTATAGGGAAAATTATATTATATATACATGTATGGGTTAGATAGCTTTTGGGTGTGCTTCTGTATATATGTATGTGTGTGTGTGTGTGTGATTGTGTGGTTTTGCTGTCGCTTGTGTTTAATTATAATCAAGGCCATTGGTTGCACAAAATTTTCCAGCTGAGTGAAAATTTGATGAAATTATTTTTAAAACATGTTTGACGAACGTTCGGGGTGCTTGTGTGTGTGTGTGTGTGTGTGTGTGTGTGATTGGGTTATTGTGACTATGCCAAAGGTTTTGCGGTTGCAGCAAAATGGACAGCTCAATAAAAGGCGAGGAGGGAATGGACGGTCAATGTAAAAGGGCAACACTTTCCCCCAATAATGAAAAATTAAAATTGGAAAAATTGTATGAAAAAATCTAGTTTAAGCAATTTTTTTCTATGAGGAAATAATTTGCTGATTTTTTTTCCGATTTAAGCTGCGAGATGAAAGCTTTGAAATTTTTGGCTTCCCAGAATGAATTTGTGGAATCCGAATGGCTTTATTTATTCCATTTAATTCAAATTTTATTTGGTCTGCATTAAAATTTGATTTTCATTTTTACGTTTTCATTTTTTTTTTTTACTGGAATTTTCGTTAACATTTTGATATAAATAAAAAGGAGCCAATGGGGCTTAATGGCCCAGCAGCAGCCTCTTGGGTCAGAGTAAAAAAAAACAATAAACAAAATTGCACATTCAAAAACACATCGCATACAGGTAAATAAACACACATACACACACAGGCAGACACCTCCCACTAAGCCATTGGAATTTACATAAAGGATTTTTGCATTTTGGCCAAAAAGAAAATGCTTAACGCTTTACCACTTTACGCATTTTATCTTTGTCTGCGGCTCACACTGGGTCATTTTATGACTTAACTCACACACACACACACACATACACACACAGGTAGATAAGGACTAGCTAAAAAGATATTTATGAAAATCCATTCAATAAGCATTGAAAGGTGTATTTTTTGCTAAACAAAGCTAAACAATTTTTATTATATTCTACTTACTGGCAACCGGGGCGTATACGTATTATCATTTTATTTTTATTTGCTTATTTTTAATTGAAATTCATATTTTTATGAGCAATTTACTTTTGGGCAGACAAAATTTATTTTGACAAATATTTTCTAGTCTCGCAACCCCTCAGCTTCTCCCACTCCCTCACGACCCCAGCTATGCACCATTTCAACTGAATAAAATACAAAATTGTTGATTTTAAATATTGGCTAAAAACATTAACAATTTGCACAAGTGCAACAGACAAACAGACCCGACACACACACACAGAGTCTCAGAGTCTTGACAAAATTCACCTCAATTGCCATGTCAAGAGTCGTAAATATTTGCCAGTTTGTCATGCCACACTGTCAGTCGATCAGTTTATCAAGCGATAATTAAGTTCTTTCATATTTTTAATTTGTGCTTTCTGCACTTTTCACTCAATATAAAATTTGTATTTTTGTCACAAATTAAATAAGTCAACTTGGTCACTTTTGGTCTAAGGACTGTCAAATAATTTTGGACAAAATAAAAAAAAAGTAATTAAAAAATATGCAAATCATTTCCTTATGAACTCGTTTATGCTTCCATAACATGATTCATTTCCTGTGCTACTTGAAAAAATAAAAATAAAAAGGGAATAAAAATAGAAGTTTTTTTTTTCTTTTACAAAAAAAAAAAATGAAGCCGAATGTTAAACTCGGACGCGGTCGAGTTTGGGATACCCTGTAGAAATAGAAAAGGTGGCAACCTTAGTCGGGTGGTAACCCTATTCGGCTACATTCACATGAAACCTCTGGTCTTAATATTCCTATGAATTCAACAACACATTGTTCACCTTAAAACAAGCACGCCATCTATCGGACTGTTCACTCGACCGTTCGCCAGTTAGGCAAATCTTGACTCTGAAAATTTGTTTTTTGTATATCTCATGTAAATATGGTCAGATTTTAGTCGTGTTTGATATCAATCCAAAGGTTTTTAGATTTCCGACAACTTTTCAGAAGCAAATAATACCAAAATTCGAAAGCTGTAGAAATTAAAAGGCTTTGAAAAAGTGAGGGGTTGGAAAGAGGGGCTGGGGGACAAAAAAAAAATTAACGGGACCCGCGTTCATACATAAGGAGTCCTTATCCCAAGTTTGGTTATCCTAGGAGGGACGGGCAGGGCTATATCGATTTCTCTAGTCACCCTGGTCATAGTGTGGGTTACCTTGGGGGGGTCTACGACGAATCCACCTCTACGTTACATACACTTGCACAAAGTTAATATACCCTTTAACTTAAGGTATAGGGTATAAAAAACATGACACTGCCACGCGTTTACGTATGAACCATAATCTGCTTGCCATATTTTAGATACAAAGATACATTTTTTTTCATTTTTTTTTTTTTTTTGGCAAGAGAAAAGAAAAACTCATGCACAATTTAGTTTATTCTTAATGATTGTGGTTTTCTTCTTCTTCTTTTGTATTTTTTTTTTCTTGGCAAACGTAAAAACATGAACATTTTTCTAGATGTTCACTTGATTGATTGATTGATGCAAATGAACTCTCATTAACCCATTGACAAATGCAAACATTTTCAAAATAATTAAAAAAGTAAAAAAAAAACAAAAAAAAATCTATTAAAAAGCTTTCAACTACTTTAGCAATTATTTAATATTCATATTGAAAATCTAAGCAAATCTTCTCTCAATTCATTTAATTTTCATTTTGTTTGAGTTTCACTCAAGTCTGAAATCAGAGAAAACAAAAAAAAAAAAAAAATTCAAATTGATTTCTCTGGTCGCCTTCAATTGAATTTACTTGGTGTTGGCTTCGTTGCCTTTCTAATTGTTCATATTTGAAACTGATTTGTGGTGTTTGTTCCTATCGGTTTGACCTGGCCGACTACGTGTCTCCCTGATTGCGTCCAATTGTCATCAATTGAATTTGCTTGCATCTTGTCTGAATTGATTTTCAACGATTTTACCCAAGTGTAGGCCTAAACTCAGGGAAATTTGCAAAATCCAAACTCTTCCTCCTGCTCTGATTGGAAAGCCTTTGCCGTTGAGGTTGATAAGTAACTGAGTAAAAATTCTCCCATTTTCCTGGATGATTTACTCCAAGTCTGAGAAACTATCATGAAGAAATTGGAGCACCAAGTTTCTGTGTGATCCATAAAATTCTCATATAACTCTGATCAGAAGGAATTTTAAGTTTGAAGTTCTTTAAATTTCTACGATTCTGGGAAATAGCAAATGTCTAGAAAGTCTTTGCTGAGGAAAATTCGGGTAACCAGTTCCTGGGTGATCTATAAGGTTGTTCCTTAAATCTAATAAGGAGGATCTACGTTTATGTATCTCTGATCAAAAAAGGGTCAAAAATAGTTTACAAATTCTGAGAAATAGCAAATATCTAGACAGACTTTGCTGAGGAAAATTCGGGTACCCCGTCCCTGGGTGGTCTATTAGGTTCTTCCTTAGTCCCAATTAGGAGGATCTTCGATTATATATCTCCGATCCTATAGGGTCTTGAAGGGTCAAAATGAATTCGCGATTTTGAGAAATACCAAATATCTAGACAGACTTTGCTGAGGAAAATTCGGGTACCCCGTCCCTGGGTGGTCTATAAGATTCTTCCTTAGATTTAATAAGGAGGATCTACGAGTATATATCTCCGCTTCCATAGTGTTGGTAGCCTGAGTAGTGAATGTCTAGAAATATTTAGCTGAGGGTGCCAAGTTCGTGGGATCTATTAAAATCCTATATAGTCCTGATACAGAGAAGCGCTTTCTCTTTCGATACCAAAGGGCTTCTCGCTTTGAGATTAAATGTCCAGAAATACTTTGGTAATTGTCTTTTACCTTTTCTACTTAATTCTTATATAGTCCTGAGAAGGAAAGACATGAAATCTTAGACTCTTTGTATTTGATTCCAAAGTCTTAAAAGAGCAAAGAAATAAGGATTTATTTATGGAATTACTTTATTCCTGAACGGTCTATTAAATTCGATTGGCTTAGAGCTTGAGACTTAATATTCTATTGCTGATTTGAAAGAGTTTGTCACTTAAGAAAAAGATAACCTATAACAATCCATTGAATTCTGTTCAACTCTAACAATTTCCTTGATCTCGCCATGCTTCAAGGCAAATCAAACAGATAAAAACTTGATCTGTTTAGGGAAATAAATATGCAAAATTTCAGGATGATCTGAGAGAATTTTGGATATATAATTCCATTCCAAAAAAAAACATAGGAAGTCTTTGTCATATGTCTGGGCAGATTTATAATTAGATTGATTTGTTTTCCGCATCATGAAAAGCCTTCGCATAATAGTTTCTGTCTCTATTTTTATTTTATTTTTTTCTGATTTTTAGTCTCGCCCTCATTATTTTTATATATTCCATACGACATGTGTTCCAGAGTCAAAGACAATTTCACTCTATCACTATCTCTGTGTGTGTGAGTGCGGAAAGGAAAACAAAAATTCAATTAGACTTAAATTTCCGATGGCAATTTGATGATAGCTCGGGCACTTGGCCTCGTTTTTTTTTTTTGTTTTTTTCTCTTGTTGGTTTCTGCTGGTCAGAAATCTAATTAAATCTGCAGAAAAAGGCTGTATAGCCTTTTGTCTCCCCAAAGCCAAAATTGTATTATAATTTTGCTGAAAGTGTGGGAGGAAGGGGAAGCCGAAAGGTTGCTGGGAGCAAAAGTTTCGCTTTGAGCAGAATCCAAATTGAATGTATGAGAAGAATATTTCCAGCTAACTTTTCGAGAGATGTAAAAAGTTTGTGGAAATATTTCATGGCTCTTTTTGATTCGATTTTCGTTATTTAGCACTCACTTTTGGCTTTGACCAAACAATATTGGTAAAAATCCAAGAGATATAAATCAATTAATGGTTTCAATTTTTTGAAAAGTGTTGCTACTTTTGTCTTTGGTATTTTGAGAGTGACGGAGTGAGAGAGATGGCCAAATAATTTAATTATCAGGCCTTTTTTGTATGGCTTTGTTGGCCATTTGTATTTATTTTGCGTGTGCGCTAATTTAACTAGGCCATCTCATTGAATGCCATGGCCAACGCTTGGCTGCCCCCCAAAAACAAAATCAGCACCAGCAACAACAAAATGTCAAAGAAAATAAAAAGTGGTCACCGAACCGACCGAGTGGCGCCTTTTTTCCTATCAAAAAAAAAAAGAGAAAGAAAAGCAAAAGGAGTCCATTTATAGTTTTGCTTTTTTTCGGCATCCCTTTTAGCCAAAATTTCTAGGGTAAATGGCAATTTTATTGGCATGTGTGAATTTCGCCCTTTTCATACATATTTATGGCCAACCTTATATGAATGTGTCTGTGTGTGTTATTCTTTTGTTTTGTTTACACTTTGTGCAATCGGGCAGATGACGTGGCTGCCAATTATTTTTGGGGATTTTCGTTGCAATTAGAAGGTTTCATTTGTGGCCATAAAACAAAAATTATGCAGGAAGCGAGAGAGAAGTAGCAGAACAAGAATCTTTGCAGGATTTGGCGAAAATTAACAGATGCCCTAAAAGTGTTAAGTCATTTATATGAGTTCGAAGTTTATTTAGTACTTCCCTTTGTGATTCATTCCTTTTGTAAATCAAGATAAAATTAATTCAAATAATTCTTTTATTTCTCTTGGATTTTTGCCCTGATGAATTTCAATTGAAAATTCCAAGAAGATTTTAGGGACCAACACAGACCAGGTGGTAGCCTTGGCAAATTTCATTTAAATTCTTAATTAATTCTTAAAGCTATGAAGAACACAGGAAGCCAAGCGCCATCTAGCGGTTCATTTAAGTAACTGTCTTCTTAGACCAGAGGAATCGAGATCTTGTCTTTCAGATGGTCAATATATTTTTTACTTCAAGCTCTATTATTTAGGATAAGCCAAGCGCCATCTAGCGGTTCATTTAAGTAACTATCTGCTTACACCAGAGGCATCAAGATCTTGTCTTTCAGATTGTCAATATATTTTATAATTATGGTATGACTTTTTTAGGCATTATTTAGAATAAACCAAGCGCCATCTAGCGGTTCATTTCAGTAACTGTTTACTTAGACCAGAGAAATCGAAATCTTGTCTTTCAGATTGCCAATATATTTTTTAATTTTAAGCATTATTGTTTAGGATGAGCCAAGCGCCATCTTGCGGTTCATTTGAGGAACTAACCGCTTAGACCCGACGAATCGAAATCTTGTCTCTTAGAATGCCAAAATATTTTATAATTATGGCAAGATTTTTTTTTATTTCAATCATTTCCTTTGAGTTAACTAAAAATGAGGCCTAAGGATTTTTAAGTCATTGCCACCCTCATCCTACTTAAGTTGCCCCAAAAAGGCCACCTTGAGTTCATAAAAAAAAAAAAAAATTGCACTGAAATATTCCGGAAATTAAATTTATGATCTAGAAATCAAATTGAAGCCTTCGGACTATTTTATGGCCCCAACAGTACTGTACTTTTTTTTTTGTTAATGCCAGTCAAATACTTTCACACTTCCGTTTCCTCTTTATCGTTGATCCATTTAAAAGGCTATGGCAAATTCCCAAGTCATTTACATGGCTTAAGTTGGCCTTCTCTATTTGCGCCACGTCTTTTGATTGAGTATTTCTTTTTCTCCCTGACAGTTTTATCTATTTGCTTGGCAGTGCATTGCACTGATATGACAATTTCACAATCTTCCAGTCATAAATGTAAAATGATAAAACTCAAGTCTTTATTGTTTTTTGTTTTTTTGTCCTCTCTCTTTTTCTTTTTTTTTTTTACAAACAATTCAAATTGAATTTTTGCTCGATTTCTGTTTGGGTTAGTCTGGTTGAACTAAGCCCAACGATAAGTACATTGGCCCGTAGTTTTTCCTTTTTACTAGATATATTTTTTTTTTTTTCAAACTATTTGAAATGCATTGCAAGACCTTCCCAAGACTTGCCTTGTTGTTTTCATGGTGGTTTTGTTTTACATTTTCTTGGTATTTTTCTTCATTTGTTGCGCCTAATTAAACTCAAGCATTCAGCACTAAAAATGGCACACAAAACTCTATGGAAAAAATTGCACATGTGGGCAATTCAAAAAAAAGCACACACACACACATACACACACATGCATAAATAATAAAAAATTAACTAAACATTTTCAACTTCAGGTCTTTGGCAGGCATAAATAAAATCAATAAAAAAAATTATATATACATATATATAAATTTGTTGGGTTAGCCAAGAAGAAGAAGCAGAAGAAGAGGAGGTCAATTTTGCATATTTCTAGGCTTGTTCGGAGAGTTAATCGCGTGTGAATTGCAGCCCTTTTATTTTTAGATAAAAAAGAAGAAGAAGAAGAACGAGACTCTTGGGGAGAGAAAAAGACTGCCTAGCCAGATGAAAGCCAGCTGGAGCACATAAGGAGTTCATGTTCAGAAAGAATGAAAAAAAAAGAGGAAGAGAGTTTTCTGAGGGGGAAAAAAAATCATAAAATATTTGGAAAAAAAATTTGTTGCAAAATTACGGAAATGATACGTGCAAAGTTTTCAAATCAATTGGCCATGATTTGCGTCATACCAAATGAAATAGTTTTTCATTATTTTCCTTTCGGATTTTGTGGAAAATTCTTGTAATATTTGTATATTTTTTAATTAGACAAAAGATTGACAAGAAACATTTTAAGTTTTTCTAAATTAAAACAAAATTATGAAAAAAAAAAAATTCGGCGTATTTCTTGGCCAAGTTAGTAAGTGACTGAGTGAATGCCATATGTGAATTGTGACAAGCAGACAAACTGAATGACAGCCAAACCGAGAGAGCTCACACACACACACATACATACACACACAGATACACCCAGTGACGGCCTGCCAAATAGACTGATGTGAGGCTGCCTACATCAGGTCAAACTTTTGGTCATGGAAACTGTCAAGACTTGTGAGTGTGCTTGTGTGTGTGGCAACCAACGCCTACCCATTTTGACTTGGTTTTGTTTCTTCTTCTTCTTAGCTCTCTCTCTCTCTCTCTGTCTCTTTTTAAGTGTGACTGACAGGCCAAAAGAGAAATAATTATATAACAAAAAAAAAAAAAAAAAAAGGCTCATGAATTTTTATACGGGGAAATTTTCCAATTTGATTTATTTTAATTAACTCGTCTTGTTAGTTTGTAATAGCACTCAAGCTAATTGACAGCGCTCAGCTTAAGCTTTAGCTCAATCATACTCATTTCATATGCCAAGCAATTTTCAAAAAAAAAAAAAAAAAACAAATTCCTTTTAACCCTTTCTTGCACGCAAGTCTTGATCAAAACTCAAATCAAATCGAGTTAATATCTTGGACCCTGCCTCGCCTCAATTATAGACAATTTCAAATAACTGTAATCACAGCTAAGAATATCGTCAATGCAAAAATAAATAAATACAAAAAAAAATATAGATAGATAAAATCACAAGTCATTGTCCATGGCCAACATTGGCGAAACTATTAGTTTCGAGCATTAAACTAATCACATGTTATTATTTCAACTTATTTAAGGCAATTTATGGCCGCAACGCCCCCTTGGGGTTAGGCCCCTTTTTAACTACAAACAATATATAAAAAGATATATACATACATGCACATATATGTGTATATATCTATAAAAATTTACATGATTATATGCGCATTGCGTATACGACATGTTACAAAATGCCAGGCACGAAATGAAAAAGACTATAAAAAAATTGCTTATCAAAACTGAACGGTACTTTGAATGGCCCATTTCATAGGCATATTGAAGGGATTTTTAAATTCACTGGGCAACATTTATTTTTTTCAAAATTTGAAGACCCTCAAAAAAAAAGGGATTTCCTGAAACTCAAAGGTTTCGGCTATAATCCACAATTTGGAATTTAGAATCTTTAAATCGTGTGGGGCCTACCCAATATAGTTTCAAATAATGTCAAGTTTCACTTTGAACAGAGAGGGAACTATAAGTCGGAATTTAGAGAGATGACTGGAACGATATCTTTATCTGCTATGAACTAAGTCAGTCTATTTGTGCTTTCTTAATTTAATATTTTATTTATGGGCCTGAAATGAGAGATTCCCTGAAACTCAAAGGCTTTGGCTATATTTCACAATTCGAAAGATAAATTGTCCAAATTTGGTGTGTAAATCTAAATCGGACTAATCTGACTCGGAATTGAGGACAAATCAAGCAATTACTAGTCTCAGAATATTATAGATCAAGCAGGGAGACAACCTTTGTGGCTTAAGCTAAAATATTTTTGATCTTTAAATTCAATCGAATAAAATTTTAAATTAATATCTGAAATAAGATTGGATTCACTGCAATTTATTAACCAAGTATGTTATTTTCAACTTCAAGGTATGAATATAGATATGGATGATCATTCTATAGAGTTTCACCTTAGTCAGATTGAATATAAAAATTATAAGAAGTCTAAGAATTTTATAGATCAAACTGGTGCAGTTTCTTTTGGCTTCCTAAGCTCAATGGAGTAAGTTTTATTTGCAGGCCTAAAAATAGGGTTTCCTTGGAATTTATACGCTGATCCTAACTTTCGGAATTTCAAAGTTAGATACCCCAAATTGATTGAGTAGATTCAAGTGAGTTTGAATAAAAATAATACCAAGTTTCACTTTGATCAAATCAGATAGAAACTATAAAGAATTTCACTGTCTTTGGATATGAATCCTGTCAGATTATTCTTAATAGGATCCGCTTAGTCAAAGAAGAAAGTTTTTCCGGGATCTCAGATAAAAAAATTTAATTCTGTGGACATAAAAAAAACTGAAGCTCAAGTCAACTGCCATTGAGGGCGGAACAATCAGAGCAGACCAGACCAGGCCAGGCCAGTCACATTATGAATGTCAAATATTTGCCATTTCAAGTGAAAAACGCGTAACAAGTGGCAAACGACATTAAACGTGACACGCGCTACCAATGAAATTATATATAAAAATAAAAAAAAAAGTTATATATATAATTTTTTATGCAATGGTGAATGAGGCAAAAGTGAATGCTCTCTTGGCCTCTCATTTTTTTTGATGGACGGATAGACTTGGTCTGGACTTTGTTCTGTTTTGGTTTTTTTCTTCTTCTTCTTCGTTTTTTTTTTTTGGGTTTAAGGTGGTGAATTTTAAATAAATATATAAAAATAAAATAAAAAAATAAATAAATGTGGTTTTAATATTTTTAAAGCGCTTCGTGCTTGTGTTGGTTATTTTGTCATTGACTTTGTCCTTAGAAATTTGCCCGACTCTTTGTGCCTTGTCTTGCATAAAAAGCAGCTCAAATGACCAAAATGACAAAATTTTTTTTTATTTTTATTTTTGAATAACTATAAAAAAATGAAGAAGAAGAAGCATAGTCAGAAATAAAGGATTTTTGCCTTTGGGCTGGTTTTTGCAATGCTTTTTAATATTTGTTGATTTCCTGGCTAGCGGAATGAATGGCAGGCAAATAGACAAGCCAAGTGCCAGGCGAAACAGAAGCCGGATGGGTCCTTGAACTTGACAAGCTGCGATGGAGATGGAACAAACAAACAAATAATAAAAAAAAACAAAAACCAAAATGCCAAAAGACTAAAGAAGAAGAGGAAGAGAAATGTAGAAATGAGCAGATGAAAAGCTGAAGAGACTTGAGATGACGTTTGATACGATTTTGATTGCGTTTCTCGAGTGGCAATTGAAGTTTTTCCCCCAAAAAGACAGTTAGACAGACAGCCTGGCCAACAAATCAAAACAAAGCCAAACCAAAACTAAGCCAATTGTTTATAAACAATAAGAAACACTCACACACACACAGACAGACAGAGACACATAGGCACAAATAGGTTTCACCTGGCAAAGTGAGAAGAACAGATAAAAAAAAAAAATAAGATACAAAGATATACCACACCAAGTTTTTAATAATAGAAACATTCACACTCAAACACACACTTACACACACATTTACACACTCACACCATCACACATTGATAGGCACTCTAACTTTTCTAGGGTTGTTGAACCAAAACTGCCAAATGAATTGCAGACAAACGGAATGCTTGGGCAGGTGATTTTCTCATCCTCGCACACCTCATACACTCAACACCCAACACACACACACACACACGTATACAGGAAACAGCTGTGCAGTCCACAATTGTGTGGACTCTTTTTCTTGTTATTCTGCCAAGTCTTATCGGCAAGCTACGCAAATTTGCACCCCCCACACACCCCATTAGTCTATGCAAAATGCATTTCTCACACACACCTGTGCACACACAAAAAAAAAAATATATATATATATATAAAGACTCTAGATATTCATTATATGAGAGCTCGTGCTGATGACCCGCTGCCTTTGTGTAAATAAGGCACGTTTAGTCGAAAGCTCGAAATGCTTAAAAACTAAAAAAAAATACAAAAAAAATTACCCAACAAAGACTAAAAAATCTTGGACCTTAGTTAATTAATAAATTATGAAACAATAATATAACAACACAAAAAACGAATCTATGGGGTGTCCAAAGCTTTAGAATCTTGTGGAAATCTTGGGTCTGCTAGACAACTAAGCGATATAGTAATCTGATCTAAGTGGAATTTGCAGACCATATACATATTTCTATAAGCTTTATATATGCCTTATTTGATTGGGTCAATAAATGATGGTAATATACCTAGAGCCGATTCTGGTTGGTGTGAGAGGTATAGAAGTTCGATCCTAATAATGTCTGAAGCTCATGTATATCTTCAGCCAAAAACCCCAAATGAGATTGAACAATAAATGACAAGGTTATTCCGTAAAACGTTCTTGGTTCGTATGACAGCCATATAATATAGTAGTCTGATCTGTCTGGATATAACAATTGACAGCTTGTGCTTAAAAGAAAGCTGTATACAAAATTTGATCACATTGACTTCAAGACTAAAATAAATAGTTCTGATGATACTGAACTACCTGTAGGTAGCTTTTGGAAGCCTACGAATCGACTGGGTCAGAAATGTCCAGAACGGAATGTGTCTCTGCATTTACTTGCCAAAAATCCAAGCCTATCAGATTGGACAAAATATTCCCTGGCACAGTGAAATATATGTAGTATCATCTTTATAGTCTGAGAATCTTAATTATTATAAATAAATTATTGCAAGTTAAACTCGTATATTGAATCGGTATTAAGTTGATGTTAATTGTGGTCTTATACTTTTTATTCCGAATCCAAATCCAATGTCAAAGAAATGCCCAAAATGTAAGTCAAATCTGAGACTGAAACTATTACTTTCTTGGTTTGTTAAGTCTTCAAATTCTGGATACCTTTTTTTGCCCCCTTCTTGCTGGACTTTGCCAGCTTTAGTTTTATTTTCTTTTTGGTCTCAATTGGAGTATATTTTCCTAAGCCTTTTATTGATACCAAAATGAAATAAAAACAGATTCATAAGAGGCTTTTCGAGAGGCGCAATTTCTATTTGGTTGAACGTGCCACAACCTCACCCATCATCGATGACATCATTATAGTCATCATCATCATCAGGCAAAACAAAACAACAACACCAACAACAACAGCAACGAAGACTTATTCACATCGAATCGATAAAGTTCTCAAAAGTTTTGTTTGCCAAGACAAAAAAAAAAAAACAAAACAAAACAGAAAAAACAAAAAAACTTGTCAGCAAATATTTTAAATTCTTTTATGTAAATCTAAAATAAATATTAACAATCCATGAGTATTTTATTATTATTATTATTTATTTTTTTTTAAGAAAATATAATCAGAACTCAAACCATGACGACAAATTATGAAATAAAAAAAAAACCCAGAGAAATGTTTATTTATTTTATTTGGTTTTGTGTTGCGGTTCGCTGTCCATTTTAAGACCTCGACTTGCTTATCAACACTCACAGACACACACACACACACACACACACACAGAGATACAGGTACAGGTACACCTAGAGTAGCTGTCAAAAGTTTTGGGAACTCTGATTAACTGTCACTCTTTCCACCTTTTCCACACGAAAGCCGCAATCTCTGCCAATCACAAAAAGATTACTAATTTAACTGGCAAAGACAATAAAATATAAATAAACACAAATTCTTTTATAATATCAATTTGCTTTGATTTATAGGAAACAAAACAATAATACTCCCACATTGATAAGCCCCTCGATTCCCTTCGGTATCCACTTGTGCCCACTCTGCGCCACTCATTTATTTTTGTACAAAACACTGCAGTATTATTTTTATTATTTCCCCCACACACACACACACACACACACACACATGAGTGTGTGATCGGAGGTCCTTTTGCTGGCATTTCCTTTAGGTGCTTAGGACTCGGTGAGGTGAGTTCACTGACATGCAATTTGTCCCAACAAACACAAAACTTGGCAGCACAACAATCGATTGGGGAGATGGACAGAACTAACGGGCCAACACAGCACAGGACAATGCAGGACAGGACAGGACAGACAGACAGACAGAAAGACAGCCAAGTTGGTGGCTTGGACAAACGACTGCAGGGCCCACTTAATGAAATTGAAAATATTAGAGCAACAGACAAAGCGGCGGCCTCATCATGGAGTAGACGCAGAGGTGATGCCCTTTTTGTTCGACTTTATTGAGTCCTAGGGGCCAAGGCGAGAGGTTCTCTTAATAGGAAAATATTTTCAAATGGGAAAATTATATTAGAAATAAACTTGGACAAAAATCGAGGGGCCTTGAAATATGGAAAAAATAGAAGAAAAAAAATAGGAAAATAATTCTCTTTAATTGGGGGAAAAATTGAAAAAAAATAATCATAATATGAAAAGAGCCCCAATAAAATACTAAATTTAAAAAAAAATAGAAATAAAATAAAATTATTAAAAAAAATATTTAATTCAACTTTTTTTTTTTGCAACAAACTTGTCAAACAGAAAAAAAAATTAGAAAAACAATTTTTTTTGATTATGAATTAAATTGAAAAAAAAAAATAATAATAATGTCAAAAGGGCACCCAAACAATTAATTATTTATAAAAAATGAAATAAAATAAAACCTCAAAATAAATCATTTAATTTTAACATTTTGTCAATTAAAAAAAAAAAAAAAATTATTTGTGTGAAAATAAGAAATTTTAAAATAACTCAGATATTTTTACCAAGCAAAAAAAAAAAAAAATAAAAATAATAATAATTACCTAACCAAATTTTGTTCAATTTTGCATTAAAAAATTTACTAAAAATATTTTTTATGTAAAAATAAATAATTCAAATCAGTGCCAATCATCCATTTAAACATACCAAAAATTGACTCAGAAATATTTTTCAAACCATTCCAAAAAAGTGTCCCAAGCTTACCTAAAAAAAAATGTAAAGAAAAATAATTATTAATTTCATGAAATAATTTTTAATATGTGAAAAAAATGCAAGATGTCTAAAAAGATAATGTCAAGAACCTCAAGACCCCCTTAACTAGGCAGGCTAAGGCCTTGTGAAAACTGCAGGTTTTGTTCGGCGATAAACGGTGTATTGACCCCAGGTGCAGGTCAAGTCAAGTTGAAGGGAAATTATACCGGAAGCAGTTGATATTCTCAAGCAAAAACAAAAACAAAAACATAACTGAAGAATAATAAATTAACTTTTGGATTCGATTCGAATAAGCCAAACCAAGCCCAAGTAGGACCTGGCTCAGGCAAGGCTAAAGGAAGCCTAAAGAGGACTTTGGAGAATTGAAATATTAAAAATTTAAAGGGTATTTTTCTAGGCCAACTCAAAGTGACAGACCCCAGCATAATTATTGAAAACAACAGCTGTTTCCCATTAATTCGAAAAAAAGAAGAAGAAAGAGAGAGACACACACACATACATTTGGCCAAATACAATCTTTGATATGAACAATTCATTTTCGAGTTGAAAATATTGACAAACCCTTTTGGTCAGTTTTCGAATGCCTCATGACGATGATAACGGCAAACAATCTCAGCAAATAATAAGTCAACAAAAAAAAATTAGAAAAACAAAAATAAAAACTTTGAAATAAATAAACAAATAATAGTTGACAATTTATTGCATTTATAAAATAAACAAAATAGAATCGATATCGCTGTCACGTCCTCACGTCAAACGGAAAGGCAAATGCCTCACTTGGAAAATACAAATTGATTAATTAAAATGAATTTTTTTTTTCATGTTTCTGATTCTTCTTCTTCTTCTTTTTTTCGCATCAAGCAAATCAAATAAAACAAGTAAAAAAAAAAAAGAAAACAAAAAATAAATATTTATATAATTAAATAAATTGTTTAAGGAAATGGATAACAAATTAAAGCAAAATTGGCTAAGAGAACAAAAGTAAATAAATAAATAAAAATTAATTGAAATTTTTCAACAATAAAAAAAAAACAAATTTTGAAAAATATGGAATGTGATATAATTTTTAAATATATATAAAAGTACTCTTGGGAATAAATTAGCAAAGCTTAAAATGATTTTGATCTGTGATTTTTATTTTAATTATAATATCGTGAAAAGAAGGGGGAAAAATAAAAAAAATAATAATAATAATAATAAAAAAATATTTAAAAAAAGTTATAAAAAAATAAATAGTGAGTTTTACCACAAAATTAAATTAATTTAAAAAAAAAATAAAAAAAAAATATATTTCTTTTTTTTTTGTGCCTTAAAAAATTTCTAGCTGTGAATAAAAATTGTAAAAAATAATAATATTAATAATAAAAAATGATGAATTAAATGACAAATAAAAAAAATAAATAGTAAGTTCCCCAAAATCATCTTTTGGTTAAAAAAAAATGATAATAATATTCTTTTTTTTTTTGTTCTATCAAAATAAAATTATAGCTTTGAATAATTAATAAAAATTACAAAAAAAAAAAAAAATTAATTTAATCTTTTTGTAACTTTGAAAATCTTGAAAAAAAAAATCTCATTCACAAAAAATAAGATCTCATTAAAAAATCATTAAAAAAAATTAATACAATTATCATTAGACCTTAATTAAATATCTCGCAAATGATTTGACAAATGACTATAATTTTTTTAAGTGATCAATAAATCATACAAACAAAAAATAACAAATAATTTCCATTATATTTTTTTTTTTTTGATAAATTAGCAAAAATATTTTCTGGAAAATTTCCAACCAGATCCAATAATTTTCTAAACCTTTTCCCCTAAAATAGCTCCTGTTTGATTTGATGAAATCTTCTTAGTAATTTCAGTAATTTTTTTTTGGCAGTTTCATAGACCTAATTGCTTTGAGATTCTCAATAAAACAATTTGCCCTGTAATGTGCCGAGAACGTGCCGACATGTCAATCATTTTTTTTTTTTGGAGACTCTATTACGCCATCAAAACACACACGCATATGCAAAATAATAAAAAAAAAAAAACAATAACCATGTAATTATCTGGCTAAAAAAAAAAAAAAAAAAAACTGCTGACCAACTGAGCCAAGCGGTCAACAAGTGTTGAGTAAACACCGAAAAGGGCGTTGACAACACTTGACGTGAGGTGGAAGAAGAAGAAGCAGAAGAGGCAAAGAGCTAATGCGGCCAAGAGGCAGTCAATTGAACCTGGCAACTCTTGAGTAGCTTTGAAGTGTGTGCCGAGCAAGCTCAAACGTAGCCACCGGCCCATCGGTACACTGGTCCATCGGTCCACTGGCTCTAAGCCGACAACCCACAAGTGGCCAGAAGGACAGGCCCCAAAGCCTTTTACTGGCTACTGTGGAAATAATTCGACTCTTCACAATTTTTTTTTCTTTTTCTTTTTTTTTTCATTTTACGATCAACTTTTTCTCTCAAATTAAGCCGACTACTCTGAGTCATGTGGCATGTGTGCGTGTGTGTGTGTGTGTGTGTGTGTGGTTGGTGTAGTTGTTGTTGTTGTTGTCTTGAATTGCCTGTCAAAAGTTGCGTTCGAGTTTCGCCTGTCACTTAAGTCGATTCAGTGGGCTCAATCAAAAGATTGATGACTGTTTTAGTCTTTTTTTTTTGTTGTTTTTGTTTTTTTTTGTCTCTATCAATCAAAAGCAATAACAACAACAACAGCAACAACAGTAAGCTTCGTGGGCTTATCAAATTAGCATAATCATTAATACAAATTAAAGCGAGAGTTTAACTTGACTGGATCATTGATTCGCTGACAGAAGGCAATCAAATTTTTTATCAGCAAAATCTTTCAAATAAAAAATAAAAAATTAAATGCTAATTATAGAATAAAAAACAAATCAATGGGCAATGTCATTTATTTATAAAAAAAAGTATTATTTTTAACTTAAAAAACAAAATAAATTAAAAGAAAAAAGAAGTATAAATTAAATTAATAATAAATTAATTAAATACCTAAGAAGTAATAATTAAATAAAAAAATCAAATAAATAAAAAATAGCAGAAAAATAAGTCACAAATGAAATAGATAAAAGTATAAAAAAAAATAAAGTAAATAAATAAAAGTAATAATAAAATACTAATAAAAACAAAATTTAAAAAAAAATAATAAGTAAAAAAACTATGGAGAATTAATAAAAAAAAAAAAAAACAAATATTTTCTGGTAAAACAAATAAAAATAAAATAAAGAAATAAAAGCGATAATAAAATAAATAAAAAAGGAAATATTAAAAAAAAAAACAAAAAATAGCAAAAAATAAAATAAGTCAAAAATTAAGTAAATAAAAGTATAGGAAAATTATATTAAAAAAAAAAAAAAATAAAATAATTTAATAAAGAAATAATACAATAGAAGACCTCAAATAAAAAATTTAATAATAATAAAAACAAATGTATAAAAAAATTAAAATTACATAAAAAAAATAAAAGAAATAAATAACATGACAATAAAAATAAAATGAAAAAAAAAATAGAATGACTAAAAAAAATTTAAAAATTAAAACATTTATATATCATTATATGTAATATGATCAATAAAATCCAAAAATAACAAACATAAGTTCTTTTTATTCATATTTAAGAGAATAAAAATGTATTTAAAATATTTTTAGTTTTTATTTAATAATCCAAAAATAATATTTTTTTTATATTAACTAAAAGCGATTAAAAATATTTAACCAAGCATATTATAAAAATTTTAAGACATATAAAAAAAAATAATTATTACTAAAAATTATTCGATTTGTTTTTTTTTTTTTCATCAAAAAATTTTCATTTAAAATTATTTTTCGAAAGAGCATAAAAAGTCCCACCTTTTGTCAATTGACTTATTCCCAGACTTTTTTATTGTTTAATTTTATTACGTTTTTTTTTTCCTTTTGGTTTGGCAAAATGAAAACATTAAAAATGTTAACAAAAAAAAAATAAAATTTATTTTCCCCCCAAAAAGTATAATTATTTTATAGCTTATTTGCTTTTGTCCAGGCAAACTGAATCAACTGATTTGCTCCCAAGCTATTTTTATTTGTTTTTTTTTTTTTATAGAAAAAAAAAAAAAAACAAAATAAACACACACACACATTTTTTATTTTATAAATTTTATGGCACGTTTGTTTTTGGCTAAACACTTAAAAAAATAAGAAGAAGAAGAAGAAGAAATTGTATTGCCATTTTGTGACGCCCGCACCAACGCGCCCCCTACCCCTCCTCAAGTCCAAGTCAAAAGCGCGAACATTACAAATTTGTTGCGCGTGCGCGCAGCGCATTCGATTTGAAGTTGACGTTGACGTTGACGTCAACAGCGCCAACGAGGCGTCGCTAGTTTAACGTGAGCGTCTCACGTTGA